>OZ014476.1:13990745-14424745 GCA_963965965.1 Trididemnum nubilum | reverse complement strand
GCAAATCGTTACTTTTAACCGACTTTGTTGCAAACGTTAAGAATAATTCTGTCAAAAGTATTTTAAAATCGTATAATTCCTTTGTCTTGAATAAATTTTTTACCTTAAATATCGTTACACTTGTTTAACATTATAATTTTTTTTTATAAATTTCCGTGTTTTGATGCGTGTCTTTTTTGTTAAAATATCTTAAATTCTTTCGCCTGGTTTGTTTTGAAGTGAATACATTCCTTGAAAAAAGGTAATTTTTAACAAATTTAACCAAACGATCTACTTAAACCTTAAATTTTATCAAGATTTGGAAGAAAATATTCTACTCGTAAAATGTTAAAATTTCTTTGTCTTTAAGGAAGTCAATGAGTTAAACAAATGTTTATTACTTTTAATCAAAAAGTCTATACTTCTTTGTTTACGTAGCAAAGATTTTCTAAAAAGTATTAAAAATCTTACATTTCTTCATTTTACGATGAGGTTTTTAGGTAAAAATAAACTTATGTCTACTCTGAAACAAAAAAAGAACTTACCCGAAAATTTAAATTTTTTATCAATGCTTTAGTTTTACACTGATCTTTTTACTAAAATACCTTAAAATTTTATTCAACTTCTCTGTGCTGTGTTCAACTTTTACTGTAAAACGACAACCTTTGCAAAGATTTTGCAGAAATATTAATCTAAAAGTTGTCAAACGATTTTCATTTTTAGGGTAGAATTATTGTTTTAAACAAAGAAATCGTAAAACTTCACTTATTTTTTCACAAAAACTATCTCTATGTAAACAAGATTACTCAAAAACTTTGTGAGATCTTATCTAGTGCAAAGAAGTTGTTGAGTTTGAAATAGCTTTGAACAAATTATCTCTATGCAAAGAAGAAAAAAGACATTCATAAACTCGCATTTTCTTGAGGTTTATCTAAATAACCGAAACTTTAGCTAAAATTTTATTGAAATATTCGTGTTAACTTGTGGGTGATGTTGTAAAATACCTTAATAATTTACCTTGAATTCTTATTTGAAAACAATACTTTTCATAATTATTCCAGCAGAATCGTTCAAAATTATGCCTCTTTTCGTGATCTCGGTTATAAATTTTCTAGAAAATAATTTTTTCTTTGTACTTTAAATCAAAATTTTCCTAATCACTTAAGATATTTCACTAATTTTCTTTTTTGCGTAGAGATAATTTGTTTAAAGATATCTCAAACTCAACAACTTTTTTGTACTGAATAAGATCTTACAAAGTTTTTTGAGTAATCTTGTTTACATAGAGATAGTTTTCGTGAAAAGATAATTGAAGTTTTACGATTTCTTTGTTAAAAACACTAATTCTACCCTAAAAATGAAAATCGTTTGACAACTTTTAAATTAATATTTCTGTAAAATCTTAGATTTTGGACACTTTATATTGTTTTATAAGGATAAATTCAAGAAACTATCTTAAAAGTTTAAAATTTCTTTGTCTTGAGCGAAAACCGTAACGGAAAAACCAATAGAGTTTGTCTAAAATCTTAAATATTTTAAGTTCTTTGTTAACATAAAAATAGTTTCATTAAAACATTCTAAGTCTTACAATTTCTTTGACTTGAAAAGTAAATTTATCTTACACATCAACAACTTGCTTAAAATTTTAACTTTGTTTAGAGTATTTTTTGTTTACATAAAGCTATTTTTATAAAAATGATTACAATGTTACGTTTCTTTATCTTGAAGATTACTCTGACCTTAAAAAGTTGGTCAAAAGTATTAAAAACCTTACAATTTCTTTGCTTTGAATCAAAATTTCATCTAAAAATCGAAAACTTACTTAAAACCTTGTGTTTTCAATGACCTTGTTCATATAGAGATAGTTTTGTGAAAAAATAGTTCAAGTCTTACGATTTCCTGGTTTAAAACAATAATTTTACCTCAAAATGAATATCATTCGATAACTTTTAATAAAACTTTCTCTAAAATCTTGTTGTTGTTGTTGTTTTTTTTTATTTTTTATTACGTAATATTGTTTTCATAGGAATGAATAAGTTCACCAAAATCTCTTCAATCCTTGTAATTTCTTTGCCTTGAGTGAAAATTGTTACGTCAATAATCGAAACTCTTGCCTGAAAGTTGAATAGTTTTATTTTTCGCTTTTAATAGAACACCGCTGCAGGGGGCAGGTTTGAAAAAATAGAGCGCCACTTTCTAATTGAACACCACCTCTAATAGATCGCCACTCTGAAATTCGTTGTGCAAATTAATAATCAAATGGTTTTCTATATCACATTATAATAATTGCCCAATAATAGTTTATCGGAGCAACTCCAGCACAAAAATGTCAAGGACGGCTACAACAGCGGCGTATCACTTGATTTTCAACAGAGACTTTTTGATTACTTACCAGTAAATGTGTTACGTCAATGTTTTTTCTTCTTTCTTAGATGTTAGATATTAACTGAGTTAGCCGTTTTTGTTTTCGTTTGCTTCAGTAATTAAAGTTATCTTCTGAAATTCTGACCAGATAGCCGAAAAATAGAGCGCTTTCTCTAAATCAACACCACCTCCAACAGAACGCCACTTTAGGAAAAGGGCTGATAAATAGAGCGCCATGGCGCTCAAATAGAGGTTTTACAGTATATTTCGTTTTTTTAGGATAAATTCCATAAAATATAACGAAACTTGACGATTTCTTTGTCTTGAGTGAAACTTACAACGAAAAATAGTCCAAAAAAACTTATCTGAAACTTGAACTTTTTATAAACTTCGTCTACATGTCAGAACGAAAACTTGTTTTTGGGGTGGTAGAAAGAACGATCAAATTTCTGTAAAAACAGCCTTAGGTTTTCTTTTTCTGCGGGAACAAAGGAGAACGATCAAATTTCTGTAAAAACAGCCTTAGGTTTTCTTTTTCTGCGGGAACAAAGGAGCTGTGAAGCAACCTTTGAAGGATCTTCGAGTCGAACAGCTCCACGAAATCAATAAAGATTTTAGATTTAATTAAGAAATTTTTAGATTTAATTGAGACACCTTTAATGATGCGAGTTTCTAACCTCGGACAAATAACTTTTGCTCCTTCAATCTGAAATCGAAGACGTCTGAGACGCTTCAGGTGTTTTGTTTACAAAGATTGTGGAAGAAACACGTTTAAAAGTGCTCCAGAGATGTCAGAAGCTAGCGTACGAGACCATCTACCGTAATTATGCAACGCTTAACGAACGTACATATATGTCGCTAATTTGAGAATTCCCTTAAACTTCGTACACAAGTTCGGGTTTGTCAAGGATTAATAGTTCAAAGGGTGCTTTATTGATTAGAAAAGTTTTAAATAAATTAGACACAAACTATAATAAACAAAACTAACAGCAGCTGGAGATTCCTCAAAACTTCTACTTCGAATGTACCAAAAACCATAAAAGTGCATTCAAGCCGAGCTTTTCCCTGCTAAGCAAAGCACCGGGATAAGGCTGAAATGCATTCTCACCCAACTTGGACTTTCTACGTCTTGCCGTTTTCAAGATATTGTAGTTCAAGTTAACAATTTTTTTTCTTACTTCAGTATTACCATCTTGTCAGTATCATGACAGAAGATTGACTTTTGAACAGTTGACTTGAATTTTCTTGGAAAGTAGGTAATTTACAATTCTGACCCTTTATTTCGTTTTGACAACAATAGTGCCGAAACCGTAAAATAACAGCTCCAAGCATGCTGTAACTTCATGAAATTTGGTTTGAAGCTGGCAACCCTGGTAAAATTTCTAAAGAGAAAAGACCTTTCTAAGGGAAAATCTAAACTGTCATACCTTGGGAACGGAAGGTTGCACAAAGCTCAAATTTGGTGAAGTTCTTCTTCAGATTTGTTAGATTTTTTTTTTAGAGAAAACCGAGCAAAAACACTTCCGACCTGAGTACCCTTTTAAGTAAAACAGATATATGTCACAGCTTGCAATAAACTAAAAATAACCTTAAATGGAGATTTTCCCCCAAGCATCTTGAAACAAGTTCGGACGTGTAGAAGATTAAACGTACTGAGGTCAGTTTAGTGATTGTACAAGTTTTGAAAACAGATGTCACACTACAATAAACCGTGTCTTTGGATTCACCTAAACAACATACCTAGGATTAATTTATTAAATTAGAACTTACGATAAGTCTTACTAATATGCTATAAAATTTCAAAGGTTTGAGCTGAGTATACACCTTTCATACGTTTCCAAATTACTGCCTGGAAAAATATTTGAAGTCGATGTTATTGATTTTGAGAAAGGTGTTTCAGACTTTTAATCTTGGTCGGTTGAGGGTTTGAAGGTTGTTGTTCTGCTGGGGATTGAACCGCTTGCCATGGGCATTGAACCGGTACTGCGTGCTTGTTTGAGTTTGTTATTCGCAATTTTTTTGATGGTTTTGCGTAAATGATGATTTTTCTCCTGAGGAGAATGAAATAGAACATGACACCGGCGGTTCAGGGTCTGGTTTTCTTTTAAACTTTCTGTTACATTTTTTCGCACTCGAATTTCAAAACCTATTTATGTACTTCTTTTTTGAGACGTAGTAAAATAGTCATTTCGCGTAAACGTTTTCTGACAATAGGTACATACGTTCATTTTGATAGCATGACTAGAGCCTCAAAACTCTGCAGTATCAACAGTGGCTAACAAACTAGCTAGTTCTTATGATCCGAGGTGCTAAATAAAACAATGTTTGCAAATTTTAATTCGGTTGAAACTGATTGAAAAGGTTTTTTAAAAGCAAATTTGCGACAGCAAGCCAGTGGCCAACGGTCCAAGGTTTGATGACGTAACGTTTAATGCTGTAGCCTCGAGCTATGTCACGAATTTTTTTCCCAAACAAAGTCGCAACAGTTAGCAGAGTTGTAAATTGTAATATTTTAAGGCAAAAGATATCGCCTTTCTTTCGACTCGCAAATATTCTAGCCGTCACTGTTGCAATATTTTAATGCAAAAGTTAAAGAATAATTTCGCCCTTATCTTACTGAGCCATAACTCCGCAGTTATACGAACTCCAGAATTAATGTGAAACCACATATTTTTTACATTATCGACTTAATATTTTATATTTTGCTTTGTTTTCATAAATTTTACTTTTTTTTAGATTGGAAGAAGGTGATTTGATTCTCAAGCAAGCCTTACAAACTTTAAACTTTACCTAATCACCTGCGGTGATTCGATTCTCAGGCTAGCCTTACAAACTTTAACTAATCACCTGCAGTGCTGAAACAAAGAGTTGATCTTTTCATAACCCTTGCGCCATTGCGTTGATCGAATACGAAACAAAAGCCTTATTACTAATTGTGCCATGCTAGCAAAAGTGGCTGTCAAACACACGTGTATTTTGCCAAGTCCAGTCGTGTCAAGGTTGTGCGATTAAAATACAATGACGTCATACCGTTGCGCCACTACCTCCATAGAACAGTTCTAATATATCACACTACGATTACGTCATTGCTATTATTATCGCGCTCACGTTTATGACAGCATCGTCGTAATATTGCGCTGTATACCCGTAACAAGCAAATAATTCGATCGCGTTGAACATTCTAAAACGAATACGTTCTCGTAGAGACTTTCCCTGGTGAATCACCGCCGCTTGCGTATAAATCTTCCAGTTTTACTTCGGTCAAGAGACGTTACACATAAACAAAAAAGCCTTGGTCTTTGATTTACCTTAGTTGAATGTATTAGAGTCTTAACATTCAGGAACATGGTTCGGTTCCCAGGTAGATCTCACAACTTTAAGAAATCTTACGAGTTTTAAACAAAAGCATTGGTTAGCTCTTGTTGGTTCGAACCTTAGGTAAAACACTCTTCTACTCTTGACCAAGTTCTAGGTTCGATTCTTTGGGTTATCGACCTAGGGTTAGACTCTACCAAGTTCGATTCTTAGGGTTACCGACCTAGGGTTAGACTGTACCAAGTTCGATTCTTAGAGTTACAGGCCTAGGGTTAGACTCTACCTAGTTCGATTCTTAGGGTTACCGACCTAGGGTTAGACTCTACCAAGTTCGATTCTTAGGGTTACCGACCTAGGGTTAGACTTTACCTAGTTCGATTCTTAGAGTTACCAACCTAGGGTTAGACTTTACCTAGTTTGATTCTTAGAGTTACCAACCTAGGGTTAGACTCTATCAAGTTCGATTCTTAGGGTTACCGACCTAGGGTTAGACTCTACCTAGTTCGATTCTTAGAGTTACCAACCTAGACCTAGTTCGGTTCTTAGGGTTACCAACCTAGGGTTAGACTCTACCTAGTTCGGTTCTTAGGGTTACCAACATACGGTTAGAGCTTACGATCTTGCGAATATTTACAACCTCAGCAACCCCAATTAGACAACCCCTATTGTCCAAATGGGGTTGCCCAACCCCAACCCCAATTGAGCAACCCCAATCCTATCCTTTTGGCTCACTTAATACTACTCCCACCCACACAGACAGATACCTTCACTTTGATTCTCATCATCCTCAGCACCAGAAACTCGCAGTTACCAAGACACTACATGACAGAGCTAGCACACACAATACTATCCCAGCAGATGCTCGACACGAAGCCACCCATGTTCTGTCTGTTCTACAACTCAACGGTTTCCCTCTACGGCACTCCTACCCCATCCCAAAGGTCAAACAACGGAACAAAACACGGCATCTTATGCACTTCACCTCCATACCTTATGTACAGGGTACTTCAGAACGTATCGGTCGTATTCTTAACGAAGCTGGTGTGAAAGTTGCGATGAAGCCGGTTAAAACCATTGGAAATATTTTTACCTCACCCAAAGATCCTATTGCAGAGCATGAAAAGAGTCGATTAATTTATAAGATACCTTGTGCTGATTGTGAGTTTGTGTATGTGGGGCAAACGAAACGAGATTTAAAAAGTCGTGTTGCAGAACATAAAAGAGCCGTCAAAAATGCGGAGCCAGAAAAATCCGCTTTATGTGAACATTTAATGTTGTTTGATCATCGTATTAATTGGGAAGAATCCACTGTTTTAAAATATGTTAATAGTTATCGTAGACGGTTAATTGCTGAAAGTTGGTTTATCAATGCCCACACTAACGTTATCAACCGTTCGGATGGTGAGACATTGCCATCAGTGTACCGATCTTTAGCCAAAAGTGCTCAGTAAATGCTGTTTTTTTTTGCTAATGTTTTTTTTTTTTTTTTTTTTTTACCATATATGACTTACTTAGCCACATTCTCTCGTTTTATCACAGTAAAGCAATTGAATTTTTACGTTTCATTGAATTAGTCCTAATCGCAAGTTGTTCATTACGACGTTATAATCATCTATAACTCACTCAATTTATTCGGTTCTTTTGATATTTATTTTGATATTTTAGACATTGCGATATGTATAACTGTTTGTGCTAGTACTGGAGGAGTGCTCGACACTCCTCCAACTCTACTTCTGAAGATGCTCGGCGTTTTCGGCTGAGCGAAACGTCAAGGGAATAAATTAGCGTTATGCTAATCGTGTGTCCTTTTACCGGAAGAACAGTAGGCTAGCCTACCTGTAGTATTGATTTTCATGCCCGGTAGACCAGATGGTTCTAGAAACCACTCTTATTCAGTTTCTGGTCTCGAAAGGCAGAAAAATGTGGTGTGCCCGGTAAGGTAGACGAAGTGGGCCAGTTGCCCCTTCCCGGCCAAAAGAGGTTGAGGCCAAATTTGAAAAATTCATCGAAAGAATTGTAGCTAACCATACAGTAAATATTCCTAGGCTAGTAGGCCAACCGCGATACCGAGTCCGGTTCTTTATCGTTGTTGTTCGTCCAGTTGGAATTTCCTTGAAATGAATGCAAATCCAAATACTGGTCCAAATGCCGGTTTTGTGTGTTCTGAAGATCAAGTTGTCGTCGGCGGGGTCACCAGTTTGTGGCGGTCCCCCTTCCAGCCTGTCACGGGAGGGGCCACAATTTTCTTCCAGCTTGATAGATTACTCGAGTGATTGCTTGTTCTCCAATTTATTGTATGTTACCAAAATGAATTCACAAAAATTACCATAATCGTCGATTAACTCAGATGAATTTCAGTAGTTGCTTATCCTGCCACGTTGGCAGCCAAAAGAGAAAAACTGATTATTTTTCGTTGCGTAATAGAAAAAAAAAAGGTTGCCAAAAAAAATGTAATTACAATAGACGGAGTTAACCGTATTCCTACAGTTGCATGGCGTGGCGCTTGGTCTGCTCAGCGTAACTTCGGCGTGGCCAGAACATGGATTCCACTCGGAGCAGTAGAGCGCGAATGCACTGCACAACGTGATGTAGGCCTAGTGTCATTGAAAGAAAGACTGTGGTAAGCTAGTATCACACAGATACAAATAGCTCTGTGTCTACAAACTCTACACTTTTATCTTATGCTCTTATTACACTAACGGTGACCAACCTAATATCGATAATTCAGTCTCCTAATAATGCAATCTGCCTATCCCTATAAAAATCAGAGATGTTATGCCGGCAGCGTCCACGGATTGTGGAGTCACTTATTTGTTTTCAAGAAATTTTGCAAAAAATGTTGACGAACTCGCAGTCAAGGATGGCAGTACGGTATGGCTCAATTTTAGCTAGGAAGTACGGTACGCCTTTTTTTGTAATGGTACGGTACGTCTTTTTTGTAATAGTGTATATACGGTACGTTGATACGCTGTTTGAAATCAAAATTCCAGACTTTTCGCACATTGCACCGGCTTTTTGTACGCAGAGGCAAAAGACACCTGAAGCCGACGCTGTGTAAATTGAGATCGCTGATTTCAAAGCTAGTGATTTCAAAGACAGTCGAAGTTGTGATTAGTTATTGTTGGCAAGAATGCCATTACGGTACGGTACGCTTCAAGATGCGAGGTACGTAGTACGCAAATTCTGAACGTACCGTACTGCCATCCTTGTTCAGTGTGTCTGCTTTTCATGCCGCTTAAGACTGCGCCACCAGATTTCCCTGAGGTGGGAATGTAGTGCCACGTCTCTTTCAAGTGCGAAATAACATTCAAAGCTAAAAACATCTTAACAAACTTACAAAATATCTTGGAGGACATTATGCTACCGTATACCAATATCTCTTTTATTTAGATGATTATATAAAAACTGGCCGATCATTGATCAAGCCTTTCAAACAGCTCTGGTGGAGCACGTGTTACAGATGATTTCTAGCTAATAATATTTTAGTTTTCAGCTTTGTTTATTTTGCAAACTAATGAATAAACGAGTTAGGGGTCACTAATTGCGACAGACATCTTATTTCACAACTTGGCTTTAGGTAGCCTACAGTCACACAAGGCATGGCCATTTAAATAGCTTTACCTCAGGTGGTTTAAATATGTTTGCTTTGCGCTGCTAAGTAAGAGATGTCTCCTGAACAGAAACTTAAACAAAAATCCTACAATTTAAAAATTCAAAAACTTTGCTGAAAAATCGTAATATATCATGAGCAATCTGGAGGAAAATTTACATTTCCTTTTCAAAATGCCTGCCTTCGCCACGAATTTTATAACGCCGCACTCTCCTTTACAAGTACTGGGAATCTGTATGCCACTTTGTCTTCAGATTGACTAAGCCATGAATCGATCCTCAGTTTTCCGCGTCAGCAGCAAGTGCCACTACTAGCGAACAGGCACTCCCACGCTGTGAGCTTTTCCGCCTTCGTTGCCATGGCCACAACCTCCTACTTTCATCCAATCTACATAGGATGAGCAGCAGGGATGACTCTTCCGGCAACGCCTGTGGAACCCTCTACAGAACCTCAATCATCTCCTCTTTACTGTTCTGTCTCTGAATCTATCTTCGGCTCGACACTCTCTATTCTTCATCTTTGGTTCAAACCTTGGGTTGCGGCCAGACTGTTAAGTCCGCACGGAGTTCCTCTGCGCCCCCATCACGCGGAAGAGGTCCGAGAGCATCAGTACCTATCAAATTCAACCGATCGCGAAAGCGAAATTCATGATGAAGTAACGGTGTTCAAAATCTCAATAACTTACTGCATAAATTTAGGATACGACTTCAAAATGCCCAGACAGTAGACACTGCAGAGTTTTTTTTTCTAAAGTACAGCAGCAGCGTCGCAAAAACCAAAACATTTCGTCTCAAAACAACTCCCACTACAAAGGAACAGAAAATATTCCTGCACTTTGCATGTGACCAACCGAACTAGCAGAAGCGTGCAAGTTTTTATCAACAGCTACATTGTTTGAGCTACTTTGAGTTCGACTGAAGCACTATGCCATATTACTACACTGATATCAAGAACGAAGTAAATACGGTACTGTATCTTACATGTGACCCAGTAGACCCACTGACGCTCCTTACGAGAGCATAATTGAACAGCGGAACGACTGGCAAAGACAAAAGAAAACAGTGCGTCAGCAAATGTTTCATTACACACGCAACCTTTTTAGCTCCAAGCTTCCAAATCACTAGCGATTAATTTGCATTGAAGCTATTAGAAACGCTTTCAAATGCAATTCGTGTGCAACTAAACGTAGCAAATTGAAAACAGCTAATTTTCACAAACGCCAAATTTTCAAACTTCCTTAAAACATCATTGCATCGAGACCTTCTTCCAAAAATTGTTTATAAATGCTCATAAACTTCGCTACGAAAGCTTCAACGTGATAAATAGGCTTTTGACCCAGATGAATTCGATGCTCGTAATCAGCGGCCAAATGTGTGATTTCGGTTTTCAGTGTACCATCGCAATTGTGCACCAATTCATTGTACATACCCTAAACAAAATAATCCGACTAATATTACGCTAAATGATGTTCATCGTTCAACAACGTATTTCCGAAGCACTTTAGTAGAGGCAAAGAAGCAATAAAAAGTTGGGTAATTTTTAATTCAGCATCACGTCAAGTTTTTACAACATTTTGTAATATCCGTTGAGTTTGCACTCAAATGTTTATCTTGTGTACTTTTTCATTGCTTACTCAACCTGGCCAAATTAAAGACTTCAAAGTGGTTCTGCCCTTGTCGGCAGCGTGACTGAGAGGGTAGAGGCGTCATTTTTACGACAGCCTTGATCGAATGATTTAGGTTCAATCTACACCCTTGCCGCATTGCTGCGTCCTTGTACAAGATAGTTTACGATGATTATCTCTGCTTGGTGGCTTCGAATAAGCAGCACTCCTAAGCAGGTGCGTATTTCTCGAAACACTAAGTACGAAGTAGTGATAGCAATGAAAATTGCTGACGCTGTCCGGTAACAGGAATATAAATAAGTATTAAAATACCAACGGTAAATGCGTGAGTGCAACATTAGGGTGTTTCAAAATTGCACCACTTTCAAATTTTTTAACGGCTCAGCAAATTTCTGATGGAGTTTTGGCCGCTGATTACGAATTTGATATTATTTTTTATTTATGACGTCATTTTGAGGGTTCACGCCTCCATTGTTTGCGTCATTTTTCGACTTTTTTGTGATATCTCACGAACTACATATCGTAGAACCTTAAAATTTACTTCAAACGACGCAGAATCCACGATTTCCTATAAGTGCTCTGTAGATAAAAAAAGCTTATCTGCAACAGAAAATAAGTTATATGCAAAAAACGGTTTTGCGCACATTTGCTGCATTAACAGTACACGAATTTACACATTGCTCAGCATCAAAAAAGTATTGTGACGTCATCATTAATATTTATCGCATCTGAAAAACTCATAAAAACTGATTGTTTTAAAACAATATTAAGCAGGGCATCATAGGGGGATTCGCTGACATTTTATTTAATTTTACTTAGCTGCAAGCAGTTTTAGTGGTTCAGCTCCGTAAAACCTGAGTTATCAAAGTAAGAAAGTAGTTTTGGAGTTTAAATAAGGGTGGATACAATGCTGCGGTCAGTTGAAGCAAGCTCTCTGATTGTACAAAACAAGTTAGCAGGAAACACGTTACCGACAACAAGGGAGGTTTTGGAACACTTTTATTACTTTCGTCAGCTTTTGATGGATACTGATCCTAAGTTGTTTGCAGAAAAAATTCTGGTTTAAATGATGTGCAAGTTTTAGTTCAAGCCGAGGTTGCAGGGTAGTGGAAAAAGGCCAGTTTGCCCATCATAAATTCTAAAAGTGTTCAAAATAAATTAAGCGAGTTGTTGATAGATTTGATGCTGCAAGTAAAAGATCTAAAAGATTAAATAGCGCGACTGTTGATGAGATTGGCTGGAAATTTTATTCGATATCAGTAAGCGCCGGTGTGATATTAGCAAAACTTGCCAAGTATACAAAGATAAATGTCTTAGTTCATGCAAATTTGAAAACAGGATCCTTGCAGCTGAGCTTAAATATTACTGGATCAAAGATCTCGAGGCGGATGACATCGCCGAAAGACAAAAGTTTCAATAAACGCTCGCAGAAGGCAGCTATTAAAGTTAAACGACGCAACGAAATGGAGATTAACGTAGTCAGTGCAACATCCTTCAGTAAACGAAAAGTTGCAGAAAATTGCTATGTACACAGCATTTTACCCAATAAGTTTACTGTATGCTTGTGTATCGTTTGCAGATGCCGTTTTAAAAGTCCTGGAATGGTGTTATACTAACGTTTCAGGTGTTTCAGATTTTGCTGATATCTTTCAGCTTCATGGGTCAGTTATTGTTTTTGAAAATTCTTGAAATCTTTGTTATGTGTTGACTTCTGGTCAGTGGTTTCAATAAAAAGCTATGGAATATTTACTTATCTTGTCTATTCTGTTTTGTTGCCAAGTGCGGAATTAGGTGTACAAAAAAATTCAATGCACTCCATGAAACATTTTGTTGTGGCAGTGCAGCAAATTTAGCTCAATTAAGTCCATGGTCAGAAAAGTAGATATTGAATTCGCTACCTTAGCCCACCACCTAACCCCCTCCCCTCACTTATAACCATTACCCCATCCACACCCCTCCGTAATTACAACGCAACTCGGCTACATAACGCTTGGCTACATCAGAAATATGTTTCGTTTTAACCAAAACTGTTCTAAGCAACTAAAAGTGTCCACTGCCCAAATGGCTTGTGACGTCATATCTGGCAACTGATCAAAACCGTTTTTTGCATATAACTTATTTTCTGTTGCAGATAAGCTTTTTTTTATCTACAGAGCACTTATAGGAAATCGTGGATTCTGCGTCGTTTGAAGTAAATTTTAAGGTTCTACGATATGTAGTTCGTGAGATATCACAAAAAAGTCGAAAAATGACGCAAACAATGGAGGCGTGAACCCTCAAAATGACGTCATAAATAAAAAATAATATCAAATTCGTAATCAGCGGCCAAAACTCCATCAGAAATTTGCTGAGCCGTTAAAAAATTTGAAAGTGTTGCAATTTTGAAACACCCTATGCAACATGCTATTTACTGTGCTTTGATTCAAAAAGATATTTTTCACCAAGCAAACGTGAAAAATGTACTAAAAAACTGAACGTGCAGCAAATCCAAGCAAAGCAACAAAATTAACGTCATCCACAACTTGCGCAAGTGGCAACGTAGACAACTTAGCAAAAAATGCGGAGTTTAACCAAAAAAAAGTTGCTGATCGGGCAAGCAAAAACAACCCTTGTTGTTCGATTTGTTCTCGTGAAAAGAAAAATGCGACATCAAAACGGTACCAGGTAAGTTGACGTGTCGAAATGGTGACAATCTACTTTTCAGGTTAACTATGATTTAAAAATCGTCACTCTATCTTAGGCCTGTTATAAAACAGCAATTGAGCAGAACTCAAAACGAAAACGCGTGAATTGCACCTTCGCAAGCGGCCATACGCTAGTCGATGCGCAGTAACATGTCTTGCAAAGATGTAAATTATGTAATACTTTGAGTCCGGTCCAAACACACCTCAAAACGTAGCCACCAAGATAAAAACAGATTAACAGAAGGGATAATGAAACATGGTCGAGCCGAAATTTTAATTTAGCACAAATTATTGTTGCTGTTGTTATACAATATTGCATATTTATCCTCCTGTCACCAGACAGCGTCAGACGCTAACTACTGGATGATCCGCACACTTTTCATTGCACAAGTACTTCGTGTTGGGACGAATCAGCAACTGCTTGAACGTTTCCAGTCATCCAATGTTAGATTTCTTTGAATTCTTGCTTTCCACAGTCTATACAGTGCGTGAAAATAGGGCTTTAATGATGTTGCATTCGAACTACGACATAAGGGTGCAGGGACATAACGTAAGGGCGCAGAGATGTAAATCTGCAATCTGCGCTAACATTTTCGTGCTTCGGAAATAATCATGTCATCAAAGAAACGAACGTGATTATAGAGCATTTTATCTAATTTTTGAAAGAAGTTTTTTGAATTCGCTTCCTGTCTTCAGTTCTCAATTATCGGCTAAAGCACTAAACTCTACCCTTAAACTGTTTCTAGGCCGCCGTGCACTTATCTTGAACAAGCATTAAAAAGAAATGGTTATTTTTAATGGGTTTATTTGCTTTACGTAACCACGTCAGCGGTTGTTTTTAAGCGCAATCTTAATCCGTTAAGCAAACAATTACAATAATTACTTAATTATAATTATTCTTTTGTCCCGCTGTAAAGCAAAATCAAATCAAATCTTTCATTTTCTCGCTCATTACGCCGAAGGCGTGTAAGCACGAAAATGTTAGCGCAGATTGCAGATTTACGTCTCTGCGCCCATATGTCGGGTATCGTGTTGCAATAGTTCAAATTCATAACAAAATCTTACTTTCATTATAACGTCGGCAGGAATGCATTTGGTAAGCAGTTCATAAAGTCGTTGACGAACTTCTAATAAGCGTTTCGCACTTTGTTCAGACACAATCGCGTTGGCAGTTTCCCGAAGATAAATCTAAACGTATGTAGAGTTTGCTTACTCTTGACCAGGCTCATCACGCGCCATAACACGCGGATTTTAATGTGGAGTGGCTGCTGAAGAAGACAACATAAAATCGGTTTTGTCTGACGTTTACTAGTTTTAACGAGAATCAATCCTAGTACAAACTAAACTCAAAATTTTGCGGATTTGTTTACAATATTAAAAGTTTTTTATAATGGCCACACAATCGTTGAAATCAAATCAAATCTTTCATTATACTCGCTGTAATACGCCGAAGCGTGTAACGAGTTTGCGGGGCCCATCTCCTCGTCATTGCACCCGGGTAACACAGCTCTTTTCGAAGAAATGCCACAACGGTGGCGAGCCGTTGGCAACACTGTGCTTGATTTGACCGGCCCGAGGAATTAACCTCAGACCTCCCGCTCCAGAGAAGAACACGTTACCGCTTAACCAACTGGCCGGTCGTAGTCAATGAGGTTTATCAGAGACGCGATTATTGCTAGTTGAAACAATCGTTGAATTACTGTACAATTCAATCTATTGAACAGTTTTTACAGTATGAGTTTGATATCACCAGAGTTGGAAATCGATAATGAAAAAAGTAAAGAATAATCGATATTCGATACTTCAAAAAAATAGTAAAGATTAGGCGATATCGATAATAAAAAAAAAGTAAAGAATAATCGATAATCGATAACTTTTGATAGAGTCAAAAAAGAGTGTCAACATATTTTGACATTAAGACTATAAGTAAATATCTGTATGCAAGTGACATTGCACTTCAATGCATGTATATTCACTTCAATTCCAGCACTGCCAGTAGTTTCCTTATCAGAATTATCCCCAGAACCATTAATTATTAATTGTCACTGCCACTGGTAAAGAAACACATGCTGTACTTTCCATAATTATAGGTTGTCACTTGTCTATGCCAATAGCTTCAAAAATTTATTTACTAAGCATTGCACTTCAATGCATGTATATTCATGTATATTCAGTTCAATGCAACCGGTACCATTGCTGGTAGCGGTTCCAGCACTGCGAGTAGTTTCCTTATCAGAATTATCCCCAGAACCATTAATTATTAATTGTCACTGCCACTGGTAAAGAAACACATGCTGTACTTTCCATAATTATAGGTTGTCACTTGTCTATGCCAATAGCTTCAAAAATTTCTTATTTACTAGGCGATTACAGTACCAGTATGGCTCTAGGTTATTTAATAGCCTAAGCTTTAATACACGAATTGAGTACCTAGAGTATAGGCTACAAAACTTTGTACTAGAACATAGAGGATTTATAGAAAACGTAAAAGTTAAGCGCACCAGTAGGCTACTCGACAAACAATAGCATTTGATAATGGCTTGTAAAATACCAGTAGGCCACCGCCAAATGAGTACAACTGGGATAGCCTACACAAGTGCAGGTAACCTCTACCATGATGATGTTGAGATAAGCAGTGGTTATAACATCTGCCTTGCAGTCATCAGTCTGCAGGCCGGGGTTCACTACTACTACTACTTCAGTGGGCTATCTGCTTACTTGGTAGAGAGTCTTGCAAAAACTTAAAAAATTGGTATTCATAGCTTTCCTGCTTGGCATTTCAGGTCTAGCTGTAAGCTGCTAGATGCCATTGCCGTATAATTTTTGCATATTTATTCACTGAGTTGATCGGCCAGGAAATAGCTAAAAGACCATAGGGTCTTAAGAGTCGTTGCCACCTGTCTACTACACCAGTAAAGCTTCACACTACCTCTTCAAGTGCTGAGCGGCAAGTAGGAAAGATGGAAATACCATTTTTTAAAGTGTTTTAGTATGGCTCGATAAAGGAATCAAATTCAGGTCTACCGACTGTGAGACCAATGCTCAAACTACTAGGCCTAAGCCACCACGCCGCTTAAAGCAGCCCTTAGCCTACCAGCTACCACCGTACAGTGACTGTACTATAAGACTACTGCAAATGTCAATAGCAATAATTACTTGAGCTTTTCGCTTTTCCAATGTGTGCCTAACAATATCATCTGACCTAGTCCTACATGGGACGACGGTACATTGCAAAGAATTTAGAAACTGACACCTCACAGCACTACTTGACTAGGTTTTCTGCAGCACTCTGCACTGCTACCACTGGCTACAAAAGCATTATTGTGTTCGTATGACTTGGAATGGAGTCAAAAATGATAGCGATGCAAAATTTTGAACTATTGCATACATTAATTAAAGTGAAATTATAATCACTTCTAGAGATGGTGCGATCCACAAAATTTTTGTTTGCAAACTGCACCGCACCGCTCAATTCCATCCGCATACCGCACTGCACCACAAACAGTTTGTGAACTCGTTACAACGCACCGCAAAAGTCAAAATGTAATGGTTACGGTATTGCTTAACACCAATACTGTATCTTACTGCATGCGAAATTACAAACCAAACAGGCTGGCACCCCATGGTCCACTTGATGCTAGTCAAACAATAGCTTTAGATAATGACTTGGTCTAAATTGTTGCTTAACTAAGCAAGTCCATTAACCCAACCCTTGATGATAGGTCTTAGTTCAATTTTAAAAAATAAAAAATTATCCCAATCAAAAATCAACCCATGGACAATTGGACATTATGTTTGGAATATTGAATATACAGTATCATCACTTCCACTTTAGACGTTCCAACTGCCAAAGTTTGATGGCTGAATTCATGCAAACAGTAGCATTAAAAGCACAGCCACATCTGACATCATCACTAGGCTTGCCAGAGTAAATCATGGTCATGCTTGACAAGTTACAGAGTATGTATATAAATCTGTCCTTAAAATTTAATTGTAATTTAAACTTTAGCTCAAACTTTCTTAAGCCCAAGGTGAAGAATTATTAAGCAAAAGTAGTTTCAACCATTACATTTTATTTTTTGTAACTGGTATCACATATGATAAGAGAATACTAATAATTATAAACAAAAAAGGTGATTTAAGGTTAAGCACTTTGTGCTTCTAAACGATCAGTCAATGAGCATTGACATATTGAATTTGAACCAATATTACATGCAATTATTACCAACTGTGGTATCTATATCTATTGTTGATTTAGAATGGAGAGAAAAAGATACACTCCAACAATCACACAAGAAAAAATTTCAAACTGTGAATCTGAAATTCCTAACTCACTGCTCAGACCACAATACTCTGGTACTGTAGAATCAAGCAGTCAATAAAATTTTGTCATGCTCTCAGTACCAGTACTGTAGTGCTTCAATGATAAACTTTAATGTTTATTGCAATGGATCCTTCAGTTTTTACAAATAGCCGCTGGCCTTGGATCTGCGATATACATGCAACAAACTCAAGAAAAGCCTCGACTTTACTACATGTCAAAAAGCTAAAGTAGGTATGCCTACCGAACCAGACTACTAGTCCCTGAGTCAGCTGGTATTTCATTAGGCCTACCAGTATCGCATTCTAGGTATGATATCAGTATCGGGCTGCAGTTTTATATTTGGCTTAACTCAACTTACAAGTAGTAAGTACCGATACCTGCCTACAGTTTGACTATTAATAAAATCACCTTATCTGTTCGTGTCTGGTGTTATGCAATCCCGGTATGCAATGGCATAGGGTTTACCACTACTGTACCAGTACCGGTACCCATCTAGCCCAGCTTACCGGTACAAGCTGCATTACGATTACGGTTAGATATGCACGGTAGGCCTATGATTTGAAAGATAAACCTAGGCTACCGGTAAATCACGGTACCTAACACTTACAGATCTAGGCTGGCTACATTGAGACTGAATTTAACAACTGAGGTAGAGTGGTTGATTCCTAACCTAATTCTAAGAAGTGGTCTCATCCTCCACACTGAACTGCAATACTATTGGAATTTTTCACGCTGCGCGGCGCTGTTGGTCGAACCGCGTACGCGGCCGCGTAAGCTGCGCTGCTACCATCTCTAATTACTTCTACAATAAAACCGCAGTACAAGAAAAAATGATTAACGTTTCCAAAAAAATTTTGCTTAACTTGAAAAAAATATCGATTAATTATTATCGATTTACCAGGCAAAAAAGTAGGGAAAAGGCACATTCGATAATGAAACTAAAAAGTAAAGAATTTTTGCATTCGATAACCAAAAAGTAACGAATAACGATAACGATTTCAAGCCCATATTTCCAACCCTGGATATCACGATGGCCATAATATTACTAATCAGGATTTAAAAAAATGCTTGATAAGAGCAAGAGCTAATATCACAGTAGATTACCGCAGTATTAAAACATTAAAAAATCAAGTTTTATAAAATAATACAGTAGTCTATTTACAAAAACTATTCAACTGAATTTTAGTTAGAGGGGGGTATGAGAACAATATTTTACGGATGAGTAATTGAATATGGTAGACCAATTTGTCTTAGCGTAGAACTTCAAACAGCAAGAGGCCATTTTCACGTCGCTCAAGAATGGGCAACCCATCACTATGCATACGACCACTACTGAAGAGGCCCAATGGCCATCTCTTGCGACCCACTGGGTTGTTTATTTCAACTCGACAAGAAAGTTGTTTATTTTCTCGAAAATCACGCGATACAATGCCTCGTTTTACAGCATGCTCTTGCAATGTTCCAGCTTTATTACATTTACTCGGCTACCGATCTACATCGAGTTTTATATTTACACAAGGATGCAAACCCGATTGACTTTTACGCGCGCCCAAGTTCGAGGTAATCATATTATTTTTTCTTATTTCGATCTAGGATAAAATATTTTTCAAGTTTAAGTTGAGATTTTGGTAAAGAAGTCACTTGCGTTCTTAAAATCGAATCAGCACTTTTTTTAAATCTTTAAAATCTCTCTACCTCCCAATCCGGTTCCATTATAGGTTGATCTGCAGTGAAAGGATATTGCTGTACTCGACATGTTTCGCACATCAGCAGTGCACGGCGTAAATTGCGTTTTGATGCCACTGCAATTCTGCAAAAAAAAAAACAATACTGCTTGCAGTGCTTAGTTGGTATTCCTCTGTTCTTTTCCGTGAATGAGGAAACCATAGAACTTTTTGGTGATGCGACGAAGTACCGGAAAAGAATGAACTTTTCCCTACACCACTCAAAGGAGGGGCCAGACAGGTGAACACCAGGTGGATACAACCCAACAGTGACGTTTCACTCCCCACGGGTGGTCGATATTATTATTTTGCCAGAAAAATATGGGTATAAATCATTATTCAGTCAAGAGAATCGGAGACTTCGTACAAAAAAAAAAAGTAACTGAATGACGGCGGTCATGATCTCTTGACCAAGGTAGAGTAGCTTGGCAGGGACATACAGATGCATAATTGCATATCAATTCGTTCATTACACTCGCTAAACGACTTGGCGAGGCCCATTTCCGCCTACACAACTCCTTTTGAAAAAATGTTGCAGCGGTGGCGAGCCTATGACAACACTCTGTCCGATTTGACCAGCCCGAGAATTGAATCTCGACCTCTAGCTTCATAGACAAGCACAATAATGCGCGACCAAGTAGCCAATTACATTACATACAGAAGTAATTGCAACGATCCTCTGTAACAATAGAAAGCTTCGAAAATTAAAAAAAATTACACCAGGTGCTGAATTAACGTTATTTAAGGTTGGATAATGTAAGTTAAAACCAGAGCAACTTAACTTCAAATAAATTCTATATAAACAAATACATTCCGCAACTGGTAAAACCATTACCGCTTAATGTATTTTCTTTTTTTATCGAGAACAATCCTAACCTATCAACTAGTTCTTGAGGAATAGAAAGTCCTTCTTTCTTCACCACCGATTGAATAATTTTTGCAATGTTTTCCTTCTTAGGTGCAGGTACTCTAATTGCAAGACATCTACTTTGAATGGCAGGAATTACCTAAAAAAGTTAACAGTTTATCATTACCATTCCATTAATCGATTGTAATTTGCAAAGCAAGTCCTAATCAACTTCTACGTTCCGAAGAATAATTTACATTTTAAAAATACAAGTGGCGCTAACAAGCTAATTGAATCCATGGTGAAAGGAACACCGTGTAAAAGTTAACAACTTGGAGAGATAATGTGAAACAATGGTTGGATAATGCCAAATGGGAGAAGACAAAAGCCGAAGATACAGACAAGTGGAGGTATTGACAACCAACCTAAAGGAGAACACACTTGATGATGGCTATTGCAGTACATCTTTTACATATGTGAAGAGAAAGCACTTTCTTTGTGACCAGACGGCAATCAATCTCATAGTTAAAAATCATGAGTCATTTTACTTTTGTTTTTTCATGTTATCCTAGTAAATATTGACTACAGCTTTGCTCTAAGATTCAATCAAATTCAATCTACCTTGCTAGTCGAATTGCAATACAGAATCAATCTACATGTTGCCATATACTTTTCCATTGTTCTCCTCAAAGCATGCTGAGCGTCTCTGGTTAATCGGTCCACTTCAGTAAGCACTATTACCTGGACAAAACCACAATTTCTTCAAATTTATAGATTTTGAAAACACCAAGTTCAGTTTAGAAATCACCGAATAAAGCAGAATCACTGAATCCGTCATTAAAGCTGTATTATGAGATTTTGATTGACTTAAAGGCGGTGAATCATCCAGCCAATTTCGGTGGTTTACAATAGCTAAAATTGAACTATAATTTTTGATATTTTTTGTTTTGATTTTGGGGCTGCAGTTGCACAGATATTCAACAAATACAAAAAGATGTCCCCCCGAAAAAAGTTTTTGGAAACTCTGAGTTTTGTTCTTCCCGCCAAAACCACAGTTCTCTAAACTAATAGGCCTACTGTAATCTTATTAAACTATTAGGCCTAACTATCTCTAAACTATTAGACCTAATAGTTTAGACTAATTAGGCTTAAACTATTTAGAAATAAACTATCTCTAAACTATTAGGCCTATCACAGTTCTCAAAACTATTAGGCCTACTATGGTTTTGGCGGGAAGAACAAAACTCAGAGTTTCCAAAAACTTTTTGTCGGGGGACATCTTTTTGTATGTGTTGAATATCTTTGCAACCGCAGTCCCAAAATTAAAACGAAAAATGTCAAAAATTATAGTTCAATTTTAGCTATTGTAAACCACCGGAATTGGCTGGATGATTCACCGCCTTTAAATCAAATCAAAATCAAATATGTACAGTACAAGCTTGATGTCATTCGCGGTCGACTCCTGGGAAGTCAGTACAACTTCTACTGGCAGTTAGGTGGCCAGATCAACCACCAACCCCTGCAGCCGCAAGCAGCTCGAGTCATTGATGCACAGAGCTGAACAGCGCTGTTTCGAGCTTTCAGCTGAGCTAAAAGCTCAAAACAGCACTGTCCAGCTCTGTGCAAAATCAGATATGTCGCAACGGTGGCGAGCCGCTGGCAACACTATGTCCGATTTGATCAGCCAGAGATTTGAACCTCAAACCTCCTGCTCCAGAGACGAACGCATTACCGCTCGACCAACCAGCCGGTGCACTGACTGACTGAATTAGTTTCCCTGACATCACTTTCCAACTTCACTAAACATTTATTAAGCAGCTTATTTTGAACAAAATATTACTCACTTTAAAATGGCGCTGAGATGAAGCTTCAAGTTGGTGAGACTGAGCGACTGTTTTAATTAATTCCTGAATAACAACCCTAAATAACAACAATATATCAGAAGTTATTAAGTTAACAATAAATAGCTTTAAATAAGTAAAGCTAAATTAAATTGTAAAGATTTTGAAACTTTAACTTCTAGTAATATTACCTAGATTATAACTTTTGACTCAATGGCATTAGTGAAAAATTGATTAATTTTAATCAGGCAATTCCATGGACTTCAACTCATTTAATGTTTATAGCAATGAGTCTGCCAAAAATATCCATGAAACTTTTTTAAGAGTAAAGTTTAGCAATCAATGACAAACTACCAGAACTTCTGGTACTACGGTAACTACCAGGAAAAAAACAAACAAAAAACAATTAGAAATGAGGAAAATAATACGGGATCTCCGCCGATTTTCTTTCATCAACATTCCCCTTTCACACTTTGAAAGTTACCGATATTCCTGTAAAGTTTAATCGTATGCAATGCAAAGAAAAACGTTGAATGTAATTTTGTCTGATGGAAAAAAAGAACGAGAATAACCTTTTAACTGCAATATATTAGAGACTGGAATCAGGTAGCAATTGATAAAATAATTTTGAAAACAAAGAAAAACCTAAATTAATATAAAGCGCATTGAAATAGAATCGCAAAATATTCTTCCAGAGATGTTTTCTTTGCAGAAAATGAGCCCTGATACCCTTCGATCACATGTAATGCCAAAATAAAAGATTGAATGTGATTATGTCAGATAACAAAAAAATTAATATTAACTTTAAATTATCTGTAGTTTGGGTAAAATGGGTATCCGTCAGTCCGACTAGGCTTTAAATTTTAAATAATTAAAAAATTTGAATTTTGGCTTCCTTGTTTGAGGACCCCCCATTGTGGTACCCCAAAATTTTTTCCAATTTTATCTTTCCTTCATATTTACCTACTCTAAAATTTCATCAGTCTAGCGTAAGTGGTTAAAGCCCAAAAACCGCAGACCGTTTCTAATCGATATTATTAATTACCAAGACATATCGGTTAAAATTTGTCGACTTTTAACCCATTTTTGGCCAGTTAAATTTTGGTCACGAGACTGGGCGCCCCCAAACTCGGTTTGCATAAAGCATCCACAAGCACCCACATTGTGTCCGAATTTCAGCTTTACACATCAAGTGGTTTTTGAGTTATTGGCGAATTAATAGCTTTTCAAGCCAAAAATCGCCGTCTTTTATGCTTTTTGGTGTCTTAATTCGCGATCACGTGACCTAGTGTCTCCAAAATCGGCACACATGACTCTTTGATTAATTCTTACGTGGAATCCAAATTTCAACTTTCTAGGTTTTACCGTTTGCTAGTCATAAGCAAAATTCTCATACTAAGTGAAGTCCCAATAAGTATGGAGCTCATTGAAATAGAATCGCAAAATATTATTCCAGAGATGTTTTCTTCACAGAGAATGAAACCAGATGCCCTTTAATCACATGTAATGCAAAAGCAAAGAAAAATATTTTTAGGGGCCCATTTTTGGGGGTATCCCCAAACTACGTCAAAACATTTGTCTCCTAAACATCTACCAATATCAAACTAGCTAGCTTATCTTAGCTTCAGCCGTTAAAAAAATTGATATTTGGGGGTCCTATATTTGTAGGGGTTTCTGGGAGGGTGGATCCCCAAACTATATCAAAATATTTGTGTCGTAAATATTTGCTAATATAAAAAACTAATACCGTAGTTTAAGCCTTTGAAAAAATAATTTTTGGGGCCTGTTTCGGGGGGGTACCCCTACACCATATCAAAATACTAGTCTTTTAAATACCTACTAATATCAAAAATGTTAGCACCTATGCTTAAGCCATTTAAAAAATTGGCGTCCATCTGAGGGGGTGGTTCTTCCAAACTATATCTAATTATTTGTATCTTAAATTTTTACTGATACCAAAAAAACAAGCACCCTGGCTTTAGCCGCCAAAAAAATTCATTTTTAGGGGGCTGGTATCCCCAAGCCACGCCAAAATATTTGTCTCTGAAAAACCTACTACTGTAATATCAAAAAAAACAAACTGGCATCCTACTTTAAACCTTAAAAAAGTGATTTTGGGGGCTTCTCTGGGGGGGTAGTACCCCTAAACTATGTTAAAGTATTTGTTAAATAATTATCTACTGATATAAAAACCTAAGAATTAGCTTAAGCCATTCAAAAAACTAATTTTTGGGAGGTTTATTTAGGGATGGTACCTCCAAACTATGCCAAAGTATTTGTCTGTTAAATATCTACTGATATCAAACAAACTAACACCCTAGCTCAAGCCATTAAAAAAGTGATTTGGGGGTTTCTGGTACCCCCAAACTATTTTAAATTATTTGTCTCTTAAGTACTTACCAATATCGAAAAAAAATAGAATCCAAGCTTAAACCATTTAAAAAACTGATTTTTGGGGGTTTCATTTGGAGGGTTGCAGAAAAGAGTGGTACCCCCAAACTATGTCAAAATATTTGTCTTTCAAATATCTACCAATATCAAAAAAATGGAGCCTTAGCTAGAGCCGTTTCAAAAACTAATTTTTGGGGGGGTTATTTGGAGGTTCTGTGGGGAGTGGTACCCCCAAACTATGTCCAAGTAATTGTCTGTTAAATACCTACTGATACCAAAATTGCAAACATCAGAGTTGATACCCCGTATTACGTGGAACAAGTAAATGCTTAGTGTTTCTGTCAACCGATCTGTGAACTGATCATTGAAAATATTCTTAAGGCTAGAGAGCCATGGGGTCTAAATCCAGCTAGGGGTGTTGATCGATCGAAAGATAAGGATACGCATTATGCAAACTCTAGAAATGGGCATGGCTGATGAATTGAAATCAGAAGAAGAGAGAAGTGAGTTACTGAGAGGATAAAAGCAGGTGAATGCTGAAGAGTATGTCAATGAAAGTCATGCTGAGGATTATCCAGAAGATGAAACGAGCAATTCCTGTTCCAAAACTGAAAAAACTATCGATGCAAACTGCCCAGAAAAAATTTTAAGATGACCAAGACCAACAAACAAAAGGAAGGTCAGATCGTTTTTGAGACTTTTGAACTGTTACCAAGATAAAATTCCATTGCTTACTGCCATTTCAGTGTTGCTGCGAGATTTGATGAGTAAAGGGAGCCTAATAAAATCAAATGGAGAGAGGGGCAAAAGGGAGCTTTTCAGGCTTTGCAGGAGCGCCTACTAAAAACCTGTGTTTTGAAGTTGCCGACTATTTGAGTTGAATGAATGACTGTTGTATTTCAGTGAATACATTTTTGTATACTTTAACTTGTGCTGTGTGATTGCGATTTTTGAGGGATTTAAACCGTGATTGCTTTGAAGTAAGATTGAATTTTTACATATGTGATTTGTCTAGATTTTTCCTATGGTGACAATCATAAACGTGATAGAGGCATAGATTGGGGTTGTATTCATTCTGTTACTATCTGTGATGTTTTTGAATATGATTTGCAATAATAGTCTTAAGGTGGGACGCATGTAACATACAATAATTTTGAATGCTTTAGTTATGATTACTGGTATTTGCCAGCCTTAAATTAGTCGTGACTGCTTTACTAATTTTGCCGCCTTTTCTGATCTGGAATGTTCAAAATAATTCTTTTCTAGTATGTTCTATGAATTTCCAGAGTCACCAGGTTACCGTATTTGGTTGTTTACGACTTTTTAATTGCTATATTTAGACTTGAAGTTTGTGAGGTGTAAGCTCGTATACGTTTTTCTACTGTGATTTTTCTGAAATATTCAAGAGCTTTTGCCATAACATAAAAAAACCAGGCTTTTCTATTCCTTCAATCCAATAATTCTAGGAATCTTAATAATTCTAGTGTTTCAGATATCAGTTTCTTATTAGTTAGGTGGTTTAGCCGAGATGGTGTACCTGTGATTGGCTTGTGTAGTTGTAGAGTGCGATGTGAATTGGTCAATCATGACAAGTTCTAGCAAAGCAATTTTGCTAAGAGAGAGTATGTTTTGTTTTCAATCTTAAATAGAAGTTCTTAGTTTAAGATTGGTGTGCTGCTTCTTGCAATTCAAGAAGCTTTTTGAAACTATAAACTGCCATTTTTAATTTGTCAATAACATCTTAGGTGTTCTCTGGGTTAAGTCCACGTGGACTATTCTGGAGGCAAAAGGTTGTACTCTAGCAAAGTATTACTATAACAACAAGTGCCTTAGGTTCAACCATCCAAAAAAGTAATTTTTTTGGGTTATTTGGGAGGTTTCTTGGAGATGTGGTACCCATAAACTTGGTCTAAGTGTTTGACTGTTAAATATCTACTTATACCAAAAAAACTAGCATCTTAGCTTAAGCTGTTCAACAAATTGATTTTTGGGCATCTATTTGGGGTGTTCCAGAGGGTGGTATCCCCAAATCATGTTCAAGTATTTGTCTCTTAAATATCTACTGATATCAAAAAAAGTAGAATCCTAGCTTAAGCTGTTAAAAAACTTGATTTTGGGGGATCCATTTGGGGGTTGGTACCCCCAAACTATGTCAAAATATTGGTCTCTTAAATATTTAATGATATCAAAAACACTAGCACCTTAGCTTGACCGTTCAAAAAGTAATTTTTCTAGGTCTATTTATGAGGATGATACCCCCAAACTATGTCAAATTTACTTGTCTCTTAAATATATGCGCATATTAAAAAAACTAGAGCCTTAGCTTAAGCTGTTCGAAAAATTGAGTTTTGGAGGGTTCAAATGGTTGATTCTGGGGAGGTGGTACCCCCAAACTAAGTCCAAGTATTTGTCTCTTCAATATCTACAGCTATCAAAAAAAACAAAACAAAAAACTAGCACCCTAGCTTAAGCTGGTAAAAAAATTGATTTTGGGGAAGTCTTCACAAAGAATGAAACTTGATACCCTCTGATCATACCTACTGTCGAAATAAAAAATATTAAAAGCGACTTAGTCCTAACCAAAAAAAATTAAATATGCTAGATTTAATATGATCTTGGTTTGAGAATAAATTGCAAGTTTCTAGCTTTGGTGGTTTCGAAGTTTTGGTGCCTATAAAAAAAGCTCATAAAAACAGAAATAAAGAAAAAAAAAAGTCGGAATTGCACAATTTAAATTTGGGAGCTCAAACTGTATTTCCAAACGCTTCTACATCTGAACACTTTATTCTCCTTCTGCTACTAGTTTTCGAGCTGAAGCTGTTTAAACCTCCGACTGCATTTCAATTTTTTGGCTTGGAAACCCATATCACGTGACCAATTACTCCAAAAATTTGCATAAAGGTTGTCCCATATGTACCCATCGAAGTTCTAAGTTTTAACTTTCTACCTTAAGCAGTTTTGAACCTATAGTGATTTTGAACTCTGGTTGCAGAATTCGTAATTTTGGACGAAAAACAAAAAGACTTTCGACGCAAAGCATCAAGAAAATCCCAATTGAATAATTTTATTAACTAAAGTTCAACAATATTTTCAAGACTTTTTTGAAAAAAACTTTCCATTAACGTTTTCATTAATTTTGACTCAAACCTAACCCAAACTCAAATTTAACCCTAATCCCAATCTTGACCCTTAAAAAAGCTAATAAAAAATGTGTGAATGAGCATTTCTCATTTTTGTTTCACTCTCTTGAACTTAAATTTTTTCTGTAACATAATTTTTTAATTTGTTGAATACCAACACACAATAATTGCATTCCTGGCTAACTTGTTTATCAGAATTTTTATTCTAGCTATTACACAAAAAAGAACATTGTAATTTCACCTGGCAAGAGGAGCATCGCAAGTTACCTGTCTTGTAAGCCAGCATCACTTGGAGTAACTTCAATGTGATAATTGCTAGCTAAAGTGGCAATTTCAATTTTTTTCTTTGAAGGAGTAGTAAAAGTGTGCTTTTCAATTCGCAGTTTTTCAACTCCAGAACCATACATTTCTTTTAAAAGGCACATTATTCTGGTTTTCTTGCCTAAAAAGACAAGTACAGTAGAATTCCCTACAACAGCTTCGGCTATAAAGCCAATATGCCTACATGCATTTTTCTAGGTCTCAACAAAACTCCTATCTTTCGTGTGTGATGGCATCACCTTGTTGTTTTGCTTATATTGGCACCTTTCCCCCCACTAATCTTCCCTCTTAGGTTTTGGTGAGTCAGCGTGCACCCAAAAAATCGGCGATTTTCCAGTAGCAAACAATGGAAAATTAAAAAATTAGTTGATATGTGCCCAATAAAAATTGGCCTAATGATTACATAGCCCTCAAACTATTTTATTTTCTCATATTGGCATTCTAAATGACTATCTCTGCCACAAACTGTCAAATTGGTTTAAATTTCAGAATGCAAGCTTCCTTTTGATAAGGAATCCCCTGGGCAAGCTATCTTTATATTGTTGTCAATTGCACACCAGCAAATCAAACCTGGAAACTTCACTTATTAGAACTAAGAAGCGTATCACAGGTGTGTACTGTGCAATAACAAGTAGGTACAGCAATGATAATGAAAAAAAATTCACCAACAAAGTGCACTGTGCAACTTTCTGCGTACATTTTGTTTTATCAATTTCAATGATTTCACTACAATGCAAACCTATTGGGATGACTAACCAGATTCTGTACAAATTTCCAATTGGACGAAAACCAAAATCCCAAACCCATAACATTCAGAATCGACAAAATCCCGAATTGAACAACATCCCGATTTGGACAAAATCCCAAATGAAAAAATCCCGATTTGGACAAAATTCCAAATAGAAAAATTCCCAAATGGAAAAAATCTTGAATTGGACAAAATCCTGAATGGAAAAAAATCCAGAATGAAACCAACTTCAAAAATGGAGAAAGTCAGGATTAATAGTGCACTCACTGCTGGCTTATACAGTAAGCACTAATAAATATTGGTAAATAATTAATTTGTCGACCAAACTGCATGTCTTTCATTCGCTTGTGTCCTGGTAACCTAGAAAAACAGTGCAAAATTGATTAAGTCAAAAAACTTCAAAGTTTTGTTGAATTAATCAGGTGTGAAGCAGTTTGTCCTGTAGCAAAAGACTTGCACTTATCATGTTTGAGGTCAACTCCTTCAATTTGCAGGAAAAGAAACTAGGCAGTATTTAAAATAAATTAGCAAGCTTAGTTCTTCATAACAAAGTATGCAATTAAGAGGTGAAGAGGAAGTTGGCCCACACACAAACTCCCGGAAAATAAAATTTTCTCTGTTTCCAATATTGCTTTCTTTTTTGCCAAAAACAAAATCTGGTAGATATTAATGCTTACAAAATCAAATAATCAACGTTTATTTGTCGTGACTAAAAGGATTTCCTTTGGATTAAACCAAAACTGGCAAAAGAACAATTAAGTTTAGAAAATTATATTTCAGTTCAATCATTATATCAGATCATTCAATGATTTAAGTAATGGTCATTATTTGTTTTAATGCTGCTTTTTGTTTCTAAAACTAACAGTTACAGATGCCGAACATGAATTCAAGAGGAGTGCAGGACAGTTTGGTTAAGAAACTTACAATTTTAATTTTTCTTTATTTTAATTTTTTTTAATTACATTATTTACAAAAATTACACTAAAGGTTTTTGGCATGACATTATACCTTTGTCAAAGCATCTAAATATAACAAATCACTAGTTTCTACACTGAATAAAATCAATTAACACTTTTCCCTACTTTTGCAGTTGTTTGAATTAAAACCAACTAATTGCGTCAATACACGTGATCAAACGAATTTAAATAGTGCACTTAAATGTTGGATAAGCGGGCAAAAAAGTTACTGAAGCTGTCTGATAAATGTATTTGAAATATAAAGAGAAGCAGCAGCTGTTGTGATTGATTTTCAAATTACTGTCAACCCAAAATGGTGAGTTAACAATCAAACACTGTAAAAGCAATCAAAAATCAAAAACTTCATTCCAAAAGAAAATATTTTGATCACTTCAAATGCAGTGTTTGAACATTCAATCACTCATCGTTTTGTCTTGGACAGTAATTTAAAAATCACCTATAGCAGATTCTCTTTTAAACTTAAAATGTTTAGGGACAACTTTAATGAACTGTTTCGCCAGCTTCTGTAACATTTAACTGCACTATTGCATTTGTTTGATTGCATGTGTTTATGTAATCAGTTAAAACATATAGCCTAATCAAACCAAATCTTCCTCACACTCACTGCATTATGCCAAAGTGTGTAACGAGTTGGCGGTGCCCATCTCCATGTCATTGCGCCTGAAAAACACAGCTCTTTTCAAAAAAATGTCGCAGCGGTGGCAAGCCGTTGGCAACACTGTGTTTGATTTAATCGACCTGAGCTTTGAACCTCAGACCTCCCGCTCCAGAGACGAACGCGTTACCGCTCAACCAACTGAACAGTCCAGAAAAAAACATACAATGACCATAATACACAATCATTGAACACAAGTATAATTTTCTAAACTTTATTGCTCTTTTGCCAGTTTTGGTTTAATTCAAAGAAATCCTTTTAGTCACGGCAAAAAACATTTAATATTTCTTCTTTCTTCATTGCCCACTTTTGCGTGAGGGTTGCGGGGGCAGCAGCTCGAGATTAAGCCATCACACTTCATGGTCTTCCATCACCTCCATCATTTCACTTGCGTGAAGTTCCAAGCGATTCCAACCAAGATCCTCAATGTAATCGGACCATCTAGTTCTAGGTCATCCACCTGGTCTTCTCCCATTTGCTTTGGCAAGTAAAGCCTGTTTGGGAGTCTTTCCTGAGGCATTCTGCTTACATGGCCAAACCATCTGAGCTGAGGTCTTTCAATTCGGAAAAGTAACGGCTTGATGTTAAGAGATTTTCGAATCTCAGAGCTACGCACTTTGTTAAACAGTGACATTTAATATTTGATTTCGTACAAGTTTCTATCCTGCCTGACAAACCCACGGGGGGAAGCAGACTGTAGTGGAGCTTTTTAATTTTTGATGATTTTAATCTTTAACTGAATTTCCTGCATCGTTAATATTTGCTTTTGTAAACATTAATACCTACCAGATTTTGTTCTTGGCAAAAAAGAAAGCAATATTGGAAACAGAGAAAATTTTATTTTCCGGGAGTTTGTGTGTGGGCCAACTTCCTCTTCACCTCTTAATTGCATACTTTGTTATGAAGAACTAAGCTTGCTAATTTATTTTAAATACTGCCTAGTTTCTTTTCCTGCAAATTGAAGGAGTTGACCTCAAACATGATAAGAGCAAGTCTTTTGCTACAGGACAAACTGCTTCACACCTGATTAATTCAACAAAACTTTGAAGTTTTTTGACTTAATCAATTTTGCACTGTTTTTCTAGGTTACCAGGACACAAGCGAATGAAAGACATGCAGTTTGGTCGACAAATTAATTATTTACCAATATTTATTAGTGCTTACTGTATAAGCCAGCAGTGAGTACACTAGTAATCCTGACTTTCTCCATTTTTCAGGGTTCCCACGCATTTGTCAACAAAAAATTCCCAACTTTTTCCATACCTAAATTTGCTCAAAACAAACAAGCTCTAGTCATCTGAAATACACAAAACTGCAGTTATTTTAACACAATCCAAAAACTAACTCAACAGAACTCAATTATTACATAGATGAAGACGAAAAAATAGCCTATAGTAATGGACATTTCTTAATTGCAAAGTGATTGTTCATGGTGCTTAGATTGATACAAGATGGAAGCAACGCGGCAAAGTGCTTAGGCCATAGGCTCAATGGTCGAATCCAAGCAGCTGCTATCAGGCGCGTAGCCAGAAATTTGTAATGAGGGGGCTGTTTGGGGGTTCTGGTGGCGGAGGTCTCAGCCAACGGAGGCTTAAGGAAATCTGGGGGCAAAGCCCCCAGCTGCTGGAGGCACTGGGGCGGAGCCCCAAACACTCGAAAATTTTGCATTTTTTTGCAAAAATAACTTAATTTTAGGACTATAAAAAAATAACACTTTTAAAACGTGGCATAGAAATTGGCAGTGGAACCATGATTAAACTGGTTGCATAAATGAGCTATTTGGGAGGTGGTTAATGGTAAAATTTTAGTTCTCGTATTTAGATGTTGGTAAATTATAAAATCGTATTGTTCGATAAAATTCACATGGAGTAATCCATTTCGTCTACAGTTTACAAAGAAAAATACTTGGGAGGGGGCTAATGAAAAGAAATTTGAAAGGAATGATTGGTAATTAACTAATACTGAATAGCCCCCCCCATATTTCTAAGTTTATAGTATCTTTGTTGAGGACACCTATGTTTAGCATTTTTACACTGGTGATTAAATTTGATTGCTTAGTTTTGGGCATTTTTCAAAGTTTTCATTTGATTGTGATTTTTAATTTTGACAAATTAGCCCCCAGTCCCTGAATATATGTTTCAAATACTATTTAGTCCATTCCAGTGCATAAAACAATCTCAGAAGTGCTGAAAACAAGGCATTTTTCTTATGCAATTTGGTCGACATGCCAATGAGGGGGCTATAGCCTCCCACCCTCCCTGGCCACACTACTGGCTGCTATATCCACTACTACAGACCTACAATTCTTGATTTGGCAGTGGTAAGCACTGGTACACTGGGAAACACAAATTTCTTGCACATTTTAGGCAATCTGGTCAACTTTGTTGTCAGTTGCTAAAAGTAACCAAGCAGTAGGCAACCGGTACTATGGCTCCTTTTTATTTGTAGGCTGGTAAACATAGAATAACCAAACCAAACTGCTGGCTAAAGCATAAGCTGACTAATCTTTTATGTGTAGGGTGAACAACTGACAAGCCGAAATACATGCAGTAGGCCTATAACAGACTAACTGCCGGGATCGGCAGAGCCTACTGCTATTTGCAGTGTTTGTGCCAAAGACATATGATAGAAGTACAAGTATAGTCTAGTGAATATATTCTCAGCAGCTCAACTGCTGGAACCAATATTCTTTGCTACAACAGAGCTTTTTCCTACAGCTAACCATAGGTTTAAGCAGAGTGCCTACTGCAGGCTAATACTGCTGTGGGCTATTAGCACATTATTAGCGTGTAAGCTAGTAAATCTTTCAGCTTTAACTTCAAAGCCAAACATGGCCTAGGCAGACAGCCTACTGTAGGCTATCAGTGCATTATTAACCAGGCTAATACTGCTGTGGGCTATCAGCACATTATTAGTGTGTAAGCTAGTAAATCTTTCAGCTTTAACTTCAAAGCCAAACATGGCCTAGGCAGACAGCCTACTGTAGGCTATCAGTGCATTATTAACGTGTAGTAGGTTAGTAATCTCTGAACTTCATTGGAATACAGCAGCTGTAAAAATAGCCTTCCTCTGTTTTCTGCTAACCTTTTGCCTGCTGTCTGCTAGTGTGTTGCAGGCGCCCCATAAAAAATAAAAACTTGTTTGTTTGAGCTGAACTATTTTTTGGTATTGCAGTTTGATCAGTAGATCATGAATACCAAGTTTCAAAAATTTTCATCAATGTTTACCTTCCCCACCGAGCCAATTTTGAAGCCCACTTTTCCAAAAAATTGCCTTTTTTGATACTAGAGTGTGATATGGATAAGTTGTGCTAGTGGACATATTTTTAAAAGATGCCCCATGTTAGTCTCCACCTTTTAAAGAAAAATTGAATGAAATTGAGTCATCCTTAAAGGGCAAAAATTATTCAGGAACAATGCAAAAGCACCACATTAAACAAATTAAAAAGGATGTTTTCTTAGGTTAGCGATTTTTCTGAGATTGTTTTCCGCAATGAATACACGATTTTGTATATTTTCTTTCTGGTGTAGCAGGTGAAGAAAATCAGTAACCAACTTGATCCCTCTTATCGTGGAGTCATTGCACACTCGCAGGCTGTAGATAGTATTCTTTGCCATGGCATAACCACTCACAAAAAAAAGTCATTTTTAGCATTACCAGCTTTCGAAATCCTGCACCAAATCTTTTCAAAAACTTTCTGTCAGCATTTGGAGTCACTTTATGCCATAAAAGTTCCTCATCTTACTGGGCTAAGGGAACAAGCTCTTTTTCGTTCCTTGGTAAGTGCACAAAGTAGAAATTAATTGGAATTTTTTAAAGAAGGCAACAGGAAAGTTGCTAAGAACTTCATGGTTATTAAGTCAAGCAACCACTCTCTTTATCGGAGAGGAAATTCATACCTGTATCATGGAAGTGTTTAATGGCTTTGTCTTAGACTTGCAACATTTTGAAGACTTCAAAGTCTACGGCCCCTCGTGAGCATGTACTTGATCTATACATTTACACAGAGAACTGTCGATAATATGAAAAGAAACACGTAAACTGCATGAAAAAGTTTTTGTAACAAAATTTGAACTTTTTGTACAAGAATACAATTAATATCTGCAGGAATGCAATTCTAAATCTTGACTCTCTGATACAAAATACACCTCTGTTATTAATTTTGTGCAGAAACGAAAAATGTGTTACTGCAGTCAGCCAACTACCTCAGAGCTTGACTAGAACGATCACTAGTTTTACAAAAACAATTGTGAAATGAATTTTTAGTTTTGTTGTATAAAAAACAATACATAAATTTAGCAACTTCAAATTTGAATAATGGAGTACATTACCAAAATCAGTCAATTATTCTTAAAAAGTACTAAAATTTATTTAAGTTAAAATCCATTTCGGTCTCAAAAGACCATCAACAGTTAAAAAAAAAAGTAGGTTAGAGAATTAAAAAGGGACAAAACAGTGCAACAACACTGCTTTAAACTTAGCTATACAAAATGAAGTCACTGCGTAAAAGATTGAAAACAAAAGCGCAGTGCCATAATGTACTCCATGTTTCATTAATCAATGAATCGTCTTCACAAAATCGTCATTTTTTACTTCTTCAGTCTGGGTTTGATTCTCTGGATCTCTCCTATCACAGATCAACAATCACATTAAAATTGAATATGCCATCAGTTTGCAGAATCTAAAATTGTGAGCAATGTGGGTTCACTGAATCTCTGAAATGAGCGCCAACAATGCCTCTTTTTCCTTGATTTTGTACGAATTTAATTTTTGCGTGGATGCAAGATATGTGGCTCCCCGCATTATTGTACAGCACAATAGTAGCGCATGTACTAAAGCATAGTCGAGCTTTACGGAAACACTTGTTTTAGTTTATTTGGAATTCAACCTGAGCAAGCTGCAGTTTATCAGTACTTTGGGCACTCATATTGCATGCGAACTAATAAACCTACACTGTGCAATTGCAACATTCATTAATCTTAGTTTAGTTCAGTAAAAAGCATAGTTCATGAACTACCATTGATTCTGTTCCACATTTTAAAAACTAAATAAATTTTCCATTGAAAAAACTTCTGAAATAGTTGATAGTAATTTTCTTCAAGAGGCTGTAATATCCCCACCCGACCGAAATGTTTTGTAAAAAAAATTTGAATCTTTTAAAACTAAGTATTGCCTACAAAATTTTACTAAACACCTTTAAATCAGCATTCAGTACTAACCAAATGTTGCATTAAAATGTACTTCTACAGTTTTGAAACGAATACTATACCGAAATTCAACATCAAAAAGCTTAATATTTGATATATTCAACTTTAATTTTCACCACTTGGTGGCAGTACCGCTTATTAAAAGTGTAATAAAATCGCAATATCTCTGGATAGGATGACTCAATTTCATTCAATTTTTCTTTAAAAGGTGGAGACTAACATGGGGCATCTTTTAAAAATATGTCCACTAGCACAACTTATCCATATCGCACTCTAGTGGCAAAAAAAGGCAATTTTTTGGAAAAGTGGGCTTCAAAATGGGCTCGGTGGGGAAGGTAAACATTGAAGAAAATTTTTGAAACTTGGTATTCATGATCTACTGATCAAACTGCAATACCAAAAAATAGTTCAGCAAAATCGGTAAAGGTCGGGGCACCTGCAACACCCTACTGTCTGCGTATGCCACGCTATTCCTCCTTAGGATACCGGTACTTGAATTCTTCCGTTTGCTTAATTGCCATTGATGTAATAATACTCTTTAACTACAGCATAATGATACTCTTAAATTAAAGTTTTGTTGAACTTGTATTGTGACGAAATAAATCGGCAGGACCGCTGTTCCTGAAGCTTAAACACAACACACACAGGCGTGTTATTACTATTTTTATGCGCTTAATAGAAGTACGGTATTAGAAACACAAACGAGATATTTAATATTCACCCACTCCAATCGCGTTAGTTTCAACAAGGTGCAGTGCGCTATTTTTGCCAAACAGTTTTCCATCCTTATGCTATACAAGCACGCAATTTTCCCGACCTTTTCCCGGTCAGGAAATGCCTTTACAAAATTCCCAACTTTTCCCGATCAAGGGAACCCTGATTTTTGAAGTTAGTTCAATTTGGGATTTTGTCTATTCTGGATTTTTCCATTCAGGATTTTGTCCAATTCAAGATTTTTTCCATTTGGGAATTTTTCTATTCGGAATTTTGTCCAAATCGGGATTTTTTCATTTGGGATTTTCTCCACTTCGCGATTTTGTCTGTTCAGGATTTCGTCCATTCAAGATTTTGTCCATTTGGGATTTTTTTCGTTTGGGATTTTGTCCAATTCGGGGTTTTGTCCATTTGGAATTTTGTTCATTTGGAATTTTGTCCAATTTGAGATTTTGTTTGTAAATGTGACTAGCTACGGTGTTGATTGTTGAACCAAAAAACAGTTTTACAAGAAGGTGAAGCATCCAGCTGAGATTGTGTGCAAAAGATACAGAAACATCTAAAACATTTTTTCAATAAATTTCAGCTTTTTATGATCTATTGTTTCTGAGATATTTAATATCAAAGTTAGAAGATCTCCCCTAGTTTTGCCATTAATTTCCTAGGAATAGGGATATATTATACTATTTCAATTTGTAACACTAGTTCATGCTGAAGCCTTGCATTCAAGAGCTTTTAAATCGATGTGAAAGATTACAATAAACATTTTACAAAAAATGAAATTTTATCTGGCAACACTATTGGGAAGATCTCCCCACTTTGACATAAAATATCTCAAAAACATTAAGTAGTAAACTGGTGAAATTTGGTGAACAAATGTTTCAGATTACTTATTTTCTGCACATAATCCTAGCTGAATGCTTCACCCCCTTCAACATGTTTTTGTGGCAATTTGCCAATAACGGTAATTCGTCTATGACGACAGGTTTGAAAAACTCTTCGAAGGTGCTGCTAAAGGCAAACTCTAGTGTAATAAACCAACAGTACATTTTGCGATAGAAGACAGAGAATTATTGCAGCTGTACTTTAATTTTTCTTCCTCATGAATATGATGGTTCTAAAAGTCTTCCATACCTGAAGAATGAATCCAATTTGAATCACAAACTTTAAAGTGGTATTCAAAAATGCCCAATTGCCCATCCCTAGTCTGATGTATGAAAAATACGACGGCAACTTTTTTTAATCAGGCTTTGTACCTATAAGCATAAACTAAAAAGTCAGCAAGTTATTCACAATAATTATCACAAAATGTTTTGAAATGACCCAAAACAAAATGCTTTTTCAATATATTGTAGTCTCTTTTATGGTCCATCTATTTTCCACAATGGTGTTGCAGTCATAGAATGTAAATCGATGGTATGGTACCTCCTTAAGACATCAGCAATCAACAACATCAATTACCCTTATCATTACTAGTTACCTGCTCCAGGTGGTCCATAAACAAGCAGATGGGGAAAGTCTCCTTTTTTTACAAGTTTTTTTAAATCTTCAGCTTGTTCAAGATGGTAATCCAACTTTGCTAAACTTTTAGGACGATACTTATCAACCCATAAACTCATATTGCCTACTGATATACCAGTCTACTGGAAGTTACTTCTGATTGTTACTTAGGTCACAAATAGGTAACAAACAAATAAGAAATACAATTGGAATTAAGCCTTTAATTGATAAGCTAAAGTTAAATAAAAAAAGACAGTGGCTATTTTGCCTCTAGAGGAAAAATAGCCCTAAATGCTATTTTGCCTCCAATGTCAAAATACCCCTAACCCTAACAGAGGCAAAGTAGTATTTTCCTTCTAACGGCAAAATAGTTACTTTCTTGAAAAAAAAGTATGGCAAACCAGAAATATTAATTCTAATCTTGTAAACTAGACAAAGGCAAGCGAAATAAAATCACATTTCATTCAAATTAAAATCTAATAGTAATCTTAGCATCCATTATTCATGAATCTTTTTTCTATAGAAAAACTATTCTGTATTGCTATGATCGATGAACAACTTACGATAAAATGTTGTTGAAATCTATGTCAATCAAGTGCAGCAGGCCTTTGCCCATACACCATGCATAAAGCCCAAACACCATGCATAAATCTTTATAACATTTTGTTTGGTATAAAGTTTTGAAAACATTTTGCCCTGTTTTATTGCTATTCTTTTTTTTAAAGTAAAATAAACTACTACTTGCATAGTACCGTACACTGTTGCTAACACTATATTAACATTCATATTTGCTAATGGAGGCACTAGAACCTCTTTTATACAGTAATCAGATTTGGCCTTCGTGTTTGTTATCTTCAGCAATGTAGGCCTACTGCAATAACACCATAATTATTGTATGTTTTAAAACGATTTATTTCCTCGTCTTCTTTTTTTCAATAAAACCATCCTGCTACAAAAATTAATTACATACTAGATGTCGTTTCAGGACGACGGCAAAAACATGTGCAGTTCTCAACTTTTAACTGTTACAAATTTGGTTCATACTCTAACAAAAAAAAAAACACAAGTCAAGCAAAGATAAGCAAAATCAACTTACGACTTTATCACACAATAACACACATCACATCATACTGTAGGTCAAAAGGCAACAAATATGCTAAGCTCATTAAGAATTTATCCGCAATCCCTTGACAATGAAAATGTCAAATCAACAAAAAACGCTAACAAACAATTTAAAACCAGGCAAAAGCTTTTGATATCAATGTCTTGAACAAGGTCCATCAATGTCATTAACGCAAGCAAAATGGAACCAGGGTGCGCAATAGTGCCACGCAATCCAATTTACATTTTCTTCGTCGCTCTTTTCCTCATAAGCTTGGGGAGGGTCCACTTGTTTGCATATGTTGCGAACGTCAGGGTTAATGAAAAGATCAAACCTGCTTTTTTGCAGCTTGAATTTGCTTCCTTCAGGATCTTTTTCCTTTTCTTTGTATCACAAATTTTGGCAGCTTTGCTAAATCGTAGCAGGGCTTTTTCTTTGGTGAAAATTCCACCATACTTTTTTTGAACCCTAGATCTTTTTTGTCGTTCCAGGTCCAATGCCCTGCGAGTTTAACACAAAGGGCTTGGTTGCATTGCCCGTACTAAAGCATCCCTCAATGCTGACTTAGGTGTGAGGGGGGGGACATCAGGAGAAATAATGGTTTGGGCATTAGGGAGCGCAGGACTAGCAGTTGATGAAGATGATTCTGGTTGAGGTTGAACTGCTTCCGATAGTTTGATTTTTTCTTGCGGAACTTGAGTAACATCCAATGAAAACAATCCATTCTTCTGAAAGCCTCTAAATTGAAAGAATAATAATACTAGAATATCATACCTTGTTTCATTGATCAAAATGAGCTGAAAGTTGATACTTAAAAATTTATAGACGTTTAGAACAGCACTATGTTCATCATCAGCAACGTTTACAAAACTAGAACTTTATTTTCCGATGATGAGCATATATAGCGCTGTCCAAAAGATCTGTAAGTTTGAATTTTGAAATATGCTTTAGACGCAAGTTCTCTTCACTGTAACATCGAGGATTTGATCTTGTTATTGTTGTACAATAGCTAACTTTATAAATGAACGTTATTGTATGTCCGCAAATGATGCGGTTGCATGAAACTCATGTTTGTCTTGTTTTCAACAAAAAAGCTTTATATGAGTAAAGCAAATTCACACATGTGCAACAAGGTACTACAGTTAATTTGGAAAGAGGCATTGAAAAGTTGTTTTAAAAGAATGCCGAAGGTTTCTCTTGAAATTCTTCGATTTCTACTTTTTAACAAAAAGGTGCGCAAAATTTTTTGCCAAGCTTTTTAGCAGGGCCAAAAACACTCACGTCGAGGGGTTGTAGAGCTGCCAAGGTCTGGGGAGGGAGACAGATGATGTGTATACCATTTTCTCGAGCAGCCAAAATTGTGTTGTGAGTTAAATGAGAAACATGACTATCAAAAAACAAAATAATTGGTCTCTCCTTGCCCTCCAAATATTTGATAAAAATTGATTGGAACTAAGACTCGAACGCAAAGCCCTCCATCCAACCCGATGGCGTTATGTTGAACGCTGTTCCAGCCGGAGCACCCATTATCCAAGAAGCAAAAAAGGTTTGGCCTTTTTCTTTAAAAATTACATAAGGCGATATATACTCTCTGTTGGCATTGCCACAGAACATCACAGTGTTCATTGTTTTCTCCTCTGTTGAAATAATGCACATAGCGTTATGGGTCCCATTTTGGAATAGGCAATCTTTTTTCTTAGGATGATGGGATAATCCCGTTTCATCCAGATTGAAAATTTTTTTCCGGTTAATGGGCTTGTATCAGCTCCTTGATAAAATCTTCTACCATTGTAAAAAAAGCCGTTAGGACATTATGTGTTAAACCTTTGACAAGAGCGTTGGTGATGTACTCCAGTTTTTGTATGGAAATTTCCTTATTGTTACACTTGAGAAAACCACGAGTCCACTCCTTTCCTGGCAAATTATCTTTAAATCTTCTGTTTTATCCCACGTTATCCTAAAAATATTTGATCATAGGGGGAACTTTTGTAACTTCCACGAACTATCCAATGCTTCCCAAATATTGTAATCCTTTAAATAAATACTTTTCAATTTTTTCTTCTTATCTCTTTTGGTCTGCTGGCTCCAATATGACACTCTCTCCCATTCTTTTGATTTTTTTCCTTCCAAACTTTAGAAATATGATCATGCAAAGTGCTCCTTGGTACATTGAACTGCTTAGCAACCTTATTTATGGATAAATTTGGGTCGTTTCTTAATTTGCAGAGAGCTTTCTCTAGGTCATGTTTTGTACATTTGGAGATATTTTCTCTAATATAATTGCTGGGCTTAATGTTTAATTACTTCTTTTAACTTAAATCTTCCAAAATTTGCGGGTCAGCTAGGCTAAATGTCTCAACAAAGGCGGTAAATACAATTTATGAACCAACTAAAAATAGTCAAACCGAAATTAAAGTCCACTCTGCCAAATTTTTCAAATTCTTGTTTATTTATTTTTCCTGATTATGATTGCGTTTGCTAAACGTTTTCTGCATTAAATTTGAATTATTATCAAATAAACGCGTTTTTAATTCTTACAATTTTTGAATACAACTTTTAATAAAGTCGATTTCATTTTGCTTTCACAATAAGCTTTTTGGACAGAACACTTCAGTTGCGATTTCTGTCTGGTTTGGTATGCGGTGAGCAGAATCTTTTAAAGAGTAAATGCAGTAAAGAAAAATGCATTTTAAGGAGATTGCACAATAGTAAGGAGAAACGCAACCTATCCAATGACAGCAGGCTTTGATCTAACTGAAACAGTTGTAGAGTGAATACAAACTGCTTTTCCTTGCACAAATCTGTTTCTTTCCATGAAATATAAATCGCTTCCAACAGGCTCAAGTAAAATTGAGAAAGAGCTGTGGTTAGGATTTTAAACTGCGAATCAGAATAGTTGTGTGCGCACAGACTGGATTCCAACACGTCAATGTCACCCAACACCTTTGCCATCTTTGAACAAGAGGGTGACATTGACGATTCCCTTGCACCTTTAATCGTCTACATGCTGCTCTCAAGTTCACGTTTGAAAATGAAGATAATGGCAAATTTCCATTTCTAGACATTCTAGTGGAAAGAACTGAACTTGGTTTCGAGACCAGTGTATACCAAAAGCCCACTTTTTCTGGTCAATACATCTGCTGGGAATCCTTCAGCCCACGCAAACGGAAAACGAACCTAATCGCTATGCTGGTACACAGAGCACTTATGATAAGTACGAAAAACAAGCTAAAGCAAGAGATTGATTTTATCAAAAAGATCTTGCTTGACAACAGGTACCCTGAAGATATAGTACTCAAGCACATATCCAAGAAAATTGCACAATTTTCTACAGCCAAACCCTTTGGACCAGAAAAGTGTCCAGTGTACCTTAAAGCCCAGTGGATAGGCTCAGTTTCTCAGCAATTAAAACATCAAGTTAGAAGTGCTGTGCAAAATTGCTACAGAGCAGTGTCACCACGCTTGATTTTCTCAAGCCAATGCACGCTACCTGCAGCCAAAAAGGATGTGCTACCTGCCAATCAAAGAAGTATGGCTATTTATGAATACATGTGCCACTGTGATAGTCGGTACATAGGTCGTACTACTCAAAGGCTTCAGGAATGCATCAAGCAACATGTTCCACAAGCAATAAGGCAAAAAAACCACTCTTACTCAGGAACAGGGAACCCACCAGTCTCAACCAACTAAAACCCAGCCAAATAGAAAATGCAAAGCAAAAAGTAAGACTCAATTTGAACCAGAAAGCGATTCAGTCATAGGCCAACATTTGTTGGAATCCAATCAGTGCGCACACAACTATTCTGATTGACAGTTTAAAATGCTAACCACAGCTCGCTCTCACTTTCACTTGAGCATGTTGGAAGCGGTTTATATTTCACAGAAAGAAACAGATTTGTGCAGGCAAAAGCAGTTCGTATTTACTCTACAACTGTTTCAGTCAGATCAAAGCCTGCTGTCATTGGATAAATTTTGTTTCTCCTTACTATTGTGCAATCTCCTTAAAATACATTCCTCCTTACTGCAGAGTGCATTTCTCCTTACTGGATTTGGTCTTTAAAAGATCCTGCTTACCACATACCAAACCAAACAAAGATCGCAACTGAAGAGTTCTGTCCGAAAAGTTCTAAAGTTATTGTGAAAGCAAAATAAAATTGACTCTATTGAAAGTCATATTCAAATTCTGCACCACCTCAAAATTGCTCACTTACAATTTTTGTTGACTTAGCGAAACTTCTGCTTTTTGGGTTGATGCTTTTTTCAGTTAAAGGAATGAATCATGTTTAACATATCTGTTTACAAGTCGCATAATAACTAACACCGCCAAGTATACTAGCAAGAAGACTACAGCGCAGCCATGAGTAGGTGGATAGTGGCAGGCCAAATGATTTTTTAAGTTATAAAAAATAAAAGTTTGATTCAATTTTTACAGAAATATTGTTGCTGTGAGAAAAGAAAATGTAGAGGTCTCCAAAGATTATTAATTTTTTAGTTGAAGATTAGAGTCACAGAAAATACTGTATTAAAACCATTTTTAGAAAGTTTAGAACTTGCAGAAAGACCTGCCAGCATCAAATCTTAAATTTTCATACATGCCAAAATTTATGGTTTTCTGCCGAAATTTCCGGTTGACAAAATTACCCGACTTCACCCTAAATCTGAGGAAAAGATTCCAAAATTGATTATTTAATTGTAATTATTTCAATCATTACATTACGGTTTGTTACAAGCGCATTTTTAATTGCGAATATTTTGGAAACTACACCAGCTAGAAAGCCAAAACTTTTGCAAAAGCTATAGGAGCTAAAAGATCTTCAAAACAATTATAACAAGAAATTGCAAAATTCTTGATGTTGTCTTCATGTAGCGCAGGGTACCACAAAGTAGAAACAGCGGTTAATGTGACAAGCATGGGAAAATTTATCCAAGAAATAAAAGGAGCTTTTTGCTAAACACGTCTAAGTACACTACAGTATCAAAAAATCTGTGGGCGATTTACAAGCATTAATTGCGATTAATGATGTGGGTACAATTAAACAAAGTGTTAATTATGATGATTACAAAGTGTTTAACTAAAAAATAGAGCAAGCAACAGCTTTCTCTACTTACATAACCAATTTTATTGCAACAAAAGCAAATCTAAATTCAAATCAAACCCAATTTTTCATTATACTCGCTACGGTATATATATTACGCCAAAGAGTGAGGGCCCATCTCTGCATCATTGCGCCTGGGCAACACAGCTTCTTTTGAAGAAATGTTGCAGAGGTCAGGAGGAGGCAAGCTGTTGGCAACACTGTGCTTAATTTGACCGGCCCGAGATTTGAACTTCAGACCTCCCACTCCAGAAATGAACTAGTTACCGCTCGACCTAAACCTTAGTGTAAATTGTGTCAATACATTTAAATAATCTTGTTTGATGTTGTTTAACACATTACGGTATATTTTGTTAGCATGCCCATCTGGCAAGATAAGCCTGAAAATAACTTGCCCGAGGCGATTTCAGCTTGCCTCAAGCAAGCGGGCAGGCGTTAATTTCGAACCCTGATTGTAGTAGACTACCCACCGCAGACTGGTAGCCTACCGTACGTACTTGCCATGCTAGACAACTAGAGGTGTCTGAGGTTGAAAAGTTTAACCTAACAGTCTTGCCTCTTTACAGTTTTTGTCTCGGCGCTACAAATTTTTACTGCTCACTCATCAAATCGCTAATTTTCAAAGTTGCAGAAATTGCAAAATCCGATAACCTAATACTGGTAAGCCTAATCTAGGTACTTGAGAATCCAACAATGTTTCACGATTTGGCGGGAAAAAGCCAAAAGATTGGGTAAATGTTAAAACGCTCACATTTCCTACCATGCTATCGTTAATGGGTAATGATAATAAGTAGAAGCCGATCCAGTGCAAAAGCATCACAGCGAAACACATAAAAACCACAAAATGTCTATCAAATTAGTCAAAATGAAACAAAGACACAAGGCACAGTCGTCAAGTGTAAGATGGAGCAGCCAGGCGAAGCAAACAACTACTGAGTTGGAACTACCGGCGCTAGTGTCACGTACGTGTTTCTTTGTTTTTACTCAGCCGTTGTTAAACTAACTATTAAGTGTGAAGTTTCAGACTTTTACCTATAACTCAAGAACGGTCACATCTAGTCACATGAAATTTTGTAATGATCTGGTCACAATGGTATAAAGTAATGAAACACTTTTACTTGAATAGATTACTCAAGTAGTTTTTTCAGTAACGAGCACTTTTTGAGAAGTTTTTCTTTTGTTACTACTTTTACTTTTACTTGCTTGCTTTTAGTTTGAAGTAACGCTACTTAAACAATAATTTGATTCAGAAAAGTACGAAGTACTGTAATTTTAAATTTGAACCACAAATTCATTAGAACGGTCTACTTTTCTACTGACAATTGTTCAATTCAATTAAGTTAGTAATCTTTCGCTTATTTTTTCGCTGGCAACTCTTGCATCAGAGATCAGACCACCACAGCGACTGTTGCGATGCCTTTTTTCTGTGCGTGCAAGTACGTATCTCGTCCATTCTCGCGAATGGCAGTGCAAGATGCTTTTAGTTTCAGTTGCTAAGTGTTTGCTCTTCGCCGCGGCCGCATACTGGCATATAAATGTTTACACAATTAAAAATAAATCATCAAAGAATCAAACAGAGAGATATAAGTTTACCAAAGATTCGTTTTATGTACTGACCTGGTCACTCCACTTCCTTATCTGTGATGTATGATCCGCATAATTGGCAACATAGCATTGATTCATTTTATCATTTATAATTGGCAACACTAATGTCTTTTCCTTGTTTTCTGTTTTCCATAGTTAGGTCTAAAATATTTGCTGATAAAATTAGTTTTGTTAATATGTTGAATCAAGGAAAATAAAAACAGGAAACAAAAAGGAAAAGTTCTAAGTTCTTGAAGCTTAAGTATACCTACACCTATGCTTATACTAAACGTTTCTAAAGCTAAATTCTACAGATTGAGCAAAAAAGTATTATTGTACAAAACTGAAATTATTGTGCAAAGGTAAAGCCAAAATATTTTCGATATGATGATCAATTTCATCCCAGGAGAGACCAAGAACTATCTAAATAGGCTTTCAACAATAATTCTGTGTGATTAGTGACGTTGTTTTTCAAGCTTCTGCCTGCCCTCTCATGTAAAATAAATTCGATTCAAAAAAAATTCTCTATAAGTTTTATTAATTGATGCATGAATTTTGCCCCACTCCATAGATGCAGTAGATTATACACCGATAAGACAAGTCGACAGCGTTTTTACGTTTTAGCATATTAATTTAACAATTACAATAAATGATTTTTTTGGGCAAAGATGTAATGAAATGATTCCATGTAAATTCTGCGCGGCATGATTTTCAAATTTCGAAGTCTTGCTGTTGTTGTTCTTTTTAATTAATTGGCTTGAATATGATAAACAAAAACTTGGAAAAATCTATAATTCATGACTTCTTAAAATAGTGAGGGGTTAGAAGACCAAGCGCTCGTGGCAATAGTATGTAGGTGGTTGATCAGTTATCATATGCCGATTGAATAGTTTGTTTATTTCGCTTAAATACTTTCAGAAATACTTGTACTTGAGTAGTTTTAAAATGGCTACTATTTACTTTTACTCAAGTACTTTTTAGGTCAGTACTTTGTAATTGACTTTAAATAGCTTTTTCGTCAGTAACAAAACTTTTACTTGATTACAATTTTTGAGTACTTTTTATACCACTGCCTGGTCACTCACTACTCACTACAGTACCTCATCTGTGATGTATAATCCGCATGATTGGCAACATAGTAGTGATTTATAATAACTTATAATTGGCAAAACTAATGTCTTTTTTTGTTTTGCAGAATTAGCACTAAATTATTTGCTTGTTAAAGTTAGTGTGGCAGAGTGGACGAGAGGGTAAAGGTTTCGTTTTTACGACGACCCTGATCGCATGATCTGGGTTCAACCCAGACTCTGGTTACGTTGTTGCGTCGTTGGATAAGACGCTTTACGATGATTATCTCTGCTAGGTGGCTTCGAACAAGCACCAAATTTAGTAGACAAGAATTCGAAGAAATCCACTGGAACATTGGATGACTGAAATTCCTACGCAGGTGAGGATTTCTCGAACCACGAAGCGGTCATTGCAATAAAAAGTGCGCGGATCGTCCGATATTTAGCGTCTGATGCTGTACGGTGACAGGAGTATAAGTATGCGCTACAACAACAGCAACAAATTTCATTAATCGGTTGAATCAAGGAAAATTAAGAGAGGAAACAAAAAAAGTTCTAAGTACTTGAGACGTAGGAGGCGCCATAGGTGGGCACGGTACTTTGCAAAAGTACCGCGGTACCGGTACTCGGTACTTTCAAATTAAAAGTACCGCGGTACTTTTTTTTAAAAAATTAAAAGAAAAAAATTGGACTGATTGACCTCATTTACGGGATTGTAAATCATCACTTTTAGCAATTAGGTTCGTTTCCGGGACAAGAGCGAACTGCGTAGACCTACAGTTCGTTTTAGAGAAAGTTTGCAGTAGAATAGTAAGCAGTTGCAGTATTACTATTACTACTACAGTGAGTACCAAGTAGTAACTAGTGATGGAGTTGACTCGATAAAGTGTCTTACTTATTCGGACTACGGTCATCGAGCTACGTATTCTACTACAGTATCTTGTCACCAGTAATAACCAAACAGCAGTCATCTCCAAAGCATCAAGTACGTAAGTTGGCACTGAAGGCTACTCTGACGATACATCAGCTCCCAATTATTGCACAAGTGACATTCACACAAAACTTAGAAACTGGGGGATAAATTGCACTTTTGGCAAAGTGAGCTGTTTTGATTTGTTTTTAGTTAATTCGTTGCTGCAGTTCCTTTTTACATTTCTTATTTAAAGCTACAGTAGATGGGAGCTTACCAGTTGCCAGCCTATAAACGAACGACGCATGTTAAAATGGTGATTTTTAAAAAATCCTTTTGCTTCCTCGTAATGAGAACAATTTCAAAATTACAGCATTTTTTATTGCTGTTGTATAGCATATTTATTCGTCACAGCACAGCGTATAGACGCTAATTATTGGACATTCCGCACGCTTTCATTGAGATAATTACTTCGTGCTTGGAGGAATTTGCACCTGCTAAAGAGTTTTTAGTTTTCCAATGTCCCGTGAATTTCGATTTCTTGCCACTGAATTTGTAGCTTGTTCGAAGCCACAAGCAGAGATAACCATCGTAAAGCGCCCTATCCAAGGACGCAGCTACGTAACCAGAGTGTGGGTTGAAAACAGATTATGCAATTAGGGTTGTCGCAAAAACAGCTTTGGAGCCTTTGGGGAACTTTCAATAAGATTCTTGGTCTCTTCTGATGATAAAAAATTAGCTTTTTAGCTAAAGCCGTTAAAATATTTATTTTTTGTAAGGTTCAATTTTGTGGGTTCTAAAAGAGACCTGTGTAATTTCATAAAAATTGATTTCGGGGGGGGTTAATTTGTGGGGTTTCCGGAGAGGTGGCACCCAAAAATTTCATGAGACAAAATTGTGTTTTTAACTCGACAGTTTTGTACAAAAATTAGATTGCGTTGTTTTGCCCTTTAAAACTTATTAGAAAAGCGTAACTTGTTCAGGAAGAAACAACCGTATCGCGGCCAAAGCCAAAGTGGTTTTGGTGCAGGTGAAAGAATTTTTTGAGATAATTTTTTTGCATAAGTATTACCGGGTGAAATGCTTTAGGCCGAATTATACATCGTTTGTGAATGAGAACATCTTCTTCGCCAAACGTTCCACGCATATTTAAAACCAAAAGGTAATATAAATGGAGGCCGGCAGTAACGTGCAATAAATTTTTCTTCGTGCAGGCTCGTAGCCAAAATCTGCGATGGGGGGGGGCGTTGCGGGGTCTGGGGGTGGATCCCCCAACCACCGGAGGCAATCGGGGTCTGGGGGCAAGGCCCCCAGCCACCGGAGGCATAGGGTGTGGGGATCGGATCCCCCAGCACTCGAAAAAAAATTTTTTTTTGGCAAAAATAACTTAATTTTAGGCCTATTTTGATAAAAATTAATGCTATTAATAGGTGGCATAGAAATTAGCAGTGCAAAAAATGATTGTACCGTACTAGTTGTATAAATGGGCTATGTGGGAGGTAGCTATTGCTACAATTTCAGTTCTCTTTTGGTTCAGTTTTCAGTTCTCAATTCTCAATTTACAAGTTGGTAAATCATAAAATTCTATTTCGGTAGTTTAGTGAACCTTTCAAAGAGTAATCTATTACGGCTATATTTTATAGTGAAAGATATATACTGGTATATTATATAGGGGGCTAATCGAAGGAAGGTCGAGAGAAGTGGTTAGTAATTAACTTATACTGAATAGCCCCCCTCCACCCCCTATTTCTGAGCTTAGGCTATATACATGTTTTTGTTCTTTTTGATGAAACCTATGTTAAGCATTTTTCAATAAGCGATCAAATTTGATTACCAATTTTCGCCTATTCTTTAAAGTCTTTTTTCAGATTTATAACACAGGCCAACAAAAAAAAATTTTCAAAAGGCAGAAGATGTTGTATCGTTTTTAGGGTAAATCGGGGGTGCTGAGTCCGAAAATGCACTTAGTTTTGCCGAATTGGCTCTAGTTTTTGAGATATTTTACTTTTTATATTTTTATATATTTGCTTGAGCATAGTGCATTCTGAAGCACACAAAGCACCTTTCTTGTAATGTTACTGGTTTCCCATTCAAAGTTTAGTGCCCATTTACTCCATGCAAGTTATATGTATATCGATAAAGGAAGATTAAGTCATAACCCTGTAAGAAGAACAGCACAAAATCTACAATTTTACGCTGATTCAATGCCTGACGACGTTGAATCCTTGCTAATTCGGTTAATTTTGTTTAATGGGAATATTGATGATTCATGAAACTGAAAGTTTGATGTCATTTAGAGCATTGCTAACAGCTAATATCGGTACAATTACGACTTATGTAACATTTACGATTCCTATTAAATGTTTCTCTTAGTACGTTCACATTTCTTCAAACAGTTCAGTATCATTTCTTCAAAGAGTATCAGTTTTAATACATTTGCCCTCCCCTGTGCAATAAAACAGCTATGATTAAGCCTAGAAGGCAGTACAGGAGTACATTGTGAAAAGTGCAGGCATCACTCAGTTAGCTAATGTGCTAGATCTTGTGAATTTAGAGTTTTTTTTTGCAAAAAACTTAAAAGGGTTGCTTTGTATTTTACTGCAGGAAACTTGAGTTACACTTTCTTGAATTAAGCTGTAAATTTTTACGTGACAAGTAAAGATGAGTATTAAGAGAAGGCAGTGCCGAAACAATCCAGACGCATTTTGCTACATTTGTGGTGATTACATGATGGCAAAGTGCAGATTTAACGTGAGAGACTTTACAAAGAGAGCTTATGAAGCCTACTTAGGCATGAAGTTAGGGGACCAAGACAAGCCTTGGGCACCTCACAAAGTGTGCAAACATTGTACTGAAACGCTGCGCTTTTGGACCCAAGGCAAAGTCAATTCGATGCGGTTTGGGGTTCCTATGGTATGGCGTCAACCTAAAAATCACCATGACGATTGTTATTTTTGTATAGTGAACATGTCTGGATGGAATCAGCGAAAGAAGAAAGACTGGTATTACCCTGATATTGAGTCTGCTCGACGACCCATACCACATTGTGCTGAAGTTCCAGTTCCTGCTTTCACTTCCTTGCCTGCACTCACTGCTGCAGATGAAATGCTGGAGGCAATGGATGATACTGATAGTGGAGACAGTAGCATCAGTAGCTCCTCCAGCATGGGTGGTGTAGAATCTTCGCCCAGTTCAAAGCCAAAACCGTTTAGTCAAGGAAAACTGAATGATCTAATTCGTGATCTCGGCCTATCTAAGGAATCTTCTGAGAATTTGGCATCTCGTCTTGATGAACATGGCATACTATTATAGGTTCGGAAACTAAAATTACATTCTATTGTAACAGGGATGACATGTTGATCCGCTTTTTTACTATGGAAGATAACTTTGTTTATTGTAACGACATCCAAGACCTTCTTTCAAAAATGGGTCTTCCAGAGTACAATCCAGATGATTGGAGATTGTTTATCGACAGCTCCAAACGTAGTTTGAAATGTGTGTTACTTCACCATGGTAACATGTTTGCATGTGTTCCGATCGGACATTCCGTGGTTCTTAAGGAACACTATCAAAATGTGAAGATGTGTTTGGAAAAACTGCGTTACAGTGAGCACAACTGGGCCCTTTATGTAGACTTTAAAATGGTCAATTTTTTGCTAGGACTGCAAGGGAGATACACCAAACACCCTTGCTTTCTCTGTTACTGGGATAGTCGCGCTACTGATCAGCACTGGGTAAAGAAGGATTGGCCATCACAACAAGATCTTGCAGTCGGAGATAAAAATATCATCAATGAGCCACTTGTAAATCGTGATCGCATTATTCTGCAACCACTACACATAAAGCTGGGTCTGATGAAACAATTCGTGAAGGCTCTTGATAAAGATGGCGATTGTTTGAATTACATCGCTCAAACCTTTCCCGGCCTCAGCATAGAAAAGCTTAAAGGAGGTATCTTTGATGGACCTTAAATTCGAAAACTAATGCAAGATCAAACCTTCACTGCTCGTATGACAGTAGTCGAGAGGGCTGCCTGGTGCTCATATGTCTCAGTGATACGAGAGTTTCTAAGTAACACAAAATCTTCCAACTACCGGATCCTTGTGGATGTGATGCTTCAGAACTTTCAAGCTCTTGGCGCAAGGATGAGCATAAAACTTCACTATCTATTCAGCCATCTAGACTATTTCCCAGGCAATCTTGGCGATGTTAGCGAGGAACAAGGGGAGAGGTTCCATCAAGACATTAGGACAATGGAAGAAAGATATCAAGGTCGTTGGGACGTTCACATGATGGCGGATTATTGCTGGACTTTGATCCGGGATTGTACCGAACAAAGCCATAGGCGGAAATTGTACAAGCGAACTTTCCTTCAGATGAACAGTTAAAATGGAATTGGACTTGCAAGCCAGTGTGACGTGCTTGTTTTGCAAATAATGGACCAATACAAGTATTTGTATTTTTAGTGATGTTGATTGCGGTATGTTTACTATATAGTATGCTTTTTTTATCCCGCAAATTAAGAGCTTTGCCAGCATTGGCTCAGTAGCCATTCTTTCCAGGCATATATCTATCAGTTACCCTAACCTAACATATTGTTCATTGACCAGCCTTATATAAATGTTCATTTAAAAGTAGTCACTAACGGTATAAAATAAACCTAAATATTAAAATATCTCAAAAACTAGAGCCAATCTGAAAAAAATAAGGTCATTTTCAAACTCAGCGCCCCCAATATACCCTAAAACCGCTCTTACCTTATATGCCAAAATTTTTTGTTGGCCAGTGTAATTTTTATTTTTGACAAATTAGCCCCCTACCCCCTGCAATAAACGTTTCAAAATATGCTTTAAATAATTTTTTATAGTCCCCCCGCATGCCCCCTGGCTTCGCTACTGTATTCATGCCTGATATGATGAGTATTCATTACGTAAGTCGTCTCTTACAATTTTTGCTTAGAGGTTCTACTTTTGTTTCGCTGGTGCATGAATACTGGTAATGCATCATTTGCCATTGCAAGAAAACGTCAATTTTTCAAATGGGCCAGCAAACTGCTAACACTAAGTCCCTGCGGTGGTAGTATCGAGTAAGACCTACAGTTAAACACTAAATTAAGAAAAAAGATTCTTTGTTTATGCGGTTTATTCGCAAGCATTTTTACAACGTTAAAAGTTTTTAATTACCTTCGTAAAATCCCTACTAAAAAATAAAACAAAACTAAAGTACCGTACCGCCAAAAAATAGCAAAGTACCGCGGTACCGGTACCACAAAAGTACCGACGGTACCGGTACCAAGAAAGTACCGCGGTACTGCCTACAAATGGCAGGCGCATAGCCAGAAATTTGAAATGGGTAGGGGAGACTGTTTCGGAGGCGAAAACCAAACCAAAACAATATTAAGCAGCCTAACATCCTGCTTAATATTGCATAGCATGGCTAGTAGTTGCCAGCAGAGGTGGAGTCGAGGACACAAGGCTCGAGGCCAAGGCCAAGGCCAAGGACACAAAAAAAATCCGAGGCCAAGGCCAAGGACAGCCTTTCCGAGGACAGACACTCTCGAGGCCAAGGACAGGAATGCTCGAGGCCAAGGCCAAGGACCAAGGACACAAAGCGCAAGTGCTCTCCAAAAAAAAAAAAAAAAGGTCTTCACAAAAATTTTTCAGGCGATCTCCAAAAAAAAAAAAAAAAGGTCTTTTCAACCGCTCCACAAAATTTTAACTTTCCAAAAAATAGTGCTGTCCTCGAGCCGAGGACAGGCCAATTTTCGAGGATGAGGCCTCGAGGCCAAGGCCAAGGACTTGACCTTCGAGGCCAAGGCCAAGGACTTCAAAATCTGTCCTCGAGGACGTCCTCGAGGCCAAGGACGTCCTCGAGGACTCCACCTCTGGTTGCCAGGATACGATATGCTAAAATGACGTCAGGAAAAGAGGCTATAAAAGTAGGCAATGTATTTGCTTTTCAGCATGTTGGCTAAGTTTAGTTCCACAATTAATTTTTTTACCTCAATGTTATTAGTTCTACTTTACTATTAGCCTAGTATGGTACTTCCTACTGTCGCATGTAAACTGGGGGACCTGTCATTGTCTATAGTGCACAACAAAGACGTGCACTTGTACTCACTAATGTGTACTGGGGAAAGGAGGCCTAGTTGCAATTCTAGACATTTAGTATTTTAGCAGTGAAAGTCGCTATATCATTTCCTGCCTGATAACCAATGACGTCATCATAATTGCATGCCCTATCTGAAATGTTAAGCGACGCCACTGGATTTTTGTTTTACTTTTTCTCTGCTTATTTAAAGCAGGGCATGGTATGGAATGGAATGGAAGACGATTTTTCCATATTCCATACTGACAATTTTCTTCCATTCCATTTCCATTCGATACTAAAAATCTTCTATTCCATTCCATACTTCCATACCAAAAAAATTTTAGACTGGAAGCAATGCAACGTATATTTTGCTGCTTTGCATCTTTGTGATGTTGTAAGCAACCGCTCGTGAAGATGGGTCAACGATACTAAGATGCAACAACCAATATCTGGTATGCATATTGCACATGGTTTAATGCATAGGCGTAGCCAGGATTTTGAATTGGGGGAGAGCTAAACGGTGCATCACATACAATGACGTCATCAGAAATTTTCGAAAAGAGAGACTTTTTATGGGACAAAGAATGAAACATCAAAAGCTGGGGGTCTGATTTAACGCATAACCAGGATTTGCTAAAGGAAAAGACAAAAACCGCAAGTTAAAAAGTTTTACTTACATATCGAAATTGGGAGACGTGGTGAGCAAATTAGTGCAACTCAAACGTGTCACAGACGGGGCCTGGGGGTGGAGCCACCAGCCGCCGGAGGCTATGGGAGTCTGGGGACGAAGCACCCAGCCGCTGGGCAATTTTTTGTAATATTTGGAAAAATGGCTTATATGCCATTTAGATCACATTTCGCACGTTTTCAGAGCCATTTGAAAGAACAAAATTTTTGAGATTTGAAAGGCAATTGAACAAATCCCTCCCTTTACTTCAGGTCAAGTCCACATCGCGTTTAAAATCTTGCATTTTGGGGTTACATTTTGTGACTTGGCCTGGTCAGGGGAGCCACAGTACTTTGCTTTCTGCAACATTTTTAGCATTAAATCATTCACTCGAAGATTTACCTTTGAAGATTTTTGTTTTGTCATGAAAATAACCAGTTTTAGGAATATGTACGACCAGGAGCCCAGGCACCCTCGATTCAACTTCAATAATTTGTTCAATAAGCTTTTCCCCTAACTAGGTTTTTTTCAAAAGCATTTTGTCGCGTGAAAACTGACGAGATGGAGATGGATTGTTGTTTAAAGTTGGTAGGCCTAGGTGGTGAAGGTGAAATTCAAAGTTATTTCAAGTTGGTAGCCTACATTAGATGCAATAAATGGCGACTAATCATGTTATTGCAATATAAAAATTAGTTGGGGGCCTGAAACATATTATTGCATAAAAAAGTTAGATGAGGGCCTGAGATTGAACCTTTTTGAACAAAAACACTGAATTTCTCCCGGCTTGGACATTTAAATTTATTGGCAAAACTTTAAATTGAGAGGGCCCCGGGCCCTGGTCGTCAATATTAAGTTATTGCTAATAGCTGTGGTACGCATGTACTGTTGGGCCCAAAAAATGCTAAAAACTGAATAAATAGGCTTTGTGTCATCATTTTTATCATTGGTAGCATTTCAATTGGAGGGAGGCAGAGGGCCTGGGCCCCCCGATTACGCCTATTGTTTAATGATTACGGTACAAGTTTACTCTCATACAGGGGCGGATTTAGGGGGGGGATGCATCCCCCCCCACCAGTGTAAAGCTAACGGTTTCGGCCGAAAAAATCACTCTCAATTTTGTTGAAGACCTTTTTTTTTTTTTTTTTGGAGACCACCTGATTTTGGGCGGAAAAAACGTTCGAATTTTCGATTTCGGCCGAAAAATCACTCTCAATTTTGGTGAAGACATCCGAATTTTTGAGGGTTTGTGCTTAAAATCCCCCCACCAAAATTTTCTAGATCCGCCACTGCTCTCATATCAACTATAAAATTTGTCATAACCAAACTGCTAAACAACATTTACCGTTATAGAAATACCAAGCTTTAACACCAAAAAGAATTATTGTAAGCTGAAAAACTAAAAATATAAATAAAATTAAGCTGAAACTGGAATGAAATAGCAAATACGAGTTTTCGTGACGATGTAAAAAAACAAAATTTAGGACTGGGAAAATAGTCAATCTCAAAAAAAAAAGTCAAACCTGTCAAAGTCGTCAACTATAACATCAATGCGGCAAACTGCAATGTACTTGCAATGATGCAATAAGTGCACTGTTTTCGCATTATAAACGACCCTAGTACCGCAATTTGTCGACAAATAATACGCGTAGATATTGAAGTTGAATATTTCTGTGACAATATTTTTTATCACCACCCGACATCGGTATGTATTTTTCTGTAAAAAATGCACAAAATGTAGTATGGAATTGGTATGGAAGTATGGAAGATAGTCTTCCATTCCATTCTTGAAATCTTCCATTCCATTCCATTCTGGCATCTTTCATATTCCATACCGAAATTTCCATTCCATTTTCCATTCCATTCCATACCATGCCCTGATTTAAAGTGTCTGATAATTTTCTAACCTTCCAATGCTTAAGTTAATGTTTTATACGAAATGCGATTGCAAATTTTTTTCTTTTTTTTTTACTCCGATTTAATTGAGTGTTGCAAAAAAACTGGCGGTAAAATATTGCACGCCTACATCGTAAATTTTAATTTGCCGCAAAGAGATTCGAATCTTTGGAACTGATTCATAGAAGATCGAACGAAATTTTTGTACGCAAATTGGATTTTCAGACTGGACTATATCAAGCGGCGAATTATCGCCCAAAGACTGACCTTAATTTCATTTTACGTTTGATTGTACCCTGCACATCCTTTTGGTAGCGTTTTTTGTTGTTCACGTAAAATCTAAAAATTAGTTAGCAGTTGGATCTTGTCAAGGTAACGTCATTAATTTTGTGTTTTAAAAATTGACAAGTTGAGTTGAGTTGTTGAATTGGAAATTGCGATATTGGAAATTCTCAAGGTACGTTTTCATTGCAATAACTTTAATATTATTTGTAACAATTCTATTCCTTTGTGGAAAGGTAAAACTTTAACTTGGTCTACTGCTTTCTTGCACTTTAGTTAAACTCGTGCTGGACTGTCATCTTTAATGATATTGATGTCAAGATATTAATAATTGTTAAACTATGTAAATTTCAATGCTTCACGTTCTGCATGTAATCGAAATTAGTTTGCACCTTTCATTCGTTATGTTTTTACCTAATGTTTCAATGGCATTTGAATATCTGATTATTTCACGGTCTTAAATTTAAGCTTTGATATAAATTGTAGATTAAACCTCGAAACCCGCATTACGATACTGTCAGCCGTCGTCCTCATCGTGTTATTGTATTCTCTTCCGTCACCGTTACAGTCGTTTGGGCGAAACTGTTTGGTACGTTAAGGATTGTAATTAGTAATGTTTGACTATGATTAATGTTGGGAAATGAATTGAATTAGATAAGAGTTAAATCATTATAATTCTTTGAGACGGTTTTCTCCAAAATATGTCGAGTTGGATGTTTTTTATTGTTTCTGTTATTAAGCCTTGCTAATTAATTATGTAATGTTTTTAATGAAGTTTGCCACTGCGCTAGTATTCATTTTACCTTTTTAACAGAAACCGCTCGCTCGATCGCTTGCTCGTTCGCTTGCTCTTTGAATATTTTACTTCTGCTGTGAATAAACATCGATCTGATCTACACGCTTGGTGGAGAATTGAGCTGGAGTCAAGAAGCTGAATTTGATATTCGAGTTCCGAGCGCGTTTCTCTGTAGCCAATTACCTTTGAGTGTTCCCGGAGTGTTCCCAAACCACTCAATTAAGACGAGTGCGCAGCACTGGCTAGTAAGAAACTTTGCGCTACTTCATAGTTAATTAATCAAATATGCATTACAGATTTTACTGTGTTGTAGTCCTGGCTTTGCAGATCTTGCAAAGTTTATGAATACCTTTTGAAATGCATTTCTTTATATGCAGATTATCCTTCAGTTTTACTTCGAAAATAACTTAGCTTTCGTGATTGCGAAATGTAAATGTAATAAGTTTTGTATATTTGTTTGATTTTATCAAAAAAATAATTTTGATCTTTACTCTTTGACTACCAGCAAAATTGGAATTAGCATCCTAAAGAATTCGAACCTGTTTTCTTGGAAATCAGAGTTTGACGATTTATTGCTTGTAACTTCTTGACATGTTTAAATCAAAATTGTAAAATTTCGTAACTTATATTATCTCAAAATATTGATGTTTGGATGCAAAATTTCAAATTATCAGCACTCTGCGATACAAAAAACGTTTTAGCATTTTAAACTTACATGTAAATAAAATTCAGCTCCAAAACCTGTTTTTGTTTTTATCTATTTTTGCGGTATATTTCAAAGAGCAAACATAAGTTGTTGTGTTAATAAAACAAATAAAATTTGTATCAATAATTCAGTGACGATCGGTGACGAAATAATTTAGGTATTCACTGATCACTATCATAATTTGTATCAGTCTATGCACACAAAAAATGTACTTCCGGGCAGCGCGTAACACTTCACCTCAGGCGTATTTTTGAAGTTATGCTTCAGCCTTATATACATATTTTTGATCGCTTTTGTTGAATGATAAATGCCGACTGAGGCCGGAGCAATGTAGAAATAAAAAAAAACAACTAAGATTGCATCATTTACACCTTCAACTTAAATGACATAAAGAGCTACGAAGCAATTGAATAGAACAAGCTAAAACAGCTTGGATAGTTTAACTACAAATCAATGCAACAAAAAGTTTATTGTTAAGTATTTAAATTTGAGCCTCTTCGTTACCGATTGTATTTTTCTCCCTAAGTATTTTGAAGGAACATTCTACTAAAACACTCTAATAATTAATCGTTCATTGTAGTGTTGTTGTTGTCTTTTTTCTGCAGCGTTTTCGAGTCTTTAATATTGACAGGTGGTTAACGATTTTCTAGCTAAACCACACGCTTATGTGAAAGGATTCTCGTTGGGTGTCTAATACCCTTAGGTCATGACGTTCTGCGTTTGTCTAAATGTGATTGGTTGATGCGTGGACGGAGCGCTTCATTTTTTCTTATTTCTCAAAGCTACGGGGTTTCACTTGGCCTCTGTGAATACCTTACAGCAGTGGTTTTTTAACTTTTTTGGGTTGCGGCACACTTAGAAGTGTTTGATTCGACTACGAAACACCTAGAACTGCTGTATCAAACCTATAGCTCTGCGTATACCTGGCTTGTTAAAAATTTTTCTTTAACTACCTTGAACGAACCATGCAAAACAGAAAAAATTCAGAAGTCATTGTATTACCGATGTAAAGTAGTGGTACGTATCAGTCTGTTCCAGAAAGTGTCCAATAACTGGTTCAAAGCTTGAGCTAGATAACAGTGAACATATACCACTATAAATATTAAAAATTTAAAAAACTATCTAAAACCCGACAGACGCTTTCACCTATGATAGGATCATCAGGGATCTAAAAACAAAAACATACACTGAAATAAAACTGGCACTGATAAAAGTCATAAATTAACGTCGTACTGTTTAACTCTGGCAAAACACTACAATGCTAAGTCAAGGGAGCAATCGCATACAAAAATAATAATAATGCGAGCTAGATCACGGTGAAAAAACAATTAAGACTACGAGATGGTAAATACAAAGAAGTGCTAAAGTGTAAGGTATGGGTTCGGTACCCGTAGTAGAAGAACTGCAAATTTAAAACATGGTTACAAAATAGGTTTAAAATGTTTTAGTTCATGTTTGTTTTTGTGACGGCACTTGTTAACCATTTTAGTTCTTTTATTAAGAGTAGTACGTCTGTTTGCGGTCAAGATATAATATTTTTCTGCGAGACAAAGATTGCTTTGTCGACCGCCATGGTGGTATAGTTTGGCTTTACAGATGATTTTCCACGAGATGATAGGATTCGAACCAGAGCTCTTACATGCTTAGAGGTACTTCGAAAGTTCAGTCGTTTTGCTTTTCTCCGGGTGTTTGAACGACTGCACATGATTGTAATAGCGTGCTTTGAATTCGGTTTCGCACAGACCAAAGTAATCTATGGTTTTGCCACTACTGTCCACGCTGGCTTTGCAGACATTGCATTTCTCGCGTCATCTACCCAACATCGGGCACTGCGTCTTATCTCGGCAGTTACACGGCAAAGCTTCTGGCTCGTCATCGGGTTCATGTAGTCGTTTCTTATTGTGGGCTGAGACAATACTGGCCATGTTTAAGGCACAACTGTAACTCAGCTTGATGACATTTTAGTTGCAAATTTTGTAAAGCCTATCTATGTTCAGGGGGAAAGTGCTTTTTCAACAAGTGGAAGAAACTCTTTCCAATGTTGGTTATTACTTGCTCATTATACGGTGGGTTAAGCCATATGATGTTACGTTTTTTATTGCGTTTCCTTTCTCTGCCGAATGCTGTTAAAATGAAAGCTTCACATCTTTTGTAAGGTTTGTTCGTATAGAGGCTTGTTCATATCCTAATATATTCGTATATAAAAGAACTGAAATGGTTAACAAGTGCCGTCACAAAAACAAACATAAACTAAAACATTTTAAACCTATTTCGTAACCATTTGCAGTTCTACTACGGGTACCGAACCCATACCTTACACTTCAGCACTTCTTTGTATTTACCATCTCGTAGTCTTAATTGTTTTTTCACCGTGACCTTGCTCGCATTATTCTTGTTTATGTTTGCGATTGCTCCCTTGACTTAGCATCATAGTGTTTTACCAGAGTTAAACAGTGCAGCGTTAAATTTATGACTTTTGTCTGTGCCAGTTTTATTTCAGTGTATGTTTTTGTTTTTAGATCCCTGATGATCCTATCATAGGTGAAAGCGTCTGTCGGGTTTTAGATAGTTTTTTAAATTTTAATATTTATAGTGGTATATGTTCAAGGTAAAGGAAATTGTCATTGCAAAGTAAATTGCCAATTCTTTTTTCAAAACTCACAAGTAAGCTGAATGGACGTTATGTATAACAATACATTTTAAAACCCAGCCAGTGTGCCGCGGCACACAGTTTAGGAAATTCTGCGTTACAGCTTGCTCGCTAATTACAGAGCAACCAAGTTACAAACGAGGCTCATAGCGCCAAAACGCCGAAAACTCAAATATTTCACTGCCGTTAGCGTACGCCAGATGACAAAATACCAGGTGTTCCCAAATAGTTGACCCCATTCTAATTACCCATATCTCGGAAACTACTTGATGGATCATAATGAAACTTCAAACACTTTATGTTGAAGGTCATAAGTTTTATTGGCTAAATTTACAAAGAAAAGTACTATATTTGTTGGTTTTATGACAGATTTTGATAAATGTTCAATATGAGCGCCGCCTGTGATTCTGCACACGTTGAGTCGGTATTCGAGCTCGTGCCAAACTCGCTGTAGCATGTCTTCGGTAACAGTTTCCAGTGCAGCTGTAATTCTCTCTTTCATTTCTTCAATGTTAGCTGGAAGAGGAAATACAAAGACTAGTTCTTTCACACAACCCCAGAGGAAAAAATCACACGGAGAAAGGTCGGGTGATCGTGATGAAATGGCCACCACGAAAACCGACTCAACGTGTGCAGAATCACAGGCGGTGCTCGTATTGAACATTTATGAAAATCTGTCATAGAACCAACAAATATTTGTACTTTTCTTTGTAAATTTAGCCAATAAAACTTATGACCTTCAACATAAAGTGTATTAAGTTTTATTATGATCCATCGAGTAGTTTCCGAGATATGGGTATTTAGAAGGGGTTCAACCATTTCGGAACACCCTGTATACTTGTAAATGCTTTTTGTAAAATGTTTTCTAGCAGCAATCAAGTAACAATCTAATAAAAATATAAATCAAGTTTTGAAAAGGAATGTTGCCTTAAATTAAGACAGACCAGAAGATTTTGTTGAATACTCAGATGCCCCTCACCGATCATCACTACAATAATTGCACCAAATACTTTAGTACACTCGCTATGTTCACTGCAAAGTTTGTTTATGAACTGAAATAGCCGGATAAAATTTGGGCCTGAATTGCAGAAGTTTTAGAAAATAATGTTGCAACGGTGGCAATTCACTGCAGAAGCGTTTCATGCTGATCTCTCCCAACTTGTTACGGCTGTAGTGGACATCCCGTTAGCCATTTTAACTCGTGGTTAGTAAATTAACACTAGCCATGTATTTCTGCATGCACTGCATTTTGCCACATTGTTGTTTACATTTTCGTGATAGGGCAAAAACATCAATTATAAATTGTGGAGTTTTTGGTTTTCATTGGAGCATGCCCAAAAGCTATTTTGACACTTTAAAGAAGTGGTCATGTATAGGACAAGTGTTGATACCTTTTCTGCTGGGGACTTGTGTACAAACTTTACCCCAAATAAACATGCTTATACAATATTGCTGAAAATTTAAACATGATTTAATTGGTGATAACGTAGAAATAATGATGACTGTATTATAAAATTTAACATTATGTTTAACTAAAACTATATTGGTGCCTTAGAAGGATTTTTAAACACTGTTTACTGTAAGCTATTCACGAATTCTTTTGGTCGGCAAAGGGCGCGTGTTAAAAGTTTTGATAAAAATGGCTTTAAGATTGTCTTGTGTTACTTATGAACTTACGTTTGTTCTGTTTTTGGGAGTTCCGCGACGCTTCGACGACGGAAGTCCTTTTGTTTTTCTTCTTTTTTTGTGCAAATTTACGAATTTTGCAAGCAGAGGACAAAATCGCTTTAGCTTCGAAACCGCTGAAGGTAGAAACTTGAAATTTAGAATTAAGATGGGGTACATATGGAACAATCTGTGTGCAAATTTTAGGGTCAATCAGTCCGGTGATACGGTTTTCCGAACTAAAAAACTAAAATGCCAATCAAAGGTTTAAACAGCTCTAGCTCGAAAACTAATCGCAGAAGGCGAATAAAAGTTGGAAATTTATAAGCGCCTGATAATGCAGTTTCAGTTCCCAAGTTTAAATTATGACTATAAGGCAAGTTTTTATTGACCTAGAAATTCAAAATTTGACTTAAAAATTCAAAGAAATTGACTTTTCTGACCTAACAAAATTTAGACCGAGTAACTAACTTTTGCTTGAATTACCAAAACACCAGCCCTTCAAAACGTTTCACAATCGCTTTCATTTCAGGTAATTCTATTTGCATATAAAGTAGCGTTTAACCACCTTCCGCGAACCCCATCTAATAAAAATAGGTTTTCGGGGGTAACTTATTGCAGCGAATTTGGCTTAACTGGTTTTGTTTTTATTTTTACTAATTTAACCACTGAAAATTAACTAATTAACACCGTCAAAATGAGATCTGACTGTCATTGCACAATTGCACAATATGTGCGTCGTATGTCACGCGAAACAGCTATAGGATACAGAGATTTTCAGTATTACACCTGCAACCACCAAATATTTTGCAGGATCAGACAATAATCGATAAAGTTTCTACGAGTTCCAAGAGTTCTATCAGGTTATAGCTCCCCTCTCCCCATTGGTCTGTCGACCAAAATGCGTCATAAGAAAAATACCACGTTTTTTGCACTTCTGAAACGGTCTTTTGAAGTGATATGGACTCTTAAGTGGTTTAAAGCCGCTTTTCAAACATTTATTAAGAGGGGAGAGCTAATATTTGTCTGAAATTAAGCTCACAAATCAATAAAACTTTGACACTGGGTCAAAATAAGCAATCAAATTTGATCGCTTGATGCAAAACGCTTCAAAAGGCACACAAGTCATGTTTTTAACTCTTGCAGAGTTGTAAGTCGGGCCGGGCTTTTCAAGTTGGGTTCGGGCCGGGTTCGGGCCTAAAATTGAAATTTCGGGCTTAGCTATGGCCTGATATGTACGTTTTGCCTTAGTTGCACAAAAATATAATCAGAATAACTTGGCAACATTGCTAAATTTTTTAGACCTATTTTAACTTTCGGGTTTTTTCGGGCATGATTTGAGCTTCAAATTAGTTTTCGGGTTCGGGCTTATATTTTCGAATTCGGGTCGGGTTCGGGCCCGAACTAGTCGGCCCGTTTACAACTCTGAACACTTGATCACGATGTTGGGATATGCCTAAAATGCATTCGCACCAAATTTGAAGTTTCTATGCCTCCCCGTTTTCAAGATATTGCGGTTTAAAATTAGCCATTTTCCACTTATTTTAGTGTTGCCATTTTATCAGTATTGTGACAGACATATAAATGGGCACGATCGTGATCTTAAGGATCAAATTGTGATTTTGAAGATCAAGATTGCGATCTGCCTTGGTCTTCAAGATTACATTATTTTAATGATCTGATCTTGATTTTGAAGATCACATTTTTTGTATGATCTTGATCTTGAAGATCAAGATCACTTTCATATTTAACTGTCGCGCAGGGTAAGCATCACCGAGGCCAGGTTATGTGATATTTTAAAGCTATTTCGAGGCTCCGACACAGAATGGAGTCTAAACTGGAGATAGTAATCCGCATTGGCCGTAGTACAGATAGGACAGATACAAACTAGTACGGCAGTACCTAACCTGCTAACTTAAAGAGAAAATTAATCACAAATCATCTTCGTTAAGAACGGAATATTTGCTGGCTTGGGGCATCCTATCGACAACAGCACTCTTGTACACCATTAACAGATTACCGGTAGTAAGGAAACTCTCCAAGAACTAATACTGAAAAAACAAGTGCTGGTAGTGGTAGCAGTACTAGTACCGGTAGTTGCGTAGGCCTCTTCCTTTGTTAATGGCCAGGTAGTTGAGAGTCAGAAAGCTAGGTTGCCGACAGCAACAGGTGTCGATCAAATTAAATCTAACACAAGTTGCCAATGGCCCACCACTGTTGCGACGTTAAATTGTGTGCCCAAGGCGCTTTGAAACGGAGTTGGGTCCCGCAAACTTGCGACACCCATAAAGGGTATTAAGCCAGTATAATGAAGATTTGATATTTTTGATTTGATCTTGTTCTTGAATTTCGTTTTGGTTATCTAAAACTAGCAAAAGTAAACTAAAAGCTAAAACTATAGGTTTTCGTGTTTTGACCTGTAACTTAGGCCATCTTTACGGCTAGCATTTAGAAGCATAAGTTAAAGGCGGTGAATCATCCAGCCAATTCCGGTGGTTTACAATAGCTAAAATTGAACTATAATTTTTGATATTTTTTGTTTTGATTTTGGGGTTGCGTTTGCAAAGATGTTCTACTAATACAAAAAGATGTCCCCCCGAAAAAAGGTTTTGGAAACTCTGAGTTTTGATCTTCCCGCCAAAACCACAGTTCTCTAAACTATTAGGCCTACGGTACTGTAATCTTATTAAGCTATTAGGCCTAACTATCTCTAAACTATTAGGCCTAATAGCTTAGAGATAGTTAGGCCTAAGCTATTAAGAAATAAACTATTAAGAAATAAACTATCTCTAAACTATTAGGCCTACCACAGTTCTCTAAACCATTAGGCGTACTGTGGTTTTGGCGGGAAGAACAAAACTCAGAGTTTCCAAAAACTTTTTTCGGGGGGACATCTTTTTGTATTTGTTGAATATCTTTGCAACCGCAGTCCCAAAATTAAAACAAAAAATATCAAAAAATATAGTTCAATTTTAGCTATTGTAAACCACCGGAATTGGCTGGATGATTCACCGCCTTTAAGCAAATTTAAAATTTTAAGGATTCTAAAATTGCAGCTAATTTTTGTTTCCAAATTTTAACTGCAGTTTTATATCATTGCATGTTTAAATATGTGTTATTCTTTTCGCCTGATGAGAACCTTGAGCAAGGTCGAAACAAGTCGCGATAGCTTAATCGCACTGTATGTCATAATAATAAATTGTATAGATGAATAACTTATGCTTCTAAATGCTAGCCGTGAAGATGGCCTAAGTTACTGGTCGAAACACGAAAACCTATAGTTTTAGGTTGACTGTCATTGAATGAAATTGTAATAATTCTAAATTGCTGCTAATTTTTAGTAAACTAAAAGGTTTTCGTGATTATTTAAACTAGTAAAATAGCTGCAAAAAGTTTGTGAGTGTCAAATGCCTTAAGTTTTCAGCGAAATCAGCACTGCAATTGCCCATTGATAGTCAATTCTGATACAGCATTGAACATTTACTGCTTGCCCTCCCATCATCATCACTACCTCTCTTTAAGTACTAAAAGCAAACTGATCTTGTTCTTCAAGATGACAGTGTATGGGTGACCTGATCTTTGATCTTCAAGATCACATTTTCTTATTATATATCCATGATCTTCCTAACAGTGTTGATACTTGATGGTGTACCTCGCTTGCTTGCAGATGACACCTGCTTACTTGTCAATTCATTTTCTTCAGATCAATTAGAAAGAAAATTAAACATTGAAATAAATTAAGGTAATAATTGGATAGCAGCCAGTAAATAGACATTAAATGCTAAGAAATCAAATCTACTTGTAATTAACCCCCAAATTAAACTCTCCTCCTACTGTAATAAACATAATCTACTCCGCTGGATCCATTAATTCTGTGAACAAAGCTAAATACCTTGGTTTACAGTGTACCTGGACTATAAACTAAATTTTTTAGATCATATTAAAATGGTCGAAATTACAGTTGCACGCTCAGTTGAAATTTTACATAAGATGAAATATGTTTTACCAAAAGATGCCCTATTGCATCTTTACTATTCCTTAGTGCATTCGTATTTTATTTATGGGCTTACTGTTTGGGGTAATACATTATTCTCTACTTATATTTCTAAATTGCATAGACTGCAAAATAAAGCCATTACAATAGTCACTGGAAATAATTGGAATAAAAATGCAACTCCTCTTTATCAAGTTTTAAAATTTTTGCCTCTACCTTTATTGTTCCAGTTTTCAACTGCTAAATTCGTTTACTTTCATAGTAGATTGCATCTTCCTCTTCAATTTCATAATTACTTCACTTTATCTAAACGTGTACACTCTCGCACTACAACATTCTCATCCAACTACCAAATAAAAATTATTTTATTCAAGTCTCAAAGAACTCAAAGATTGATCAAATATATTAGAGCTAAATTGAGGAACTCTATTTCAGAGTACATGAGAAACTATTTTTTTCCTAACTTCAAAAAAGAGTATAAAATCTTATTGTCCAGTGCTGTGTAAAAATTTTTGTCTCTTGTCTAAGCATAGTTTCCAGAGCGGGAGTCCTCGAGGACGTCCTTGGCCTCGAGGACACATTTTGAAGTCCTTGGCCTTGGCCTCGAATCCTCAAGTCTTTGGCCTTGGCCTCGAAGCCTTAGGTCCTCGGAAATTGCCCTGTCCTCGGCTCGAGGACAGCACTATTTTTTGAACCTTTGAAATTTTGTTGGAAAACGCCAGAAACCTCACGGAAAATACCTTTTTTGTTTTCCGCAATAGGAGCATAGGCTTAGCCAAGCGGACCTCCCCCTTCCAATTGAAATTTCACTAATGACAAAAATGTGACAAAAAGCCAATTGTTTCTTCAGTTTCAGTTTCTTTTTAGCATTTTTCGCTTACACCAGTAGCAAACATCAATATTGAAATTAGGGGCCCCGGGACCCCCTCAAATCAATTTTTGCCAGCCAATTTAAACGTAAACCTGGAAGAAATGGATAGTTTTTGTCCTAAAAGTGTTTTCTCAGGCTCACATCTAGCCTTTTTTATGAACGCAATGCATTAACCAAGGCCGGATTTACCACAATATGGCGCAGTACCAGCTAAGGGCCCTGCGCTCAAATCTTAAGACTTTTTGTGGTCTTCACCTACATTTGGCAAAAAGATGTTGCGAAAATCTCCAAAGTGCCAGGGGCTCAGCGCGATGTAAATCTGGCCCGGCAATAACATGGTTAGTAAGCGTTACCATCTATTGTACTATTTTTCAATGACAATTCATTAATTCACCTTCACCTCGCCAGTGTTTACGCACAAAATACTTAAAAAAATAATTAGCCCTGGAAAATGCTGATTGAACAAATCGTTGAACTTCAATTGAGGGGGCCTGGGCCCCCTGGCCTAACATGCGCTTCCATAACTGATTATTTTCATGACAAAACGAAAATCTCTTAGGAAAATCTTAGAGTGGGTTTTCATTTACTGCTAAAATGTTGCACGAGACTATGCACCTTACTTCCCCTACCTGGACCAAATCACGTACAATTAAACTTTAACACCAAAATGCAACATGTAAAACGTGTTTTGGACTTAAATTGCTACTAGAAGAAGGATTAAACAATTTAATTTTTTTAATTGGCTTTCAAATGTCAAAAATCTAGTGCTTTCAAATGGCTCTAAACATGTGCGAAAAGTGATTCAATGGCATTAAAATAGCTTTTTTTCCAAAAAAATTACAAAAAATTGCCCAACAGCTGGGGGCTTCGCCCCCAGACCCCCTGTCTGTGATACGTTTGAGTTACACTGGCTTTCTCAAAACGTCTCCAAAGTTACGTATTTGCACTTTTCAACTATATTAGTTTAAGCCCTCTCCCTTTGCAAAATGTGATTTGTGGTTCAGCATTTTTGATGACGTTATTGCATGTGATTTGTGGTTTAGGCCTCCCCAATCAAAAATTCTGACTACGCCTATCAAAAATTCTGGCTACGCCTCCCCAATCAAAAATTCTGGCTACGGAGATTGCCTGTTTTTTTTTTGGAGAACACCTGCGGCTGTGTCCTTGGTCCTTGGCATTGGTCTCGAGAGTGTCTGTCCTCGGAAAGGCTGTCCTTGGCCTTAGCCTCGGATTTTTTTTGTGTCCTTGGCCTGCCTTGGCTTCGAGCCTTGTGTCCTCAATTCCAACTCTGATAGTTTCTTATCAAAAAAGTGTTACTACCTTTGCTTTTGTGTGCCCTGTACCAGTTGCTGCTGCTCCTGTTCTGTTGTTGTTGTTCCTTTTTGTTTTTTCGTGTTTTTTTATGTTTCTTTAATATTTCCGTTTCTCGTTAGCTACAAAATTTCAGTGACTTATATCACGTATATGTCATTAACGTGACGGATAGGGTGACTGCTGACTTGAAGACGTAGCGGTCCCTTCGCAGCTATCCCGTCGCAGCCATTGCATAATTGAGTATTATTTTTCGCTGTATATTTAAGGTTATTGGTGATTTGCGACAAATAAAAAGCTTGAACTTGAAGCTTAAACTTGAACAGAAAAATGAGTGATAACTACAAAAAAATTAATTTTACTGCCCTAGAAAAAGAATATTGACCTAATGGAAAAAATTGACTTTTTATTGACCAATCAAATAAATATGAAACTGACTCTTCTAATCCAGAGTTATTGCAAAAAATCACATCATTCCAACTTAGGCTAAGCAATTGACTTTATTGAAAAAACTTGCCCGAATTATGACGATTCCAACACTTTTTTTATATTTAATTATTTCTGTTTTTTTTTTTTTTTTTTCTTTCTATTATAATAACTTTTTTTATAAGAACAAAAATTCCGAAACCACCAAACGTAGAAACTTAAATTTGGAGATTATGTTCCTTTCAATAATTTTGAAGTTGTGCACCTCAGAGTTGTAAGTCGGGCCGGGCTTTTTGGGTCGGGTTCGGGTTAGGGCCGGGTTCGGGTCGGGTTCGGGCCTAAAGTTGACAAAAATTTCGGGCTTAATTCGGGCCTGAGACGTGCTTTTTGTCTTGAGTGCACAAAAATATAGTCAAAACAACCTGGCAACACGCTAAATTTTTCAGACCTAACTTAACTTTCGGGTTTTTTCGGGCATGATTTGGGTTTCAAATTAGTTTTCGGGTTCGGGCTTATAATTTCGGGTTCGGGCCGGGTTCGGGCCTGAACTAGTCGGCCCGTTTACAACTCTGGTGCACCTGCATTTTTGAAGGCTCTAGATCACATGGTTTGGAGCAGACACACCCAAAACTATTGATAACGAAGTATAACAAGTAATTTTTGTCATCCATGCACACGTGCTGCCGTGGCCTAGTGAGTAAAGGCGCGTTGATTCAATTATCTAGTAGGTCATTGGTTTTCTTGAACAAAATCATGTTAAATAAAGCATTTATTATTTTTTTGATAAAACAAAATCACATTTAAATTTTTTGTTTTGGCATTAGATGTGATCGAAGGGATTCAGGTTTCATTAACCGGCCAGTTGGTTGAGCGGTAATGCGTTTGTCTTTGGAGCGGTAGGTCTGAAATTCAAATCTCAGGCCGGTCAAATCGGACTCAGTGTTGACAATAGCTTGCCGCCGCTGCGACGTTTCTTCTAATAGAGCTGTGTTGCCCAGGCACAATAATTAGGAGATGGGCCCAGCAAACTCTTTACACGCACAGAGCTGGACAGCGCTGTTTCAAGCTTTTAGCTCTCATCGGCAGCCCTCAGCTTCTCTAATCAAAGGTATTCCCAACTGGACAAGACTCTTGGCCAAACTGGACAAACCTTAAGGTCATGCCCAGAGGCAGAGGCTTTCTAGGGAATAAACGATTTCTAGGACGTCAAACTTCTCGTTACACGCTCCGGCGTAATACAACGAGTATAATAAAAGATTTGATTTGCTTCTCAGTGAAAAACCTTTTTCGATTCTGTTGTAATGCACTTCACACTAATTTGAACGGCTTAAGCTCGGGCGCTATTTTTTTGATATCAGCAGATATTTAACAGACAAATACTTGGACATAGCTAGGGAGCACTACATCCCCAAAAAACCTCACAAATGGACTCACAAAAATCAATGTTTTGAACGGGTTAAACTAGGGCGAGAGTTTTTTTTTTATGTCAGTAGATATTTAGATGACAAATGTTTTGACATAGTTTGGGGAACCATCCCTCGAAACCTTCCAAATGAACCCCAAAATCAACTTTTTGAACTGCTTAAGCTAGGACGCTAATTTTTGTTTGATATCTGCAGATATTTAACAAACAATTACATGTACATAGTTTGGACGAACCACATTCCCTAAAAAAAAACAAATAACCCTCCTCAAAAATTAATTTTTTGAACGACCTAAGGCACCAGTTTTTTTTTATATTAGTTAACATTTAAGAGACAAAATATTGACATAGTCTAAAGCGCCAGTTTCTTTTGAAATCAGTAGATATTTAACAGACAAATACTTGTACATAGTTTGTGGGTGCCACATCCCCAAAGAACCCCCCAAATCACCCTACGCAAAAATTAATTTCTAAACAACCTAAGCAAATGCATCAGTTTTCAATTCTGTTTCAATGCGCTTCCTACTATTTTAGGTTTTTTCTTTACTCTCAAAATTATTTTATAAACTACTGTCGGATTTCAATCACAAACATATCGCAATTAACAGTCATTATTATTATTTTTTTTCATCCCACAAAATCATATTCAACCATTTTTTTTTGCATTGCATACGATTGCGTTTTACAGAAATATTGGTAACCTTGAAAATATGAAGGGGAGAATGCTGGTAAAGAGAAACTGGCGAAAGTCCCGTATTATTTTCCTTCGAAAAAATGAACTTCTAGTTTTGTTTCTTAAGGAAAAGAGTAGATAGGTGGAAAAAAAGCGGCCTTGGGCAAGAATAGAGAATCTGCTATCATCATAATGTTGCGCGCAGCGGGCAGGATTTTGTAAAAGATGAAGTCCAATGGCTGAATCAGAAGCAAGAGACTGGGTATAAGGCTGAATGCACTGACAAGGAGGAAGCACGCGTTTCTGGAAGAAGAGCGAGAGCGGATAGATTTGGAAACATGGTGTTTAATTTTGTCCAGCAGCTTTGAGAGGTACGGTCTACGTTTGCAACAAATGTATCTAAGTGACATGAAAATTGAAAAATTACGTTGTTTTTTTTTGTAAAGCAGGCTGACATTCTTGCTGGTAGCCAAAGGTACCCGCAGAATTTTTTTCAGAGGAGGGGGGCAAGGGGCGTATCCATTATCTACTGGATCAAATAAAATCTTACAGCTGCAACCAGGATTTTCGTAACGGGCTTGGAACCAGAAATTAAAATAATCCTGCTAACAAATGTTGCAATTGGGCGGCATGTTGAACAAACTGATGCAATTTAAGTGTATTATTCACGGGGCCTGGGGACAAAGCCCCTAGTCGCTGAGCAATTTTCGCAATTTCTTTAAAAAAATAACCATTTCACTGTCATTTGGATCTCATTTTGAACGTTTTTTAAGTCATTGAAAAAAACAAAGTCGCTGCGATTGGGAATCCACTTGAAATTCTTAAAATGCTCAGCCCTTTCAGCCCTCTTTATTTGCAGATTAAATTCAAACACGCATAAACATTCGCATAATTATATGAGTCAAGTTTTCCAAGTGACTTGGATAAGGAGAAGGGGAGGCTAAGCTCCCTTAGCTTCCTTGGCTGCTCTACTGGACTGCAACCCGAATTTTGCTGAAGAGGGGTGATGGGGCTTGATTTACTTAAAGATTGGGAGTTTTTGCTTCTAAAAACATCTATAGCTTACCCTCCCCCCATAATCACAACTATCTCTAGGTACTAAAAGTAAAGTGGTCTTGATCTTCAAGGTCACGATCTTGATCTTCAAGATCACTGTGTTTGGGTGATCTGATCTTGATCTTCAAGATCACATTTTTTGGATGATTTGATCTTGATCTTCAAGATTACCAAAAGGTGGTGATCTTGCCCATTTCTGCCTGTTCCAAACTCACAACGACGCATTGCCAGTTCTAGAATGGAACCGGGAGTCAACAACGTTTTGATCGCTTTCCCGACAATCTTTCAGTTGAGCTATCACCGTCGCATTTCTTTTAAGACGGCGGATGAAAACTCGGGTATTTTTTTTGTGAGTAATTTTAGGTGAGGTAATTTATTTTAACTAATCGAGTTCCATTTTGACGCTCCGAGTTCAAAAAATTGGTGAAGGTAATTCTTTTTCGGACAAACCTTTTACTTGAAGACAAAGAACTCATAAAATCTTTAATACTTTTGGGCAATTTTTTTTTGCATAAAAACAAGAAAATGATTAAAAACGTTAAGATATTGGGAAATTTTGTTTGATTTTTAAGGTTTAGTTACTGCTCAGATCAAAGAAGTCCTAAGATTTAAAACTGTATACTTTACTTGCTTTTGGTGCTGAAATTAAAAAAAGTTTTGGAATAGCGTTTTAAATAAAAGTAGCTAAATAGTACTTTTTCACCACGCCTAAGACAAGTAAAACAAATCATAAAATTTTCACGTACTTTTATTAAAACTGCTGAATGAATAACAACAATATTGGTGAAAATTAAAAATTTTTGGATAAAAGTATAAAGCAATTTTTTTATAGAATTTGATTCAAGAAAAAAATTAAAATAATTCTATCAAGTTCTTGCAAAGATTTAAAATTTAAGAAGGGTTTTTGTTAAAGTAGTAAAAATGACAGGTTTCAAACAAAAATATCAATTCAAGATAAACAAATCGTAAAGTTTTGATACTTTTTGATCATTCTTTCCTACGGAATTACGAAGTTTGAAAAAAAATTTGAGATTTTTGATTAGGAATAATGAACATCATCCTTTTTAACTAAGAATTTTACTTAAAAACTTATTAAATTGTAAGATTTTAAAACTATTTTCTGCCAAGTGTTAGTAAAATTTAAGTTTAAAAAATCTTAGGTTAAAAAACTTGAAAATGGCTCGTTTCAAACAAAAAAATTGATGACAAAAATAAAAGTTTTAAAAAGAAATAATGTAATGTTTTGTATGTTTTCGATCAAATTTACTTAAAAACAAAAAATTTTAGATCCTAGTAAAATTTTTTTGAATTTTTTTAACCCTAAAAGGCCCACAGGGGTCAATTGACCATTTTTGCTTTTTCTAAAATAAACAAAATATACTCGACATAGCAGGCTGAAATTTTTTGACTTTTATTTATTTTGGTTTTTGCACACCCCAAACAACACGTGACAAAAAAATTCGATGAAAAATTCGTGCAATTTTTTTCCATTTAGACGCCAAAGCCTAAACGGGTCAATGGAACCCACAGCCACTTGTCCGTACAAAGCTTCCAAAACACACAGCAGTTCTACTCCGATTTGATGCATTCTAGGCAAATTGGTGTTCAACATATGCCACAAACATTGTGAGAACAATTTCCAGACCAGTGACCAATAAATACAGTAACCATAAACGTTTTTTGAATTCCTTACCATCGGAGTTTTTTGAGCTAGCTTTCAAGCCGCTTTCAAAAAGTGCTTTGATACGATATCACTCAGCAATTCCAAATTATTATGCACAAAAGACCCCTATTTCTTGCTCACTGCTACGTGGCATTATTCAGACGAAAATTTGTCAATCTGTTTGTAATGAACTTCTGGTACCACTTCCAGCAGCCAATTGAAAAATCTGTCGTTCAGCAGACATTGCTTACTTTATGGTAAAAGCAATGTAAACAAAATGAAACACCGGTTGTTCTAAAAGGCATAATAGAGTAAGGGTCTTATCATCCCAAGCTAGGCTATGCCTACATAGCCGATTATGCCTAATGTACTTGCTTACCATATCTACTAAGCCTACTACGTTTACCATGCCTACCAAGCCTACTATGTCTACTACGGTTACGAAGCCTACTATTATGCAGGCTTGGCACCCCGGGGGCATTTCGGGTTCGTTCCCCCCAAATCATTGCCTATGCCCCCCAAGCGAGAATTGTGCCCCCCAAATCGAGGATTGTGCCCCAAAAGAAAGTAGCAGGCCCAGTACCACGGGCTGACATTTCGAGGCTATGCCCCCCAAATCACTGCTTGTGCCCCCCAAAAGTGAGTAAAGTTTCTTTCTAGGACAAAAAAAGCAGGTCAATTCGAGTGAACGCCATGTAGTAGCCTAAGATTTTTCATTTTAAGGGCAGGAACCGAGTTCCTCACCCAAGGACCCCCTCGAGCTCCCTCCACTCCCCAGGAGAAAGAAGAGCCCCGCCTGGCGAGAATTGTGCTCCGAACGAAGGAAATCGACCCAGAGCCACACTGCACAGGGGAGGGGGAGGATTTGCGATAGACTTTTTTTGGTCTTTAATTCCGATTTTGAGGGCAAAATTACTTTGCGCCACTCCAAAAATTGTTTATGCACCCCAAGCGCGCAGCACTGGTACCGAGCCTACTACCGGTATTTAATGAACACTACAGGTATTTAATGAATACTGTGCTCACTAAGTCTGCTTAGCCTAATAAGCTTACTTTGTCTATAATGCCTACCTTTTCTTCTTTGCCTGCTATGCCTAAAAACGTTGCCAGCATGCCTGCCTATATTACAAACAAAAAACAACCTTTAAATTACAGCTTAGTTGTAGGACTTAGGCCACGTTGTACACGCAAAAGAGTGAAAAGAGTGTTCATTAAATAATGTTTGAATTCGTTTGTTGCTAACCGATTTTATAAAAAACATAAACTAGAGTCATTTCATCAGCGAAATGCCCAAGAAATGCTATATCACGCGCTAGGGGTCAATTTACCCTTTTGGAATTTCTTGAAGAAAAAAATCCGGGCTTTCTAGGGTTAAGAAAAGACAAAGAAAGTGTAACATTTAAGACTCTTTGTAAAAATTATCCGCGTTAATCAAAATTATTGCAAAAATAGTTTCAGATTTTGGATAATCTTTCATTCAAAGTAAAAAAAGTCGCATTTTAATGGTAAAATTATTACTCAGAACAATAGAAACAGACGACTTTAAACATTTTCGAGGAAGTTATTGTTCTCTAGAAAAACTAAGTTTTTTAAGTATTTTTTTTAAGATAAAATTTTGATTGAAGACAAACATGTTGTGACGCTTTGAATTTTTCTTTTGATCGAATTATTCCTACGTAAACAAAAAATTTAAAATATTAGACAAATACTTTTGATTTCTTTCGTAAACAAATGTTTTTTTACTCAACACAAAAAATTCGCGAGGATCTAAAAACATTTCGACAACTTTATTCCCAAAAAAACAAGAAAATCGACAAAATATTACAATATTAGGAGAGTACGAGCGGTACATCAAAATATAACTGTTTTAAGTTATCACTTTCAACAAATATTTTATTATAAAATTTAGGAATATTTTTGCTAAGCCTTGATAAAACATAGTAAGATTTTAGAAAAGTTTATTCATTGTCAAGATAATTTTTTATTCAACACAGAGAATTCATACGATTTTGAATATTTATGACAAAATTATTTCTACGAAAGGAAGTATCTTGTTGAAAATTTGAGTTTTTGGTTAAAAAAGAAGCAAACGAATGACGTTATCAAGAAATAATTTCAATTCAAGAAAAAGAAAACGAAAGAATAAGATATTTTGACCAAAAAATTTGCATTGAAACTCGAAAATCAATAAAAAATTAATATTTTAGATGAGATTTTTAAATACTTTAGGCTTTAAGGTAAAAAAATTATTCAAAACAAATTAAGAGTTTGAAGTTTTTTCAAAATATTTTTACGCAAACGTTTGTAATGAAATGCTGCTAGAAAACTGACAAAAATATTAAGATTCTTGATACGATTTTGATTTTTTGAGATGAAAATTTCAATTTTAGATAAAAAAATTGTATGACGATCTTAAATATATTTCATGATAAGAAAATTGAGCACGAAGTAAAAGTTCAATAAAATTACCGAAAGTTTTTCGAAAAAAGTGTTTAGTAAAAGCCCTATTTTGAAATATCGCTCTCATCGTTCATACGCAAAAATTATAAACAAAATTTTCATCGATATATATCAGTCTACTTAGTGCAAATATGTACGTAGAAAAATGAGGAGGAAAAAGTACATACCTTTTCGTGGAGAAGCCAAAACGCAAAGAAAAAAGGGGACGAAAAAAGAATATTGTGTAAATTCACCTTGAGATAGTTTCTGGGTTTATAAACGATTGCTAAGCAGGAGCATAGTTTTTCGAAGTTGCTTCATGGCGTATATGCTATTTCCAAGAAAGACTGTTAGATATATCTCACAATCTTTCTTGGAAATCACATTTGCAGCAAATTTTGCAAAAAACAACAAAGCGCCAGCTTAGCAATCGCTCATACGCTCTTGCTTACTCTCACTTTTTTATTCATTTGCCTATAGTTTATACTGTAAGTTGCCTTTAAGCGTAATTTAGTGGCCGCTTAACGAAGAGCTCACTCTATTAACTCACAAAAGCAAAACCGCTCAGATAATCGGCGATCTCTAGAACGGGAGAACTGTGGTTCAATCCACGGGCCGGTCAAATTAGACTCGGTTTTGCCAAAGGATCACAAAGCTGCGTCGATTGCGAAAGGAGCTGCGTTGCTTGCAGGGCCTCTGACAGAAATTTTTCAGGGGTACGAAGCTGATACCGGCTCCCTCCAAACGTTATCAAGACCCTTTGTTGTTGTCGAAATTAATTGCTATCCACATCAATGTAGATCACCATTTAAAGCGAGGTAATAATGACATTTTGCGTGATTTAAATTCAATTAGTGTGTCTGGGGAAGAGCTTGTAAACTTCCACAGCGGGGTCTAGGGCAGAAAGCTTTAGCCATTTCGATGTTTGTCAAGGGTAAAATACAGCATTCGATTAACATCACAGCACCAAAATTGGCAGGCAGAAAGTGTGATACTGTGATGCATGAAAATTCTTTCGTAGAAATAGGGACATGATAACTTTTAATGTCATCATTAGTCTCAGAGCAACATGCAGATTTTTACGAGAAGAGTCAGGAATATTGATTGATAGAAGTTTATCAATATACTGCGGTGCCATTGAGCTCAATTAAATCTACAACTGCTCTGCTGTCAGCTAGGAAAAGTCAGAAATGCCAGAAAATCCCACATTTGAGGATCTAACTATATTGCCATCCGGAACGTGTAGTGGGCGGTGGCAGAATATTCTTTTGGTCTAACGGACTACCGATATAAATGGCTATTTTGACGCTAGCTCAATAGTTACTAACTCATTACGAAGTTTTACAAAACTTATAACGCGTGAACTACTAGGACCTTTATGGCCCCCTTAAGATGATAAGACAAAATATTAAGACCTTACTGTAGACTTCCAAGAAATCAAACCAAATCTTGCATTATAGTCGCTGTATTGCGCCGAAGCGTGAAAGGAATTGGCGGGGCTCATATCCGTGTCATTGCGTCCGGGCAACACAGCTCCTTTCGAAAAATGTCGCAGCGGTGGCGAGTCGTCGGCAACGCTGTGTCCGATTTGACCGACCCAAGATTTGAATCTCAGACCTCCCGCTCTAGAGACAGAAGTGTTACCGCTCGACTAACTGGCCGGTGACTTGAAGAGATACTGCTCGAAATCGTTTTTTTTTTTTGAAGAAATGAGAAGTACTTGAAGTAATAAAGAGGTGCCCCAAACCTTTTCCACAATTTCCTTTATTCCTAAAAATACGGTTTATTTCGTTTGACTCCGTACCACTGGCAACCCTGCATTTCGTGATTTGGTGACATCACAAAAAGCTAATTTTGCAAAAAACTCTTGCAGGCTAAGAAACGCGATTACCAACTTTAGCAGTCAGTAGCCTATACCCAGAACTTAAATTGTAAAATTTTGCATTGGGGGACGCTTTTGCAGCCTTCACCAAACGTATTTGGTATGCGAAAGTACTTTAGGAAAGATTGCGTAATTCCGTGGCCGAAATTGAATGAACACCAAAAAAAAAGAGGTCTTCGCCTAAAATTGAAGTGTTTTTTCGCCAACATTAGATGAAGACCAAAAAAAAAGATCTTCGCCGGGAATTGAAGCAGTTTTTTGCCAAAATTAGGTCTTTTTCGTCAGATCATCCAGCGCTCAAATCTCGATGGGGGAACGCTAAATCTCGATAGGGGGACGCTAACTCTCGATGGGGGACGCGTCCCCCTACAATTTAAGTACTGCCTATAACCAAATCTGAAAATTTGGCTACTGCTACTGTAACCTGTACACCTAGGCTACCAGTACTGGATTTACAGTACGCCATTTGTGATGTCACAAAATTGCAAAATGCAGGGATGCCAATGATATGAAGTCAAACGGATGAAATCATATTTTCGGAAATAAGGAGAATCGTGGAAAAAGTTTTAGGGCACCTCTTTATTACCTCAGGTAGTTCTCATTTCTTCAACAAAACCGATTTCGAATAGCCTAGTATCTCTTTACGCATAGTTTGACCAAAGCTGAATATTTATTTGCGTAATACTCGATTAAAATGCTAGGGTTTTCAAAAAAGGCAGTCAACACTAATCAAGTACAATCATCTCAAGTAAAATGTCAACGCAATCCAAGTAGCCTACAATGTTCGACCGTATACACTAAACAGCCATCAGGCCAATGGAAAATGATAGCTAGGTGAAGATAGATTTAGAATAGTGGATTAGCGTAAGAAGAAACGCTATAGCAATCAATGTTTTTTTGCTAAGCAAGGTGCTATTATTATCAAAAATTATTATCAAAAATTTTCGACCTGTATATAGTTGTAGCGTACCTATTATCACGGCTATTTTTTCGTTTAATATATGCGTATTGCGTATCTTATAGCTACCACAGTCCTTGTTTAAACAAAATCACTAATTTTTTTGTTTTCTGGCAAACAATATTAGGTTGAATTAAGAATTTTGGATAAACTGCATACAAACTTGAAATTTAGACATACAATCACAAGCGAATATGCCATTATGACATTTTTGTAGATGTCGGCGTCCAAGCTCCTGGAGTAAGATCTTTGAGAATATTTTTGGAAACTAAGCCTTGAGGACTTTCTTCAATTAATTGGTGATTTAAACGACCCTACGCTATATCCAAATCCGCCTTGAGTTTAATTTCTACCTTGGGAAAAATTATACTTCTTGTTCCGTGTATGAGCTAAATTCAGGAATCTAAACCTTCAGTAACAACTGGCAAGAGACCATTACAGTTACCACAGACTGTTGCGAAATGAATGACAAGCAGAAGCTATCGCATTCGACGGACATAAACAGCTGATAATTGTGTAACATAAACATCCAGCACATAAAAGTCTACTTTTCCTAAAATGCTTCAATATGCTAAAGCACTACTTATCATATAACTGTTTGCTTATGAGAAAAATACTTTGAAATTTTGAATGAAAAACAAGGAACAAATAATAGGATTTAAAAATAATTTCCAGAAAGGTAAAAAAATGCAAAAATTTTCGAAACTTGAAATTCAATCTCAAAATTTCGAAATATTAATTTTGTTGATTTAAGATTCATTAAAATATTCTAAATCGGAGTCAAATTTATTCCATTAAAAAATTAATGTTGGTAGTTAATACGAATTTGCGATAAGATCCATATTTTTTGATTTCATAATTCATTGTTAAATTCATCGTTTAAAAAAAATCACGAATTTGGAATTTGCGAAGTTCATTTCAATCTTTTCAAAATTATAATATTGGTACATTAGCATTTAGCAAATTCTATGGCAAAGAGGGTACACATCATTTCATCCCACCACCTTTCGAGGACACGGAGTACGAAGTGGAGTCATTACGTAAAAGTAAAACAGCGTGCTTTTTTTTATCTTTTCATTTCTTAGCATAAACATGTGTGACTCCACTAGATGTAGAATTGCTTAAGCTTACCACAAAATTAAAGAAATGTGGTAGCATAGGCAAGATAACTATAAACAACACTAATGTTTGCAGAAATTGCAAGAGTAATGTAACATTATGTTGCAAATTTTGCTGAATGCTAATTCATCCAAATTCAATCATTTCATTCATCTTCATAAGTAGAAATGTGATTAAAGAATTAAAACACATTGTTAACACGGCTGGTCTACTGGGTCATGATTCAAGGACAGGTACATGGCTCAGAAACAGTAACTTGGTTAACACAACGTCCCATCTCAATTGTTGCTTGTCTGTCACATCTATAAAAAGAGGTGAAATAAAATTTCAAGAAAACCAATTTTTGTGTTTGACTACAAATACATTGCAGCTTTACGTTAGTGTTTTCAGTCATTTTCGTTTTTGAGATTTTTCCATATAAGTTAATTCAAAAGCAAAAACTGTTCAGCAAAGTCCAGTGAGCGTTAAAAAACCGTGTGATAAACTGGAATCAGGCGCTTTGACTTAAAAACAATTCCACAGGTAGCATAAAATAAAATTATTGTTGGAACGGTCAAAATAGGGGTGAAACTAAACGGACGACATTTCATATTTGGCAAACACACAAAACTTGGGAATAATTGACATTAGGACTGCTGGCAAAGAAAATCTTTTTGTTCTTCACCTCAATCTCAGCAGATACTATTAATTTTTCCTAAAAAAAAATTCAATTTTGGTTTCTAGGTTTGGATTTTTTTTAATCGATCTGATTTGGCAACAATGCGTCAGGCAAGTTCGCTGCAAATTCAAAATTCCTAAGCCAAGAGTGCCAATCATTTTCTTTTTCGTTAGATTCAACAGAATAAAGCACAATTTATCGGGCATGATAGAAGTCCTGTTTCACGTTGCGTAAAAAAAGTAAAGCGTAACAGAATTCTTTGTTTCTTTTAACAAAAACTTTGTACACCCGGCAGGCCGACTTACCAGCGTAAAATTAGTGAAAACAAACAAAGAATATACATTGGCCGAGAGTTTGCTTTTGTCCACCAAGCGTAGAGCGTACTCTAAAATAAGACAGTGTCCTAACGTGTTGCTAACGTTGCATGTTCCTACGTTTTACTTCAAATTATCAAAACCGTGACGCAATTGCGTGCTCATTCATACCTGATTCGAGTCCAAGTACCAATTCTGTTGCCGCTGCAACTCCCACATGCACTCCAAGGCGTAAAAATAAAGTCGCCAGGGGATGTGGTTGGACAGCGTTGGGTGTTGCACTGCCTCGTTTCACTGCCGGTACCAGGAGAGCAGAGCGAGGAACTCACCTATAAATTGAAGCAACGATTATCAAAACCGTCTTGCGATTAAACAAAAATGGGTTTTCGAATTGAAACAAAAAACAATTCGGAAACTATTTCAAATCACTCATTTTTTGTTCCAAATAAATGAATCAATAAGAAACAAGTGTGTGGCACATATTTTTCAACTACCAAAAAAACTGTTGTTTTTGTCTAACATTTAAATTACTGTATTTCAATCAAAAAACAGACTTCAAATATTCGTCTTCGTTGATATTAACTCGTCTTACACGTGCAGTTGTTTATTGCCAACTTTTTTCGAGCATCTTTTTTCATTCTTTCCAAGTTTTCATTGTTAGTTACGATACGTTGACTTTTTTTCTCGAAAAGTCCCAAAAAGTTACCAGAAATGGAAAACCTGGGTATGTAGAAATGGATTATGATATTGGCCCGCCTTTAACTGGGCTATAAGCATTATCCAGTGGCTATAACCAATCAGACTACCAACAAATATATTACATTCCACCAATAAAAAAAATTGACAACTCGTTGACTACAGAATGCTACAGTATGAAGTGCAATAGCTTGATTGAGGGTTAACTAATTAAACATTTGCATCAGCTTTTGAAATAAGTAATAAACGGCGTGTATATATTACGACACACATCATGCAGTACGTGCTTTAATAAATAGCTTTACTAGGAAGCTTCATTATGTCAAATCAATATTTGAAGAGCTTATTTCCAAAATGCCTGTAACGAACTCCAAAAAAAAAAGACTAAGCTCGCCTGGGGTTCTTACAGAACGCGTGCTGCCATGGTTTGAATTCTTCTTTATTCAGAAATAAATAATGACATAAATAAATAACTATACCACGCTACAGCACGGTTTCAAATCAAACTTGAAACCGGCGAGCTAACGAAAGAAAAAGACCAGATGGCTTAACCAAAAATTACATGCTAAAGAAATGTCTAAACATACATAACGTCATCTTACGTCTGACCATCAAATCTCAAAAAGAAGAATGAATGAGAAGAATGTTTGCCATCACAGTCAAAAGCGCAAAGCTTGCCTTCTTCATGCGCGAAGCATGAAGAAAGAAACAAACTTGATTATATACAAATTTAAAACACGTACAAACGCCAGCGATTTGTAACAGGTTTCGAGCTAAAATTGCAACAGCTGCAAAATGCCCTGCAAACCGCGCTCCTCGCGTAAAGGCAGACAAATCAAGAATTCAAAAATGCTATACAGCGAATCAGGTTGTGATGCTATGACCTAACAATGCCATATATCCATTTTTGATTTTTTAACAAAACCCAAAAAAACGTAACTGAGTTTTTTTTCTGCAATTATTTCGTTAATTTCACTTTCTAGGACTGCAGACGCATACCTCTCCAAAACCGAAAAGTTTGAAAAATTAACGAAATTTCGTTATGGTTTTATTTTGCTTTACTTTAATTCAAAAAAGTGGATATACGGCGTTTTGAAACTAAACTTAATAAAATTATAGAAAAAGTTGTTCCATCTAAATTTAATCTGAATCTAAATCTAATGGTTTGTTGAAGCGTTAAATGTAGTGCCTATAAAACCTAATTGTTTGCTGCTTTTACCCAAAATTGTGCGAAAAATTGCTTTAGTGACGTCACAGATCGTTGCTGTCGTCTCTAAGCTTAACGCTGCGTACAACCATAACGTACTGCGAAAATAATCATAGAGTTTGACGAACTCTTTTGACATTAAGAGTTAATTTACTAATGTCCCTCTAGCAGAGGCTATTCAAATCTGTGCTGACGCCCTCTACAGTTCGGAGCATCCTCCTGCACCTTTTCCAAGGCATATCTTTGTTGAACTTATGGAGTTGGCTATTTCTGCTGTCTAGTTTAGCTTCGATGATATCATGCATCACCAGATCGACGGAGTTCCTATGGGATCACCCCTTGGATCAGCCCTTGCCAATATTTTGTTGATTATTATGAATCTTAACTTTTCCAGACCACTTACAAGCCGGAGATGTATTTCTGCTATATGGATGACACTTTCGTGGTATTTTGCAACAAAGAGGAGTGCGATCTTTTCTTACACAGCCTTAACTCTCTTCACCTTTCTTTTCGCTTTACTTTTGAAAAAGAATCTAACCTGGCTCTCCCTTTTCTAACCCTTTTCTGGACGTAAATTTCCGATATATATCGGAAGTTTCCGATATATATACAGTAGATACGACAAAATACACTTTAAGTTAAAACAAAAAACGCTTACAAAATAAGTCGGAAATTTCTGACTTAATTTGGGGCTTTTTTGTTCCTATTTACAGTATATTTGTCGCCAGATGTTGCAAAAGAAATGATTTTTTTCCAAACGGCGCTCCAAGGAGTGGAGTCGGAAATTGCTGACTTACTTTGTAAGCGTTGTTTGTTCCAAATTAGAGTGTAATTTTGTCGTATATACTGCATATATATCCGAAATTTACGATATATTTTGTACGCTTTTTCGTTCCAACTTTAGAGTGTATCTTGTCGTAAATATATATACATCGGACAAGTTTCATTGTAAATAAGCTCAAAAAAGCGGTGTTACAAAATAAATAATATTTTTAATCGTGTGCGCGCTATCTTACCTAAAGGCTATCAGCGCGGAAGCCTAGGAAAGAGTCACCAGAACGACGACTACTTAAAAAATTAAGCATAAATAATAATAGCCAAAATAATTGCCAAAATTAAAAAATAATAGCCAAAATTAAGCATACGTGGAGACGTCTTTTCTAGCTCAAGTGGTAGAGCAGTGGAACGGTAGTCCAAAGGCTGCAGGTTCGATTCCCACGGGAAGACAACTTTTTCGCACGCCGTTCTGGTGGCTCTTCCCTAGGCTTCCGCTCTGGTAGACTTTAGGCCATATAGCACGCAAACAATTAAATATTGAAAGCTCTGGCCAGCAAACGTCAAAACATCGCAACTAAATTATTATTAAATAATGTTTTTCCAAACGGCGCCCCATACATTTTGTTTATTTTGGCAATTAATTAATAGTCTGATAATTGGTTGGCCTACTTGGTTCAACTTAACTGCATATCTTTATTTGCTTCCATTTATTAGTGTTGAAGCAATTATAGCTTCTTTTGATTAATTACAAGAAAAACTGAAGAAAGATACAGTTATATCACAACATAACAACAGTAAAAAGTTTTATTTTAAAATGATAAATCTAGCTTGAAGTTTTAATACACTAGAGTGGTATGCCCCAACACGGATTAACTTTAATCCGGGAATTAACAGCACTTTCGGCTCCATAGTCACCACGAATGAATGTGGAAAAACTGGAGTTATAGTGGAAAAAGTGCCACGAACAAATGCTTCATTAGAATTCGTCGAATTAAGGGGTGGAGACAATACGTACTATAACGTCCAAAAAATAGTAAAACAAGCAAACATGACGCTTCTCAATGGTGATGAAATCAAGTCTTTTTATGACTTAAAAACATAGGTGGGCAAACGTTAGCTTCGTTAACAACTAGTCCGTTAACAAACTTCACACCTCCGGTAACGTTAATCCGTTATTTTCAGCTTTAATTAACGGAAGTTAATAAAGTCCGTTAATCCGTTAACGTTTTGCGTGTAATTTACATTTCGTTTTATTCACTCGCTTCTAGAACACGTATTGACGCTGTTGAGCTGATTGTAAGGAAATATTTATTGTTATGGTGGTCTTTTTGTGTTTTGAAAGATACATTTCACAGTCTAATCTAATTTCAAGATAAAAACAATTTCAAATGCACAACGAAGCTGCAAGATATTAACGATAAAAACCTTAGCGGAAGTTAACAGCACTTAATGGAAGTTAATTTTGTCCGTTAACATGAAAAAACTTTTTAACGGATTAACGAGTTAATGAAAAAGTTAGCTTCGTTATTAACGGATTAACGATTAACGGACTTGTGCCCACCTATGCTTAAAAATAATCACGAGCTAATATATAGTTACCCGCTGACTTCGGTCGAAAAGTTCAATGCAATCTCTTGTTCTAGTTTGACTTCCGCCTCCACAACTTCTGTCACAGACGCTGAAACCTGACCAGTCTGCCCAAACCGATAGTATGAATGTCGGTGAGATTGTTGGGCCTGCAAAATATAAAATCAAAAAAAAAATATTACGAAAAGAAAACTTCTCAAACTTCAATAAAAGCGATGGTGCAGAGATTTAAGAGAATATACATAAATTGACCGGCCAGTTGGTCGAGCGATAACGCGTTCGTCTCTGGAGCGGGAAGTCTGAGGTTCAAATCTCGGTCAAATCGGACACAGTGTTGCCAACGACTCACCAGGGCTACGACATTTCTTCGAAAGAAACTGTGTTGCCCTTGCGCAATGACGCGGAAAAGGGTTCCGCAAACTCGTTACACGCTTTGACGTAATACAGCAAGTATGATGAAAGCTTTGTTTAAACAATTCATGTAATCGATTTTTAAAGCAACTGAAGTACATTCGATTGTCTTGACCGCATTTCCGAGTTGCCTTATCGACGATCAATAGTTAATTGACTTGGCGGATTTTAAAACCCTTTTCTTTTATTTTTCGGCCTTTGCCTAAATTCTCTCGAGTAAGGTAGTGGGCCTTCTAAAAACTTATCCCTACCCCAGGCACAAACCACTTGTTACGTCACTGTCTACTGTCTTTTCCTTCTAACGGTTTTGCGGTCTCTTTGATTCACTTTTTGGAGTCCTTTTCAACCTTTCCTCAAGGTTGGCAACCTCACGGTTGGAATCCCGGTTGGCGATCATCCCGGTAACGCCACCACCCTGATTAGATGACCGGTTTTTGATAGTGCCGAATTATTTCCTATTAGTTTAAATTCATTGGAAATTCGCTAACTCGACCACCCCAATTTTCGGACGGCGACTACCGCTTTACAGTCCCAACCTGATGTTTTGGCGTCGTCAACGCGAGCACCCTTCGTGCTTTCCATTGTTTTCAAGTTCTCAGAATGATAAACTCCCAGCGGTTCAATCAAAACTACTCATTAAAGGAATGAAAAGGAGTGAAAATAATTGTGTAATCGTGAAAAAACTAAATAAGAGAGCTAAATTAATGTGCAAAATAAACAAACAGAACAAACTTTAATCATTCTGTATCTTTATGCCTAATTAAATAGGCACCGGTACATCACCACTTCGAATTCAATCTATGCCACCAAAAAGTTTGATCCTAAGAACGCGACCACCTCGGTTAAACGACCACTTTATTATAGTCCCAATAATGGCGATCGTGTTACCGGAGTTCCACTGTATGTGTTCCATCAAAAAATAAAATTCGCCATAAAACTAAAAGCAGAACCGGTAGACATTTCTGTTTGCATGGTACAGAAATAGTGCTTTTCTGGAACTAAAATATGAAAAAACAAATAAAGCAGAGGTAAGCAGAGCGCAACTTCCGCAATCTCCGCAATCGCGAATAACGTTAGCATATTTTTTTCATTAAAAGGCACAATTTTATGCTGAGTTTATTTTCTTCATGTATTATTATCACCTTTCAGCATTTTTTATCATCAAAAAATTTGCTTTTTTCTAATCTAAAATAACAAATGCGGAATTTGCGTGACTTTGGTGATTCTGTGGTGAAAATTGGGTTGGTGGAAAATTATGCAGCAGAGGTTGCATTGCGATTCTGTGGTTAAAAATTTTATTTTTTCGTGATTTAAAAAGTCGTTGAGCTTTGTGCTTAATAAAATACCTTTCTCTGCAAATCAATGTGTCAAAATCAATTCAACATTGTACTGCATAAGGTCAAAGCGTGTAACGAGTTTTCGGAGTTAATCTCCACGTCATTTAACGACTGAGGAACTTCAAAGTTCTTGACAGAGAAATGTTCCAACGGTGGTGTGCCTTTGGCAAACTTGTCAGAATTCGGTAAACTTGGAATTGAATCTCCATACCTTTCGTTCAAGCAGATGGAGCTCTTCCAATCTCTCAACCATTAACCGGTCTAATAATATCATCTGTGATTTCAATCGGCCTAGGAAAATAATTTGCTGATGGCTTAAATTAATCCAATAAAGAAATTTGGAAGCAGCCAATTGCATTGCTAATCAAGTTTACGTTTCTCACTGTTCAATGTTAGGCTGGGTTTTAAATACATCGGTTTTTAAAAATCAAATTTTCGTTATACTCATTAAATTGCGTTGGAATTGCAACGAGTTTGCGATGCTTATCTAGGCAGCTCAGCTCCGTCTAAAAAATGTTGCAGTGTGGGTATAGTCGTTGGCAACGCTTTGTCCAACTAGACCGGAGCAAGAATTGAACTTCAGACCTCCCGCTTCCAGAGGCGAACGCGTTACCGTTCGATCATCTGGCCAGTTTCAAATCAAATCTTTCATTGTACTTCCTGTATTACGCTGAAGATTGTAACGAGTTTGCGGGGCCCATCCCTGTGTCATTGCGCTTGGGTAACACAGTACCTTTCAAAGAGCGGTTGTAGCGGTGATGAGCCACTGGCAACTTTGTGTTCGATTTGACCGGCCTAAAATTTGAACCTCAGACCTCCCGCTTCAAAGACAAACGCGCTACGGCGCGACCAACTGACTTGATCTAGCCAGTTTTGACAACCATAATTAATACCTCATGTTTGCTCGAAGCCAAATTTTACCAGGTTTACGAAACACGATGAACTTGATATTTTGATATTTGCAAAACGAACTTAAACTGCAATATTTAAGCGTGAAAATACAATGGTTCTACAAAAGTATAGTCAAAGCTAATTTATGGTTGTAAAATTTGGAGGTTTAAATGCAGGCTTACAGTTACTTACAAGCTGAAATAAGGCAGTCCTCATTTTCTCGATCCTCAGGATCTTGTGGATAGGTGCAGGCGCATACACTTGGAGGAAGTGGCGAGTTTGTTTCGTCTCTATAATAACATGCCCTCTCTCTGAAACGTCTACCAGATCCACAGAATACCGAACATAGTGACCACGGTTGCCACTGACCCCAAGAAATCCAAGGTCCAGGAATAGTTGGTAAGCATGTTCCACCGATGCAGGATTCCCGCTCCACTCTATCATCGGATCCACCGCCGCAAAATTGGGAATCTGCTGGCTGGTTGTTGCCATTTTGGCACTGTCGACTCCTTCCCCGAGTGCAGGCGCTCGTACAAGTTCCCCATGTTTGCCATTCTCCCCACGAAAAGCAAGGGTTTCCAAAGCAATTTTGCGAGTCGGTACTCAAGCCAGGGCAGGTGCTGCATGGTTGCCCGCTGGGGGTACGACAGGTCCTGGTTCGTGTTCGCGAGCCTTGACCTTCACATGGAGCATCGCACGCAGAGAAAGGACCATATTCAGACCAGGAGCAAGGACAAGATGGTCCTTGACAAACGCGGGTTTCAGAGCCCGAGCCTGGACAATTTCCAGCACAACTTTCGCCAGTTATGGTACGACATGATCGGGTTCGAGTTTGGGAACCACTTCCCCCACATGGGGCATTACAAGGAGAATACGCGCCATAATTTGACCATGAACAGCAAGGAGGACCTTGGCACTGCCGACTGTCAGTTGCAGAACCAACGCAGGAACCGCAAGGTAGTCCATTCTGATCGATGCATTGACGATTTCGAGTTTCAAATCCAAAACCTCCTCAGCTTGCATCGCAGTTGCCAAAATTGCTCCATTCCGTAAATCGACAAAGGAAGCAGGGTTCTTGCGGTAAGCATGTGCCGGTATCCGTGCCTGATCCTGGACAACCAGTTGCTGGTGCGCCAGTTTGGTTATCGAAGCAGCGTCTCGATCGACTTCTGAAACCATTTTCACCACAGGTAGTACTGCAACCGCCCCAGTTGCTCCAATTGCTCCAGAATCCGCAACTGAATCTCTGACACGGACGTTGCTCTGTGTCTGGACCAGGACATGCTGAGTTACCGCAAAGTGAATTTGTTTGACTGTTGATACACTGTCGGGTGCGAGTTTCAGTTCCGCTTCCACCACATGGGTCATTACACGGTGTCCAATTAGTCCACGGAGTCCAATTACACGGAAGAGGTGGAGGCTGAAAAGAGTTCAAAATGCTTTGAAAAAACTAATTTTAATATTCAAGATTTAACAACAACGAGAAATTAATCAAATACCAGAAAAAAAAAAGGTAAAATATGGTGATGTGTGGGGACGCTACCTTGCGTTGATGCACTTTGTTCGATGCCGCTTGGAGGTCGTCAGCTGTACAAGAATTAAAGAGACGAGCGCTTCGCAGCTGCGATTAAAGCCTGGAGATTTGCAACAGTGGCCTAATTTATTGCAATTTGTATAATTTGTGCAAACTTTGGTGGGTGTGGGGAAGATGAAAAAATTAAGGAACAAGAACTCGGCACTGTGGATCGAAACTGCTGATTGTGTGGCATCACTATTGAATTATTAGAAAACAACCTGACTCTCTTGCATTGCAAAACACGTGATTGTGAGACGACAATTACGTTCGTAATAGCCAATTTTACAATCACGTTAAAATAATTTACAATAAACTAGTCCATTGTAAGCAAAACTAAAAAGGTCACCTACAAATACAGTAAAATAGTCACTCACCTCTTGTTTTTGATGGTAGCAAATATATTGTGAGCAGCAATTAGCAACCGATGACGACAAGTTGGAAAATGCAGGGAGAATGATAATGAAAAAAAAGATAGAGACAGTAAAATTGAGTAACCTTTATTAAATCAAAACTTAATCCTTAACTTCCAAGAAACGTAAAAAAAGGCGCAAGTTGGGGAAAAATGCTACTAAAACCAAAATCTCCTGATGACGCCAGAGTAAGAGAGGCCAATTCAGGAAGAAGACCAAACACATTTTGACAACAGCGGCCCAGAGATGTCACGGTGTATATGCTCCACTTTGGAAGAGTCAGTTTTAGAATCATATTTTGTCACAGCAATTTTGGCTTTCCGAACAATGGGATTTCCATTATGCATTTGGGGGAAAACCTCTGCCACTCTTCCTACACGATACTTTTCCCTTTCGGAAGTATCCGCAGCACTGATTTGATCAAAATTAATGTCGACCCGTGGCTTCCCTCAAGGCGCAAGAGCGCCGGGAAAAAAACTTGTATCCTGGGACAGCTTGAACATTGGGCCCCTTTTTGGGCGCCTCCGGAGTTTGAAGTGTCCACCAAAAATAAACTAAAAAGGATCAAAATTTTCTCCTGATTATGAAGTGTTCTCCAAAAAATAAAAGGTCTTCAGGGCAAAATGCCGTTATTTTCTCCTAATTTTCAAATGTTCTCCCCCCCAAAAAAAGAGGTCTTCAGGGCAAAATGCCGCAATTTTCTCCGGATTCTAAAGTGATCTCAAAAAAAAAAAAAAAAAAAAAAAGATCTTCGCTATTCAACGAGCTCATTTTTTAGTGTGATCTTAATGGGCCCCTTGAAGTCCATGGGCCCCGAGGTTATTGTCCCTTCTGCCCTCCTCTCGGCGGCCCTGGCAAGGCGGAGCCCCAAACGTTAGAGATTTTGCAAAAACAACTTACTTTTAGGCTTATTTTAATTAATGCTTTTGAAACGTGGCATAAAAATTAACAGTGCAAAAACAAAATTAAACTGGTTGGGTGAATGGGCTATGAGGGCGGTGGGCGAGTGGCTAACGGTAAAGCCATATTTTTTTTTGCTAACTTACTGAGAAGTATTTCCAAAGCCCTAAGCAACGAGTCAAACGCAAAACTCAATTTCCTGTTCAGCAGCATGAAACAAAAAAAAGGACAGCAAAAGAAACCCCAAAAATATATTTCTGTTCTCAATAAACCAACAGAACAACAACTTCTAACTCCTGCAATCTGCAACTGGATCCTTGTAGCTCGAAATTGCTTGCATGTGGTTTGAAGCAGTAGAGTTCAACAGCGGTCACGCTTCTCCAATGCACTGCACTGTGGCTGCTCAAAGTAACGAATGGCCTTTGAAATTTACAACTTTCTAGTCAATTTCTATCATTTTTTGAGGAATTCTTATCACCACAATCATTCGCGAATGGACTGGAGTCAGCGAAGTTCGAAGATTTCGTATTTGCTCTCCTTTCTTTTTCCAGACTACAACAGCATTGACACTACCTCAATGCAGAACAACATCAAGATCAAGTTGACTTACATCACGCGTTGACTAGTTCATCGCAAATCGCAACAACAGCTATCCTATTGTCTTTTCCCCTCATGAACAGCACATTCAAAATATTTTGATGATGTCAGCCCAATACGTATAAAAGCATTCGCCACCCCCAAAAACCACTTTTAAACATCAATCAGTGAACTTCGTGATTGAATTGTTTTTAGTGATTGAATTGGTTGAATTGCAATTTTTGTGAGTGTTTTAAATTTTTAATAAAATCATTTATATATCAAAAGAAAAAAATATATATATACTTAAAAAAAACTGGGCGAATACATTCGAGACAATGCCAAAATGAGTATCAATTTTTATGCTTCTCTTAAAACGATCATTGCAAAATCAATATCATTTGTTTATAAAAGAAAAAAAATATGACTGTAGAATAAACAAAGAATAGTTTAATTAATCACTTGAATGGAAATGTAGCAAATAAGTGGGTTTCGTCAAATTGATTCAGACTGTTGGTTATTTTATCTCTTAGTTTAGTTATTTTACAATCACTTTTTGTTTTACAATAAACAAATAAAGATAGGCTTACATTGATTTAGATTTGAATTGATTATAGCAAGCCTGAAGACAAAATTCTACTACTGCCCTAAATTTTTTATTTGACTGTTGGCACGCTCGACGGACGCGATGGCGTTGTCAAAACACAAAGCGCTTTTTTAAACGTGTAAATTTTTGCAAGGTTTGCAATTCGTATCATAAAGCAAGCATTTTGTAGACCAGTCTGAACATGCGTAATTGCGCAACTAAGTACATACACCAGTGGTTCTTAAACTGAGTTCGATGAGTCAGTAACAGGGGTTCAACGGATATTAGGACATAGCAATTACAATGCCCTCTACGACCAAGCGCATCAATTGATGCACACAGCTGATGTGCAACAGATGAATAATTCACTGTAGGCCAGGGCAGCCCAAAGTGCGGCCCTCCACTAGTCTCGAGATTTACTACCAGTTTCTTTCGATTCTTGGAAGTTTTTCACCTAAAAATTATTTTTGTCTAATTTGTGGACGATGGTTTTCTAAACATTAATTTCAAATAATTTTTCGTGAAAGTTATTTGGTTAATAGTGCAACAACGAGTTAGAAAGCAGCAAATTGCGTTACGTTGGCCTCTACGTAAGCTGGGGTGCAGCTATTTTTGTTTCATTGTTTGTATTTTTATCATCGCGCAGTTTGCATTTCTAAACGAACGATCACAGCAGCTGTATCAGTGTATACTTCATATTTCGTCCAACATGTGTTCAGTAGTGCATCTGTTGGTGAACAAGCAATGCAGGGCTGATTAGAAGCTTCCCTCTTTAGCCAAGTAATTCAAAATCTTTTAAAATTCCAGATATGCTATAGCTTTTAAACCTGTTTAAGACCTGACCAATAAGTTGATTTATTAATTGACTGAGCAATTCGAGTCTTCCAAGTCGCCCTAAAAAAGTGCAACTTTACATTCGAATAGCACCAAAATGGCTATTTTTTCTATAAATTGCAAAAGTCGCGTAGTGGGAGAAGGCTTCGCTACCAGATGTCGTCTACGATGCATTTTAAACGTGCATCAGTTTATACAACACGTCGGATGCTGGATATTGTACAACTTTGGCATGGAAAATGTTAGATTTTGGTTCAAGCCCCTCCTCTTGCAAAATCCTGGGTATGGTGCTGTGTAATAATGCACAGGGTTGTTTTTGTAGTGTAATCAAAAGTTCTTTTACATACTATAATTCAACAAACTTTAATTTTTGGTGAACACAAAATAAAGTTTAATTTTATTAAAGGTTAATTCCGGTTTAAAAACAATTTAATTTGATTGAAAAATCCAAAACTTATGTGAGCAGTATTCGGAATAAAATCGTCCAAACGTTTTATGAGAATTGTGAGGCCCGCTACAGCTAAAAAAGTGTAATGCAGCTCGCTTCTCAAAAACTTTGGGCACCCCTGCTCTAGGCTGAAGTTTATTTAAAGATATACTGTATTTTAATTTCCAACGAAGGGTTTGGTGAATGCCCGTATAAAACTTGCGGGGTTCGGTACTTTGAACAAGTTTAAGAACCACTGAGACACACTGAAGTTATTCGAAAGTTGTTTACAATTTTTGCTTTCAGTTCAGCATTATTTTCATATCAATTGCGTGAAACAAATGTGTTTAGAATACAAAATACAAATACTTGTTGTAAAAAGCATTTAAGTACAAATACAAAATGCATAAAATAGATGCATTCAAATACAAATACAAAATACAGTATTTTGTATTTCAAATACGTATTTGTATTTCAAATTACAAATACATCCCAAGTCTGGTTCCAGGGGACCCGAGCCCCTCTAATTCAATGTTTGCCAACTAATTTAAACGTATAACCCGAGTGGAATTAAGGGTTTTTATCCTAAAAGTTGCTAACTGAGGCCCTCATCTAATTTTTTTATGAACGTAATGCAATAACCAGGGACGGATTTAACATATGGCGCAGTGCCAGGGTCCCCACGCTCAGATAAGACTTTTTTTCGGTCTTCACTTGTATTTGGTAGGAAAATATTGCAAAAATCCCCAAGTGCCAGGGGCCCAACTCAATGTAAATCTGACCCGGGCAATAACATGGTTTGCGGGCGTAACTACTATACTATCTTAGGGTGCGTTTAGACTGGACGCGAAGCAACGCGAAGCGAAGGTTGGCGACCTTCGCGAGTGGTCGATTACGTCACTCGCGAAGGTTGCCAACCTTCGCGAGAGGTTGCTAATCTTCGCGACTGGTCGCTTCATAGGCTAATTTCAATAACTTACTTTTAAAATGTATTCAATAAGCAGAAAGCTTTGTGTACTTAATTATTGAAGCGCTATTATAGTAATCACAGGTTCTGTTTCGTCATAGAGCGCTGGAATTACCGGTAAAACGAAAATTGAGTGTATATTGTGTTATTACGCAATAACCGTGAAGAAGAGTCTAGACTAATAGCTCAGGTTACAAAACAATCTTGAGAAAAAAGTTTGTAAAGTATAAGTGAAAAACGAAGTACAGTAGATCGAATTTGGTAATGAAAAGACTAGTCTTTTCTTCAAAAACGTAGTAGTACCATAGTACTTAGCCTATTTACTAGCTATCAATGATATGTTTAGATCCTTCAACTGAAAACTTGCCATAATCTGTCTTGACAATGACAGTTCTAGGTTTTGATGCAGAAACGCAAAAAGCTGGTAGCAGATGTCAAAAGTTCTCTTTAGGTGTTTACTCAGTTAACAAATCCTTAAACGCTTTCACCATCCATGTCTCATTATGGTAGTGGTAGATCAACCGGTATCTTGTAGAGTGTAAACCAATAGGCTAGTCTACAGGTACATTTAAAGCATAAACTATGTTGTTTTTTTGATGTAATGTTTTTTTTCAGGCAAGCATGTTATGATACCTGTAGTAAGCTTAAACAGTTGTTGGTATGTGTCATTTAGTGCTGTTTATGAAGACTCCCAATGTTAACGCTATGAGTGAAACTGAAAGCTGGATTTGTCATCAGTTATGTAGTGGATTTTTTGCTTATTGTGCAATGGATTGCTGTGTTGATTTGCTGGAGAAAGCAAAAAAACATTGCAGTTTTTGCATGATTTGACACTATCATCGAAGGACAAGAATTTAGCACAGCAATACTAGCATATGCTTTAAGGAAAAGTCAGCTTCTAAAACTAAGTTTGGTGTTTTACTCGCTAGCGGTGCGCTTATCGATATTTAGTGCGAAGTTAAATGCTTTTGAGAGCATTTTATTAGTTTGCATTTTCTTGCGGTACCAGTAGGCTACGTTGCGATGGTCGCGTTTACCTCAAAGGGCTTCGCTCCAAACCACCGTTTGTAAGACATAGACAAATTAATAGCTGTAAGGTCAAGCCCCCTCTTAGCAGGTTTTTGGTTATGCCCCTGATAAAAAAAAACATTTAGATTTTTTTATGTGAAAATTGTTACTCAAGCATCTGAATAAAAGTGTTGTTAGTTCTCACATTTTCATGTAACTGACGCTTCCTTCCCCAGTCCAATTATTTTCATTATAAATGCTTTATCAAGTTTTTTGTTTAGTGGTGACTAATGAGAATGGAACAATATTAATGAACTTGCTTGGCGGGTACTTCTCTACCAATAATTGTAACTTCAGCAAAAAAATAGAACTCACTTTCTACTGGTTAGATATATATTGGCTTTCTAGTTCATCTAAATACACTGACTGTAATTGTAATGACTGAACTTCAGACTTAAAAATTGTTTACTTTGTCACTTTATTCACCATGTAAAGCAGTAAAAATTTTAAGAGACAGTAAAAATGTTTTGAAATTCACAAACAACAAAATTCAGACATTACACAAAGACACAGTAAATGAATATTTAACACATTTGACACTTCTATTTTCATCACATAGAACTGGAGTGAAAAATCACTACCACCAGACCACAATATTCACGATTGTAAAACTTGGGGTAGTCCAAAACCATTGCTTCCAGTTCAACTTGATCACTGCCACAAACCTTCAGAAACAAGAAGACTTTTAAGAGGACATTCAGAAGAAAAAAATCCATGTTTGTAGCTATTCAAAGAAGTGACTACTAATTGGCCAATCCAAAAGTTCATAGAAATTTTTCGATTTTTTGTATCTTTCTAGCTCTATTGTATGTAGCAGTGTAGCTTGAAACCAATTCTAAATACAGTTTTATTCACCAAGTTGGCTTGGTCAAGCAGACAGTGAAAAAACTTTTGCGAGTTTTCCAGTATTCAAGGAATTGTTCAATTGTGGTTAGGCTACTTTTAAAACAACAAGCTAACAAACAATGGGTTAAAACACTATCAACACATTCAAAACTAGCCTGTTGGTGGGTTATTTTATATTCTGAAAAAAACAACATTATGTTAGTTTAAGTTTACTTTAAGACAAAAAAGCAAAAGCTGCTCAGCCAAAAGAACCACTGAACTGATACAATAGCTTCTGCTATGCTGCCCAGAAAAAAAAGTTTTGTTTTAAAAGCTAGATGTCGTGGGGCTAGGCCTACTGCTTTGTTGTATTCATTATAATGAAGCTTTGAGATCCAGCATAGCTATGAAAAATCACTCTAGGATTTACAGCCTTAGCTGTCTAGATCCGAATTAACTTGGCTAGCCTAGGGCTATCGCAAATCTAACTTTCCAACAACCTACTCTTTGGACAGACAAATAGGCGCTAAACCATACAAATATACTATTTACATTATTTTCTAGCAAACTGCGATTGTAAAAATCCAATCAGTGATTTAGTAGGTTATCTTACTACAGCCTGCAAGCAAGCGCTGTTGCGCAACTGCTTGCGAAGGTTGCAACCGGTTGCAACCTTTCGCTAGCTTTCGCGAGCTGTCGATGACGTCAAATTTTGGTTGCTTCGCGTCGCTTCGCGTCCAGTCTAAACGCACCCTTAGTCGGCAGCGTGGCCGAATGGGTAAAGGCGTCGTTTTTACGACGACTCTGATCGTAGGGTCATGAGTTCCACCCGCACCCTGGTCACGTTGTTGCGTCCTTGGATAAGACGCTTTACGATAATTATCTCTGCTCGGTGGCTTCGAACAAGCAGCAAATTTACGTGGGAAGAAGTCAAAACATCAACAGGAAAGCTTGGAAAATGGTCAACTCCTAAGCGGGTGCGGATTCGTCCAAAACATAGCGCACCGTCGCTTTCTCGTGATAGGAGGATAAAGATGCACCAATCAATCAATCTATTGTACATTCTTCAATAACAATTCACCTCCACCACGCCAGTTTTTATGCAACAAAATACTTTTAAAAAAATTAGCTACAGTAAGGGTAATCCTCATTAAACAAATTTTTGAATTGATAGGGCCTGGGCTCCCTGGCCGTATATGTACTGCTATAACTAGTTATTTTTATGAAAAAACAATGATCTCTAAGGAAAATATTCGACTGGATTGTTATTGACTGCTAAAATATTGCAGGAGGCAATGTACTTTACTTCTCCCTACTTGGGCCAAATCCCTTACAAAATTTAACCCTTTTAATAGTGTCGGAGCTATCATTTCCACTCTTTGAAATATGGATAGTTATGAAAAAAGCTGTTTTGGACTGAACGTTTTTGTCCATCTTTCTTCATGAATCTACGCTGGAATGAAAAACTAAAATACAGTGGTATATATAGAGGTGACTACATTGAAATGACAATGGGTTGCAATTATGACGTAAGATGCTGCAAAAATCACCTAAAATTGTATAAAGTTAATGCAAAAATATAGAAAATTTCTCGTCGTACTCTGATTGGTCAAAATTGGTCATTCTGGCAATTTGATTGGTGGAAAAATATTGTTTCGGTTTCGTCGGAAAAGTGAAAAAAATTAATGTGAAATTTGAAGTTAATAAACGAATTCTTTTTGACGGCAAAGAATAGGCTGTTAGGAATTGATGTAGGTTGCTCCCAGAACTGATAAATGGAATGAACATCGTTAAAATGTTTGGCAGATTCATTTTCAACAATGCGTAATTTTCCATTTTGGCTGCAGCAAGATCTTCGTACCATTTATCAGTTCTGGGAGCAACCTACATCAATTCCTAACAGCCTATTCTTTGCCGTCAAAAAGAATTCGTTTATTAACTTCAAATTTCACATTAATTTTTTTCACTTTTCCGACGAAACCGAAACAATATTTTTCCACCAATCAAATTGCCAGAATGACCAATTTTGACCAATCAGAGTACGACGAGAAATTTTCTATATTTTTGCATTAACTTTATACAATTTTAGGCGATTTTTGCAGCATCTTACGTCATAATTGCAACCCATTGTCATTTCAATGTAGTCAACCTTGATATATACCGCTGTATTTTAGTTTTTCTTCATTCCAGCGTAGATTCATGAAAAAAGATGGACGAAAACGTTCAATCCAAAACAGCTTTTTTCATAACTATCCATATTTCAAAGAGTGGAAATGATAGCTCCGCCGCTATTAAAAGCTATTTTGAAATTCTGTACCAATTGCAAGCTCTTCAAAAATTTAACCCCAAAATGCAAGATTTGAAGTGTGTTTTGGACTTAAATTGCTCGCAAAAGTAGAACTGAACAACTTAATTTTTTCAATGGGCTTTTAAATGCTAAAAATCTAGTACTTTCAAATGGCTCTAAATACGTGGAAAATGTGATCCAATGGTTGTATTAAAATAGTTCTTTTTTCAAAAAATTACGAAAAATCGTACAGCGGCTGGGAGCTTCGCTCCCAGACCCCATAGCCTCCGGCGGCTGTATTAGTTTAAATTACAATACACTTTTTTACTCAAACACGTCTCTCAATTTACACATTTTTGCATTTTAGCTATTGGTTCAAGCCCTCTCCCTTGAAGGAGTTCCTTGTTACGTGCCAACACTAGGCCACGGCTTCTGATCTTCCATTTTACGATATCTTTGCCCCCACAAAAAATTTCTCTTTTGAAGTTTCTGATGACGTTATTGCATGTGATTTGTGATTTGGGTTCCCCCCCCAATCAAAACTCCTGGCTACGCCTATGGCTAAAACTTCAGCATTTTTATTACGAGTTGGTAAATCATAAAAAAATCACACGTTTCAACCTAATTCGTCTGCATTAAAAAAACATAATTTTGAAGATGTTCATTCAGGGTGGTCCAGAAGAAAACACAATATTTTTAATTGCTATCTTAGCGGGAAAGCAAAAAGTTTTTCTGAGAATCTCGTTATTCAACATGGGTTGGTCGTTTAATGGACTTGCTTCTCAGCAAGTACCATGTAGTTGCAGCATTGTGATGAGTGAAGTTTGAATTCAACCGATTCAAAAAGGTGCTCGACAACGTAGGCAAGAGTGAATATTATCACATAACACGATACCTGTCAAAAACTAAAAACCCTACAGTCTGTTTTACCCGTAATCGCGATCATCAGGTGTGTTTGCCAAACGTAACACAAAGTTTAAAATTAAAAAATTAAAAATCAAGAAATTAGTTTTCCGTTTCGGTATTGGGGCCATTTCCGGCTCCTGGGTAACCTAAAGAACATCCACTAGCGGAGAAAAACTGAACCTGGCCCTCGTTAACTCGAACAGCCTAAACCACTAGGGAGCTGGACCCAAGACTTGACACCGAAATTGAGATAACAAAACGTTTTTTTAACCTTGGGGTAGTAACTGCATAAAAGACTAGCACTGTTGATACAAAGCCATAGCTGCTAATAGAAACATACCCTCAGAGTTGGCATCCCGATACTAAGCTACTCTTCAAACGGCTGGTAAACAAAAACATTTAAGGGCCGATCTATTCTGTACGTATAATCGTGAACATACGAGTGTATTTTACGTTTATTGTAAACAAAATTTAGGTACGCCCGTCGTTAAAATAAACAAAGGATAAGCTCGTACTATCAGCGATGGCGGAACCATTTTGAAAGTGGGGGGGCCCAAAGTCTATCCAGTTTTTTCACCTACAGCACATAACGCGCAGTGGTAAGCTTACAGCGATTTTCGTTGTTTTAGCGCTAGCTACTGCAAATGCAGCATGTCGCTAAAGGTTACCGAAACAACGCAGTTCGTTTTAAAAAGTGCGCCCATAAATGTTATTCCAAGTAGTAATTAATCATCAAAAACAATAGCAATAATATTAGGCCTATTCAATATCCATAATAAAACAGTCTCAAATGTAGTCACAGCAAAAATGCTACAGTTTATTTGTTAGTAAACACACTGCAAATGTACACATTAAACTCGACATACAGCCCGATAAAAAGGAGGATACCTGATAAGCTAGGGCCTTGCCTCAATTTTTTTTGGAAATGGATAGGATATACTGACCAATTTTTTCCCTTTGTTAACATATTACATTGCAGGTTTTTAAACTTCCGATATTTTTTAAAGTTCCGATTCCTGTGCTCCACGAGTCCACAGTCTTGCTTAAATCTATGAGAACTTAATTTTTTTGTAGTAACGTATAGCTTAACAAAGATTTGCCAAAATTTCCAGTATTTGATCACTGTTAATTTTGCGACTGCGATTCCACTAGCTTGTCCTCTTGACTTAAAAATACACTCTCAGCTTATCATATTATGGGTCTATTGCAAACCGTAAATTGTACAAGGCAGTTTAATATTTCTATTCCAAACCAAGTCTTCAGCCCTCCTTTTAGCTAAATTTGCAAACTTACTTATCATTGTTGGACTACCAGTACCGCTTCGACTATCATAGCTTGAACTTAAGTCGCTGGCAGGGCCACTACCATTATCCGAATTTTCGTCGCTATCTTCCCCTTGGTTTATTATCGGCTGCTTAGATGGAGGTTCTGAACTTGACCGTTCTGCTAACGAACGTTTGCAAAAAAACGATGTTATCTTTTTCGTTTTATTTCTATATTAGCTGTTAAGCTCAACAGCAACAAATACAAATAACATGTATATAACAGGTGCGTAGCCAGAAATCCGCAATGGGGGGGGGGGGGGGGGGTGTTTTGGGGAAGATAGCCGATGGGGGTCTGGGGGCGAAGCCGCCGGAGGCACGGGGGTGGAGCCCCCAGCGATCGAAAATTTTGCATTTTTCAGCAAAAATAACTTAATTTTAGGGCTATTTTGATTAAAAAATAATGCTTTTAAAACGTGGCTTAGAAATTGGCCGTGCAAACATGATTAAACTGGTGGCATAAATGGGCTATTTGGGAGGTGGCTAATGGTAAAATGTTTGTTCTCTTGTTTAGATGCTGGTAAATTATAAAATAGAATAGTTCAATAAAACTAACTCGGAGTAATCTATTTCGTATACAGTTTATAGAGAAAAAAATTGCGGGGCGCGGGGCTAATGAAAAGAGATTTGAGAGAAATGATTGGTAATTAACTAATACTGAATAGTCCCCCTATACCGTAGTTTATAGTATATTTGTTGATGGCACCTATGTTTAGCATTGCTTATTTTTGACGATTTTTCAAAGTTTTCATTAATTTGTTAGTTTTGGTTTTGACAAATTAGCCCTCCCCCCGAATATATATATGTTTCAAAAGATGTTTTGAACCACTATTTAGTCCACTCCAGTGCAAATAGTCACAAAAGTGCTAAAAACGTACTGTTTTTCTCATTTTTCATTTTGGTCGACTTGCCAACGGGGGGGCTATAGCCCCACCCCCGTCCTCCCCCCTGGCTACGCTACTGACAACGCTTTTTAGAGCAAGCGTCGTTTGAGGCATTCCATTTTGGCTTCCTTCCAAAAGTTACTTGAAACGCGTGAGTGCAAAATGTGAAGATTGCATCGCTTCTTCCTTTTCCAGATTAAACATGTTACTTTTTGCGTTAGTATCCATTTGCTATTTACTATTTTTGTGGTGGTCAAGAACAAAAAAATGAATGAATCAGCGTTTGAATAGCTTATATGGTAATATACTTAATAATGACTGTTTGCAAGAATGATCGGAGCAGCATTGATCTATTTCGAGACTAGAGGTAAGTTTATTGAAGCATCATTTGAAATTTACAATCATGATTACTACTACGTTGCAGTACAAAAATGATCTTAGGCATAATTTTCAACGCTCTGTGTTTATTTTTTTTCAATGGGATTGCGTATTTGGTGCTTGTGCTCTAAATGACCTTCCGTTTGCTCTGAACGAGACATTTGATGTACTTTTGAAAACTTTTTTCATCAATGGATTTTAATGTCCTGAAAGTAAACTTCCCACAGGTTGGCCTATCAAAGTAAAATTAGTAGATGTTATTTGGGTTTATTTTGCTTTTACCGTTTTTGTAATTCATTGGTTATAGTATTGTCACAAATAAACATATCATCACAACTAATTATATCAGGACCATTGTCCCAAAATGTCAGTTGCTCCGTCGTTCCGATGTTCTCGTATAAGTAAACTTACCATACGTCCCGGTTTTAAGGCCATGTCCGGGCCGGTTGGTCGAAATGTCCTGGTTCTTTTCTTTTTGGAGGTCACTCGATAATTCGTAAAAAAACGTATGTCACTGGAGTGAACACCTCTTTTGTTTTTGAGATCACTTGTAAAATCACGCAAAAACTATACGAAGACCTGATTTTTTATTAGTCTACAGTTTAGTGTTTTTGGATAACTACAACTGTCCCAGTTCCTGGTCAGAAACATATGGTAAGCCTACGTTAAGGATATTGTGGCAGTTAACGTTAACAATGTGTGCCGAAATAGAGAGAGATAATTTTGTTTTTGTCTCAGCATACAGGTAAGCAAAGAACCAGCTCCACCCAACTTCTTGAAGGATCTGTGAGCTTTCACAAACAATAAACATATCCCTACTGTAGTAGGGACTGATGCAAATGCACATCACACTATATCGATATCTTCCAAGCAGTCTAGCTTGCCCAAATTTCCCCCTTCGGCTTAAATAAATGTGCATGAATTATGTGAAATGCATCGTAAACTTCTCGTAAGAAACATGCAGTTAAAAATATACGAAAACCAAAATTCAAAAATGAAGCAATTTTTAGTTGAATTAAAATTGAGAAGCGGAGTTCTGCTTGATTGTTTTACGTACCGGTATATAGATGATTCAAATTTCTGTAAACCTTTTAACGTATGACGTACTGTAATTGTTAGTATTAAGTAACAAACAATTACGAAACGCTAGAGGTATAGTAGACTAATGTATTGATGTTTCGATTGTTACCTGAAATGGGACCACGACACCTTATGGTGATGTTTATCTGAACTTGAAATACTTCGAAACGTACTACGATTGAAGCTCTAAAAACGAAAAGCTCTCGTTGAATGAGATTACCGATCTTCATTAATATAATACCTTTTTTAAAGGCCGGTTTGAAAGTCATTTGTTAGGTCAAGGGCGGATCCAGAAATTTTTGCAGGGGTCCGCTCAAGATACAACATTTTTGGAAAGGTTTTTGTACGGTTTTCCCTTTCAGTATAATAGTTTTTGGTTCAACCATCCACCATGTGTTATTCCGAAAGAAATTTTGTATACTAACTGTAGTTTCGCCTGGCACGTAATCGGAAATTTGCAATTAGGGGACTATTACAAAGGATCTGGGGCAGAGCCAACAGCCGCCGAAGACGCCGGAGGCAGGTGGGTTTGGGGTAACGCCCCCAACCGCCGGAACTAAGGGAGCCAGCGCTTGGAGATTTTGCAAGTTTTTTGCACTAAATAACTCAATTTTAGGTATACTGTAATTTAGTAAAAATTAATACTTTTAAAACGTGGCATAGAAATTAGCAGTGCAAAAACATGATTAAACTGGCTGCGCAAATGGGCTATGATGGCGGTGGGCCGGTGGCTGATGGTAAAATTTTAGCCTTTTTATTACAAGCCGGTAAATCATAAAATTTTTTAAAAATCTCAAGTTTTAATCTAATTGGTCTGCATTTAAAATTTTGGAGATGCTCATCTCCCCATCCCATCCTCACCCAATCGAGTATTCTACTCTTTAGTCTGGACAAGAAATGCATCAACTCCAGTTATTGCAATGAATTTTATGCGTTACAAGTTTTACTTATGTTTCTCCAGTTTGACCAGTTTGAGTTATGTTTCTCCAGTTTGTTTCTCGCCACGGCATGCAGCAATGGCGGAACCTTTTTGAAAAGTAGTGGGGAGGCAAACGCAGTGACTAGTTTTCTTTGTCTACAGCGCATATCGTGTAGCTATAGCCTAACGAGATTTTCATGGTTTTAGAACCCGCTAGTGCAAATATGTGACTCGTGGTTACGAAAACATTGCGTTTCGGTTTAATAAAGTAATGGCTCGTGACGAGGGCCTCAGAGAGAAAATTTTCCAGGGGGTACGTAGGTCGATACCGGGCCCCCAAATCTTATTGGGCCCCCCAAGTCTTATCGGGGGCCCATGCCGTTAAATCATTTTTTGTCCGATGGGTCAAGATCTTCATTTAAAAGTGAGAAGATACGATATTCGCGTACAGTTAGGACTTATGAAAAACACAAATAGACATAAAATTGGTTTAAATCCAGCTAGGGGGTCTGGGGGAGCGCTGTGAGCTCCCCAAGCGGGGTTTGAGGCAGAGCCCCAGAAGCTTTAGCACTTTTTATGTTTCTCGAGGGTAAAATACAGTATTTGATCAACATCCCAACACCAAACTTACTTAAATTGACAAGCAGAAAACGTGATATACATGAAAGAAAGTATGTGAAGTGGGGGATGATGACATTGACACAATATTGTACAATATAACGACTTTGATACTGCTAATCCAAATATTTTACTGATAAAAGTTTTATCAATTTAGCTAGTCTGATAAAATATTCCCCACCCAAAATCTTGATTATCTTGGCAATAAGTTTATTTGTTAATATACATGTAATATACCATTGCCTAGATTGAGCTAGAAGCTAGATAGACATAGAAGGCAAATAAGCCAGGAGCATAGATAGAGTGGCTTACTTAATGACAGTTGTATAGTATGTCAACTTTGACTTCGCTCTCTGAAATCGAAATGCTATTGGATCTCTGGAAATGTGGGCCCTCGTACATTGTTATACCGTAGAATTAAGGCTCTCAAGTCAGAGAAATGTAACAAAACGTTAATTTCGGTTCAAGTGTATGGCTTTTGATACATTTTTCTCTTTTTCTAATCAAATCGGCCACTATTGGATGCCCCAAAGGCTGTGTAGCAAAAATAGCGACCAATTACCAGTACTGAATTGGCTGACTGATATTTTTGCTGTAGGCAAGTTTGATTACGGTGTTATGGTGCGATACCAAAACTTAACGCGAAACCTGAACTCTTCCGGGCCCCGTGTGCTCGGGCCCGGTTACAATCTACCCCCTGAACCCTCCTCTCGCAGGCCCTGCTCGTGACCGCAAGGTTTGGGGGCGCGGCGAAGACATTGCCATATCAACGTATCGCCCCCAAACCCCCTTTACATTGTAAAAGCTACACCAACACTGTAATACGAGGTGTGTTTGAAAAGTAACGGGACTGTGCACGCTGCACGAACAACTTCTATTGCAGAAAAAAAGCATTGCTTTCTATGATGTCACAATTCTTATGGTTTCGAAAACCAAATTTCAGCATTCTGTGACAACTACTTTTTTTTGCACGTTTTTCTGTCAAAGCACTTTCTTTGTGACCGTTTCGTGAAAATTTGATAAAATTAAGAATTTTAGGCTTTTTTTTTCTTCGGTGCGAAGGATGAGCTTCGAACAATCTATCAACCTGAAATTTCTTGTCCGTCTTGGAAAAACTCCAATTGAAGCACTAAAGTTCCTTCACGAAGTCTATAGTGCTGACGCGATGTCAAGAACTCGTCTTTTTGAGTGGCACAGGAGGTTCAAAGAGAGGAGAGGAGATGGAAGATGATCTCAGGAGTGGGAGGCCATCCACAAGCAGAACGGATGAAAATGTTGAGCGCATGAGACAAAAAGTGCGGAGCGATCGCCGTCTCACTGTTAGAATGATAGCAGATGAGCTGGGTATGAATAGCAAAAGGGTATGGAGGACCATTACGGAAGATCTAGGGATGAGGAAGATCTGTGCGAAAATGGTAGCAAGGTTGCTGAATGAAAGACAAAAGGAGCGGCGTGTGCAAGTGTGTCAAGACATTTTGGAGCAACTCGAAACTGAACCCAACTTGCTGAAAAGATGCACAGAGCTGTTTCGAGCTTTTAGCTCTCATCGGCAGCCCTCAGCTTCTCTGACAAAGTTATTCCCCAGCTGGACAAGACTCTTGCCCGAACTGGACAAACCTTAAGGGCTTGCACAGCGGCAGAGGGTTTGTAGGGAATAAACGATTTTTCACTTGTGGTACTTAAATAAAACAAGTGAAAAAAATCGCTGAACCCTTGCAGTAAGGACAGCCATAGGCTATCCCTACTACAAGGGTTCCCCTTGTGTGACCACGGAAATCATAACCGACAAGTTTGACGTCCTTCGTGGTCGACTCCCGGGAAATCATAACGACTTCCACTGGGAAATCCTGGAAAATCATAACGACTTATGATCTGGGAAATACTGGGAATAATAACGACTTATGATCATCACGACTTATAGATAAAGGAAATCATAACGACTTATACTATAACGATAAAGGAAATTAACTTATAACGATAAAGGAAATCATAACGACTTATGATCTGGGGAATACTTATGATCTGGGAAATACTGGGAAATCATAACGAGTTATGATTTCCCAGGAGTCGATCACGAAGGACGTCAAACTTGTCGGTTATGATTTCCGTGGTCACACAAGGGGAACCCTTGTAGTAGGGATAGCCTATGGCTGTCCTTACTGCAAGGGTTTAGCGATTTTTTTCACTTGTTTTATTTAAGTACCACAAGTGAAAAATCGTTTATTCCCTACAAACCCTCTGCCGCTGTGCAAGCCCTTAAGGTTTGTCAAGTTCGGGCAAGAGTCTTGTCCAGCTGGGGAATAACTTTGTTAGAGAAGCTGAGGGCTGCCGATGAGAGCTAAGAGCTCGAAACAGCGCTGTCCAGCTCTGTGCATATTATGACTCGAGCTGCTTTGTAGCTGCAGGGTTGGTGGTTGATCTGGCCACCTAACTGCCAGTGGAAGTCGTTATGATCATAGGTGGGCAGTACCGCGGTACTTTTTTGGTACCGGTACCGGTACCGTCGGCACTTTTGTGGTACCGGTACCGCCAAAAAATAGCGAAGTACCGCGGTACCGTACCGGTACTTTAGTTTTTTTTTATTTTTTAGTACGGATTTTAAGAACGTATCATTAAAAACTTGAAATGTTGTAAAAATGCTTGCAAATAAATTGGATAAACAACCAATCTTTTTCCTTAATTTAGTGTTTATCTGTTGGTCTTACTCGCTACTACCATCGCAGGGACTTAGCGTTTGCAGTTTGCTGGCCGATTTGAAAAATTGACGTTTTCTTGCAATGGCAAAATAATGCATTACCAGTATTCATGCACCGGCGAAACAAAAGCAAAATCGCTAAGAAAAAATTGTAAGAGACGACTTACGCAATGAATACTCATCACATCAGGCGTGAATACAATAGCGTAGCCAGGGGGCGCGGGGTGAATACATTGACCTGCCGACCAAAATGCAGAATAAGAAAAATATCACGTTGTTAGCACTTCTGATACTATCTTTTGCTCTAGAATAGATTCAAAAAATTGTTTAAAGCATATTTTGAAATGTTTATTGAAGGGGGAAGTGAGCTAATTTGTCAAAAATAAAACTTAGAAATCAGAAAAGGACTACAGTATATAGAATAGCCGAGAATTGGTAATCAAATTTGATCGCTTTTTTAAAAATGCTCAACAACTTTTCTCGACCTTCCTTCGATTGGCCCCCATATATGCATACATCTTTCACTATAAAATTTAGCTGAAATAGATTACTGCTTGCGAGGTTTACTAAACTACCGAAATAGAATTTCATGATTTACCAACTTGTGAATAAGAGAACTGAAATTCTAGCAATAGCTACCTCCCACATAAACCATTTATGCAACTAGTACGCTATAATGATTTTTTGCACTGCTAATTTTATGCCACGTATTAATAGCATTGATTTTTATCAAAATAGGCCTAAAATTAAGTTATTTTTGCCAAAAAAGTAAAAATTTTTCGAGAGCTGGGGGATCCGCCCCTACACCCTATGCCTCCGGTGGCTGGGGGCCTTGCCCCCGACCCCAATTGCCTCCGGTGGTTGGAAGATCCGCCCCCAGACCCCCGCAACGTCCCCCCATTGCAAATTTTTGGTTACGGGCATGCTTGAAGAAAAATTTACTGCACGTTACTGCCGGCATCCATTTATATTAGCTTTTGACTTTAAATATGCCTGGAACGTTTGGCGAAGAAGATGTTCTCATTCACAAACGGTGTATAATACGGCCAAAAGTATTTCACCCGGTAATACTTATACAGAAAAATTATCTCAAGAATCCTTTCATCTGCACCAACCCCACTTTGGCTTTGGCCGCGATGAGATTTTTTTCTTCCTAAACATTGTAGGCTCTTCTAATAAGTTCTACAGGGCAAAACAACGCGATCTAATTTTTGTGCAAAATTGGCGAGTAAAAAACACGGTTTTGGCTCTGGAAATTTTTGGGTGCCACCTCCCCTGAAACCGCACCAATTAATCCCCAAGAAATCAATTTTTATGATTGCATCTCTCAGAGGTGGAGTCGAGGACACAAGGCTCGAGGCCAAGGCCAAGGACACAAAAAAAATCCGAGGCCAAGGACAGCCTTTCCGAGGACAGACACTCTCGAGGCCAAGGACAGGAATGCTCGAGGCCAAGGCCAAGGACCAAGGACACAAGCGCAAGTGCTCTCCAAAAAAAAAAAAAAAGGTCTTCACAAAAATTTTTCAAGCGATCTCCACAAAAAAACGTTTTCTAAAAAATTTTTCAAGCGCTCCGCAAAATTTTAACAATTCAAAAAATAGTGCTGTCCTTGAGCCGAGGACAGGCCAATTTTCGAGGACTTGAGGCCTCGAGGCCAAGGCCAAGGACTTCAAAATCTGTCCTCGAGGACTCCACCTCTGGCATCTCTTTTAGAACACCCGAAATTGAACATAACAAAAAATAAATACAGGGTGAGCCAAAAGTAGGCGGACGGCATATGGAATAGATTTATGCCTCAGTTACTTTAATTGAATTGTTCATTTTAACTTTGTTACAACTATGCTTTTGTGGTATATAATTACAATTTTAGTACTAAAATTTGTTTTAATTTTACCTGTTTTTTATTACTATGTTACACTTAATTGTTTTTTACTGTCCACCTACTTTTGGCTCACCCTGTATTTTAACGGCTTGAGCCAAAAAGCTAATTTTTTTTATAATCAGAAGAGACAAAGAATCTTCTTGAGAGTCCCCCAAAAGCATGGCCAAAAGTGCTAAAGCTTTTTTGCGACAACTCTAATTGCATAATCTGTGTTCAACCCACACACTGGTTACGTTGTTGCGTCCTTGGATTGAGCGCTTTACGATGATTATCTCTGCTTGTGGCTTCGAACTAGCCAGAAATTCAGTGGTAAGAAATCGAAATTCACGGGACATTGGAAAACTAGAAACTCTTAAGCAGGTGCAAATTCCTGCAGCCACGAAGTAAATATCACAATAAAAGTGTGCGGATTGTGCAATAATTAGCGTCTAACGCTGTGTTGTGACAAGAGAATAAATATGCTACACAACAGCAACAAAAAATGCTGTAATTTTGAAACTGCTCTCATTACGGGGAAACAAAAGAATTTTTTAGAAGTCACCATTAACATGCGTCGTTCGTTTTAGGCTGGCAACTGGTAAGCTCCCATCTAGCTTTAAATAAGAAATGCAAAAAGTAACTGCAGCAACGAATCGACTAAAAACAAATCAAAACAGTACACTTTGCCAAAAGTGCAATTTATCCCCCAATTTCTAAGTTTTGTGTAAATGTCACTTGTGCAATAATTGGGAGCTGATGATCGTCAGAGTATCCTTCAGTGGCAACTTACGTACGTGATGCTTTAGAGATGACTGCTGTTTGGTTATTTTTGGGCACAAGATATTCTAAGTCTAGAACAATAAGTAGCCCGGTGACCGTAGTTCGTATAAGTTAGATACTTTATCGAGTCAATTTCATCACTAGCTAGTACTGTACTCACTATTGTAGTAATACCAATACTGCAACTGCTTACTATTCTACGGCAAACTTTCTCTAAAACGAACTGTAGGTCTACGGAGGTCGCACTAGTCGCGGAAACGAACCAAATTGCTAAAAGTGATGATTTACAATCCACTAAACGAGGTCAATCAGTCCAATTTTTTTTCTTTTAATTTTTAAAAAAAGTACCGCAAAAGTACCGCGGTACTACCGCGGTACTTTTAATTTGAAAGTACCGGTACCGGTACCGCGGTACTAATTTTAGCAAAGTACCGAGTACCGGTACCGCGGTACTTTTGCAAAGTACCGTGCCCACCTATGGTTATGATTTCCCAGGAGTCGACCACGAAGGACGTCAAACTTGTCGGTTGCTGAAAAGAGTTGTTACTGGCGATGAGTCATGGGTCTTCGAGTACGATCCACTCACCAAATGGCAGAGCCTTGAATGAAAGGCGCATTGTCCCCAAGACTCAAAAAGGCGAAGGTGTTCCAGTCCAAAACCAAGGTGATGCTGATCGCTGTTTCTGATGTCCATGGAATTGTCCACGCAGAATTCTTGCCACAAGGCCAAACTATTAATCAGCACGTCTACAAAAACATCTTGCGACGTCTGATGCAGTCAGTGAGGGAGAAAAGACGAGAACTGTGGGAAACGGGGTCATGGCTGCTTCATCATGACAATGCTCCAGCTCATAATGCCTTGGGAATTCGGGAGTTTGTTGCCAAAAATATCATTGCTGCACTGGAGCAACCATCCTACTCTCCAGATCTGGCCCCTTGTGACTTCTTTTTGTTTCCCAAACTCAAGGAATTCATCAAAGGAACTCGTTTTCAAGATTCAGAAACCATTAAAACAGCCGTGACGAGGGAGCTTCAAGCGATCCCGGAGGAATCCTTCTAGGAGTGCGTGGAAGCGTGGCAGAGGAGGTTGGAAAAGTGCATTCGAGCCCAAGGAAATTACTTTGAAGGCGACATGTTGTAAAATTTACTTGTCAAAAAAAATGAAACATTTATAGACCCAGTCCCGCTACTTTTCAAACACACCTCGTACTTGTATAACTTTAGAAACAACCTTTCTATTGATCTAAAAGCGACAAAAATTTTTGCGGGGAGCTGGCGAGAAAATGTATGTTATCAAGGCACTTTTTTTTGTTAGTGCCAGAGTTGTAAGTCGGGCAGGGCTTTTTGGGTCGGGTTTGGGCCCAAACTTGACAAAAATTTCGGGCTTAATTCGGGCCTGAGACGTGTTTTTTGTCTTAGGTGCACAAAAATCTAATCAAAATAACTTGGCAACATTGCTAAGTTTTTCAGACCTAACTTAACTTTCGGGTTTTTTCGGGCATGAATTGGGCTTCGAATTAGTTTTCGGGCTGGGTTCGGGCCTGAACTAGTCGGCCCGTTTACAACTCTGATGAGTGCCAAATGCACAGTCTTACAACTATTAAAGTGCGTCTGTGGGACATGAGTGTGAAGTTATGAGATCTCTCATTTTAGAATGGCCAAATTAATCATACAATAATGATCTTTCTCTGCTGATTGTACCATTACCGTCCTTGGTAAATCGTTTCCCAAACCCATTTTACCAGTTGAAGCGAAACTAGGTTCCGGTGCAACAGTATCAAATAATATTAGCATTATAAGCATAAAAATGTGCAGCAACTCCAAATGTTTTAAATCACACTTAATTTGCTTTAATTGTTACGAAAATTATATTGAAGATTTGGGTTCGAATGTGATTAAAAAAATTAATTTTTTTGTAATTATGAAATATCTTTGTAAACTATGGAATTTAGACTACCCAAACAGGGATTCACAAACATCCATTATTAGAGGAGCATGGCCCTCAGATACCCCCATCTCCATAGCGACGGCCCCAGTAAAAGTGGTACAGGTGAGGGAGAAATTGAGACAAATCAGCCCTATTGTGACGATTCGGCAAGCGGCTTCCTAAAAAAAGTTCAGGCTTAGGGTCGACTTTTCTTGTCGAGCCCTTCGAGAAGTTTGTTCCGCCATTTCGACCCACTCACGTTCGGAAATGAAACCGCACCACACGTTAAAGCGGAGGAGCGTTAGTGCAAGAGCACCATGTTGTAACTTCCGATGAGACCCTATATAGTCATGCTGTCTTTCTAAAAATGAGTTTACTCATTTTCTGGCCAAACAGAAGCTTAATTTCCTGCCTGTAGTTACGAAGTATAGTTTGGTGAGGGATGAAATATAAATTTGTGACGGCATGAAAGGCTTTGAAAGGGCATTTCTTCCTATACTCCCTAAGGTGCGAATCTGCTCAGTCTCTGGATAGCAGTTTTTGATACAAGAATGCTAACAGTTTGAAAATTAAACCGTTCACGACCACCGCTTTTTTAGCTGGCTGACAACTGTAAGCTTTTCGTCGATTGATTCTGTAGATGCTTCACGCATAAAATGCAATTATAAAATTAATAAAACGAAAAAAAGTTATTTACGTGTTTAGAAATTTCTATTGGGGTTAATTTAAGCCAAACGATTAAACGGATATACGTAGGTGCAGCTGATGTCTTCAACTTCCATTTTAGCGTGCTGAAGCAACATCCAGCGCTAAAAAAAACTGTTTAAGTTCGAACTTTTTGGGAGAACAAGTTTTTTGAGGCTTGTATAAGTAGTCGCGCGTTGTGATAGCCTTTCCAAAAGCTTTCGTACTGGTAGCCTTTATAGGTCAGAAAGCACTTAATATGTATTACCTAATCGTGAAAGTGGTTCTGCGTCTTCTTGGCCCACATGAAGAAGGAGCGGTCCATAAAAAAGTGGATGTGGATTTTTCCTCTCTAGAGTTGTGTGTTATTGTTCCAAAAGCTGAGCCTTCACAATCCAAGTGTTGGAATAAATTGCTAGGCAAAGAAAATGATCCGGATATTTCATCTGATCCATCTGTTACTTGCATTATAAAGCCTCGATATCTTGGATACACCGGTGGAAAATTGAGAGTAACTATATAGAAACAAATAAATTAATAAGTTTAGAAAAGTTAAATTAAAACGATAGAAATAAACTAAATTTTGCAGAAATTTAGATAAGCATATGCTGTGAAGTTTTTAAAATGGGTTTCAGATTTAGATAAATACGATTTTCAACTTACCCTTAAGAATTTCATATTATCTTGCGTCACTGCTATTTTCAGTATTGTTGTTATTCCTTACCATGTACGTCATCCAAATTTAGAGATAACAATTTTCTAAATTTTACCGAGTTACTATTCAAGAATCAATGTAATTTCATATATTCAAAAAAGCATTTCGGTTTACACTTAAGCCCTTGCCAATTTTATTCAAGTACTATACAATTAATTCAAATACAAGATTCTGCAGAATGAAATTGACAGTGGTAGTAAGCAGAAATGTTTTTGGAATTTTTAAATTGTATTACCTTTTGTGTTTCCGATTGAAGTATGAGCAAAAACTTTTTTTATCAAATATTGCTTTTAAAACATTTTTATTTTAAAATTTTTCTTGTTTTCCTACGTTAAATCAAATCTCTTATTATACTCGCTGTATTGCGCCGAAGTGTGCAACGAGCTTGCGGGGCCGATTTCACCCGTTCCACCCGGGCAACACAGCTGCTTTTGACGAAATGTTGCAACGCTGGCGAGCCGTTGACAACACTATGTCCGATTTGACCGGACCGATATTTGAACCTCAGATCTCCTGCCCCAGACGAACGCATTACCGTTCTACCAATTGGTTTTTATAACATTTCATTGAAAATAAAGCACTAAATCTTCCCCTTCTATAACGGGTATACTTTGGACCGTAATTGTAAAGGGCAAATGGTCTACACACAAAAAAAAAGAGATTGGAAAAAAAGACAGTCTCCAGGCGACCTTTTCAGGAGTGACATCAATTGGAACGAAACTTTAAAATTCCTCCACGTTAACACTGTATTATCGCAATTTAAAAATTGTTTTTACACAGTTGTGATTTAAATTTTGCGCTATATAGTCCTATTGTTATCGTTGTTGTTGTTGTTGTAGCGCATATTTATCCTCCTGTCACCGGACAGCGTCAGACGCTAACTTGTTGGACGATCCGCACACTTTTCATTACCAGGACTACTTCGTGATTGGAGGAATCCGCACCTGCTTAGGAGTTTCCGATGATCCAAAGTTCCTGTTGATTTCTTCGAATTCTTGTGCACTAAATTTGCTGCTTGTTCGAAGCCACCAAGCAGAGATAATCATCGTAAAGCGTCTTATCCAAGAGCGCAACAGCGTGACTAGGGTGCCGGTTGAACCCAGATCATTCGATCAGGGTTGTCGTAAAAACGACGCCTTTACCTATTCGGCCACGCTGCTGCCGGCCAGAGTTACGATGTTTTCAAGTTACGATGGCACTGACTGTTCGAGATTTTTGGAACATAAAGTATTATTTAACTTTTTTTAGGACTGACAACAAGAGAGGAAATCAAATCTTCAACTGCTGCATCAATTTTGATTCAATAAAAGCAACCAGGTTAGGCTTCTAAATAAAAACCGTTGCGTTTTCTACTGAATTAATAGTCTTGGGTCCGATTCCCTAACCAAACTAAATCAAAACTTTAACTCTGGTAGTCGCAGTTCTTCTGTTTGACGTTTAGTCTTCAATAGATAGGCTACAGCTACCAGCTTTACTCTACGACCAAAGAATCACTTTGCTGTCTATCGATCAGGCAACTTCAAATCAAATATTTTACTATACTCGCTGTATTAGTACGCCATAACGTTTAACGAGTCATTGCGCCCGGGAAACACAGCTCCTTTTGAAGAAGTGTCGTAGGGTTGGCTAGCCGTTGGCAATACTGTGTCCGATTTGATTGGCCCGAGATTTTAACCTCAGACCTCCCGCTCCAGAGACAAACGCGTTACCGCTCCACCAATTGGCCGGTTATCATGGCAACTTAGTACATAACAGCATGCTACCGTATAACTATATCGGCATCCTCCAAAACGCGGTATCCAGTATGCTTCGAGATTAGGGCCCCCTCCACAGCCAACATAGAAATTAATCGTTGTTTTTTTTAATAGTCCAGTTTGAAGTTCATTAACGTTAGTTTCTATTGAACTATGTTTCATTTCAATTTTTTGTTATTTTCATCTCAAATAGTTGAGTTAGATAAGCCCACTTACCTAATGATTTAAGGAAAATTAGACGGATTGACAAACCGGGGCAAAGCCAAAAATGGCAATGCATGCTTCATTGCTTCGCACTTCTGACCTACATCTTCTTAAAAGCTTGTGTAGTCATCCCAAAGTTTCGCTTTCCAGAGGCGAGCGTTTCGCAAAATAGTTCGCAAGTTGCTCAATTTCCGTAGCGCACTAGGCCTTTTTTTCCTGCCCTTGCGTAATTTGCTTGCGAACTGAACCTTTTTTTAGGCTTTGCTCAATTTGCGTTGCGGAATTACGATTTTTTTCGCTGTTTCGCAATTTGCGTTTGCGAATCAGTAATTTGCGCTTTAATTTCGCATTTTAATACATAAATTCGTTGCGCTTTAATTTCGCATTTTTTTCTCAATATGCGCAATCGCAAAGTAATTTTTAAGTATTTTTCTATATACTCCTTTCAAAAAAATGAATAAATTTTGAATTTACGGATTTTAAATATGATCATATATGATACTGACTGGTGGTATGCTGCTCAAAAATTGTTTTATCCATGATTGAAGGTAGAAACCAGAAAGTGGAGAAAAAACTTGCAAAAAACACGATTGCAAAAATGGGAAAAGTTTATAAATGGGAAAAAGTAAAAAGTTTAAATGGAATAGAAAAGTTTGGATGACTGAGTTGGAAGAGAAAAAGATAAAATCACCAAAGATTACTTTCTCGCGTACGAGAGAGAAGCGTGGGTGCAAACTTTCAAAAGATATAACACCGCTATTTCAGTTTTTTTGCTGCGTGAAAATGAAAAGTATTTAGGAAAGTTCATTTTTTTCCGTAAATGAACATTGTTTCTGAATGTGAGTGAGTGGTGCTTTGTTTTTTTCCTTGGGTGTTTCATTTGCTGTTTATTTTTATTTTTTTGTTTTAGTGTTTGATTACTCCTTTTAACAATAAAAATAATTCTTTCTTTCCTCACGAATTTGTGCCTTTAGTTATAAAAGTGAAACGCATTGCAGTTGGTTAATTAATTCCAGTGCAGATTAATTGAAGACGGCACTATATGTTTGTAGTGCGCAATTTTGTACCTGCACCATCCTCTGCAGCGTTCTTCCTCAACTTCAATTCTGTAGAAATATGTACTCAAAAACTTTTTAAGTAGCAAAATTTGTTTGCGCTCCTCAACCAATTTACTTGCAGTTGCGCTCTACAATTTTTAATTTTTGGTTGCGGAATTTGTATCTGCGATTTTAACTTTTAACAATTTTGATTGCGAAATTTGCAATTGCGCTTTTAGCTTAAAAATTTTTAGTTGCGAAATTTACGCTTTTGCTTTAAACTAAAAAAATTTTGGTTGCGGAATTTCCGCTTGCGTTCTACGATGTTTTTTGAAACGCACAGCTCCGTCGTTTTCAAATGCGTATGCCAGAAATTCTCCGAATTTTTTGCCGTTTGTCAAGATTATACCCCTCAAGAGTGCAGGCTAACCGGCAAGGTGGTCGAGCGGTAACACGTTCGTCTCTGCTTATGGATCGGGAAGTCCGAGGTTTAAATCATGGCTCGATCAAATCGGACATAGTGCCACCGCTGCGACATTTCTTGAAAAGGAGCTGTGTTTCCCGGGCGCAATGACTTGCAGATGGGCCCGGCTGATTCGGTGTATCGTAAAGCATTTGATTTGATTTTGAAGAGTGCAGGTAACAGCCCCACAAAATATCACTGATTTGGTGAAAAAATTGAATAAATGCCTGTTCTATAAATCTGTATAATTTTATTATTTTTGTATTTTAGTTTATGCAGTAGAGGGGGAGCTATAATTTCGAAACACCTTGTAGTTATACGTACTGTAGTACTTACTATTAACCGTTTCGCCATGACTGAAAGTACTTGGGGCACTGAGACTAAAGCCTAAACCAGGATCAGCCTCAAGATTACGATGAATTGGAGTTAAATTCGAGCAAGCCATCCTCGGTGCACCAGTGGGTAAAGCTCTGACTTTGCTCCAGGTACAAAAACATATCAAAAGACATGCGAACTTGAACAACATGATTATGATGTTCAGTTAAGCCTATCTTATTGCAATTGTTTTTCGTTTATCGAATTCACAATCTATAAATCACAGTAAAGTATTGTATTGTTACTCTAAATTGGTTACTAGTGTAACTAAAATATATAGGGCAAAGTAAAAAGCCTAAATACAAAAGCATAAACAACTAAATCCTCCAGCCAGGAGTAGGTACAGAAGGTAAAAAAACATCTACAGCGAATCTTAACCAGATTTGTGGTTGCGTATCCATATCTTTATTATAATTATAGGAATTAAACTTTTGGAGTATTCAGATAAGTTAAACTATAATTATCATCAGTTCGTGGTTTATAACATAGTGTCAAAAACTACCAGCACTTAAACAACGTAGAGTTAGAGCGAATTTCAATTTTTTAATGTTCTAGTTAGTACCTGTATGTTACTCTGTTGCGTGTAATTTTCATCTTTATATTGACCTGTGCTGAATTCGCTCCAAGCCAGTTAGGGAACGATAGCAATGTAATTACAGTATGTATATACATATATATTTTTCTTTTCTTTGAATCAACGTAAAAAAACAACTTTTTTTATGCTTCAATTTAAAGTGACGGAATGCGCCACAAGGTTTGTTGGTGGGCAAACTTATATTTTAACAGTAACGTTAAATTTTAACGCTTTCCTAAAGTGAACAAATCCAAGTGTGCTATTTACGTCTACTGCTATGGCGCTACTCAATATTTCTTTATCAATTGATGTATCAAATGGTTCTCGATGCAATTCACTTTCTTCTTCGCCGTATTAGAGCAAACATGGCAACCATTTAAATTGATTTTCAGAAAAATTTGCTTTAGTTAAAGCTTTCAGCATTTCGCCATCAAATTTCTGAAAGAAAAAAGATTTCTTGCATGCTCAAAGAGTGCTTCAAAATCTTTTTAAAGTAAGAAGGAAAGTGTGACGTTATTTTACTCGAGCTGCTTTGCAATTGCGAGCAACTAAGTGAGCGAGAATAACGTTACCCAGCTGGAAGAGCTCAACGAAGCATTATGGTCTAATTTTAACTTATTTATTGCCGAAAAAACAAAAATTGTATTTTTAAAAAAATTAGGCTAACACTAACTGTACAGTACAGTAGGCCTATAACATTGACGTAAAAACATTAATTATACTGTAGAACTAAGCTGAGCTAACTTGCTGAATAGCAAATACATAGCCTACTTTCATAGCCTCGTTCCCTGACGTCATTATAACAGATCGTAACGTGCATCAGGGGCATTGCACTTTAATTTTGTAATTTTACCACTAAATATATACAAAAATAATTGATTACCGACGTTTTTGTCCCGTTTTTTTCGTTGTTTGAAGATAAATAGCTTTAAAGGGAAAGATTATGACTTAACGGGACAAAAACTCGGCTGTGGCAACATGGCAGTATCAATTGCATAACTACTTTCAAACCGAAATAATTATCGGATAGGTTCGGGGGTTTGGAGGTGTTTTTTGCCAGGCGCCTGCTCTGGCTTAGGAGAAAAAGGTGTGTTTTTTTAAGTAAAATTAGGCTTATTAGGTTTGAATCAGAGGCGCATTCTCCATGCATGCAAGGCATACACTGCATGCCTGGTTATTTAGCCAAAAAAGTAATAATAACAAGTACATGTAAACATTTAAAACAAAATCAAAATGAGTTGCCACATTTACGGGCATTAACTTTCAAGTCAAAGCAGCAATAAATAGTCAAACCTAATTCATCGAGTTCAGTTTTAGCATATCGCTAAATTACAAAGAACAAAGGCAACAATTTAAATTGCATTCAACGGTTCGAAAGATCGCTATGTTTCGATGAGATTACGAACAAAATTAACAAAATCCGACATAAGGGTGCAGACAAAAGTGCGCAGACAGAAGGGCCCAGGTACATAAAGCCCAGGTACTAAAGGGTGCAGGGGCATAAAAGTGCAGAAACGTAAATCTGCAATCTGTGCTAACATTTTCGTGCTTTGAAAAATAATTATGCAATCAAAAAAACGAACTTAATTAATGAGTATGTATTTAATTTTTGAAAGTCAAGTTTTAAAAGAAAGTTTTGAATTTGCTTCCTGCCTTCAGTTCTCAATTATCGCACAAAGCACTACCGTAATGAACGAGAAAATGAAAGATTTGATTTAATTTTGCTTTGCAGCGCGACAAAAGACTAATTATAATTGTTTGCTTTACGAATTAAGTACAACAGTAAAATGACTGCGTTTGTAAACAGTTAAATGATATTGCGTTTGAAAACAACCTTTGACGTGGTTACGTAAAGCAAATAAACTCATTAAAAATAAACATTTTTTAAAAATGTTTGTTCAAGTTTAGTGCACGGCGCGACCTAAAAACAGTTTAAGGGTAGTGCTTTGCAGAGGTAGAATATTCGAGAACGCCTTTGGCTTCAAGTCACATTTTCAAGTCCTTGGCCTTGGCTTCGAAGCTCAAGTCCTTGGCCTTGGCCTCAAAGCCTACAAGTCCTCGAAAATGCCCTGTCTTCGGCTCGACGAAAGCGTTTTTTTGATTGGTTAAAAAAAAAAAACAACAAATAAAAGACAACCTATCTGATAGTCTGTCAATTCATTGTTTCTTTTCCTTATTTGAAAAATAATACAATGTGATAGCCAAATAAGCCAAGTCATACAAAAACTTGTTTTAAATGGCATTGGTGAAAGCTCTAATCGGAGAATGGGGGACAAAAATCATTGTAGAAAATTTTTGTTTTTATTTCTGCCAATACTTCGGGTGCAGGCAGTACAAAAATCAAAGCATTACAGTAAAGCCATCCAGAGCCATTGCAAGGAATCCCAGGGTTCGACAAACCATTTTGAGTTGCTAATGCTAAAACATGGCCTTGCCCATTTTGCGAATGAATTTAGAAGAAAGTATGTATGTGATAATGAAATGTAATACAGTATTACCAGGGAAGGCCTATTAGTATATTTCAGTAATTTTGTTAGTATATACCTCGATATAACTAACAAAACGTATCTTGAGACGCCAACTTGTTCTGAAAATACGCGAGCGCAAAGAATTTGCTTTGAGATAAGAAAGAATTATTCTAATCACTGGCAAGCGATCTAGGAGGGAAAACCACGTCCACTAAACAATGGAAATCGCCGTTAAGAATCTCAAGAAACAAACTATTGATTGGATCACAAAAAACGCTGCCTGAAGGATTATTAAGAAATTATTGTAAGTGTGAAAATAAATATAATTATAACTGTTCAAATGCCTATAGTACTTGGTACATTTTTTTACAAGCAAAATTTTTTTTTGCCATTTTTTTTGCCATTTTTTTACAAGCTTTCACAAAAAATTCGGCGTTTTTCGAAAAAATTAAGGGTTTTTTATTTTTCGGTTTCGACAGGTGCGGACCTCTTGAAGGGTGCACAGGCCAAATGTTTCCAATGCCTTCCTCCTTAATACGACCCTCATTGGATTCTTAGGTTTGCTTGTAATTAAATACCTCATGTTAAATTTAACTAAGTGTCTTTTGGCGGCCGAAACGTTCGCGCTCATTCATTGGCTGGCATTAGATATGAGAAAGACAAAATGCACCGAAATGTAAAGAAAATATCGGCTTAAAATTAGAAAGAATTAGAGAAAGTTGGGAAATTGCGGGAAAACTAAAGTTTTTTAAATTTAGCATTTACTATATTTTTTTTCAAATTGCTTTGAAAATCTAGATGTGTAATTTTTTTTCAAGTCAAAAAAATTGCTATTTTTTCCTCAAAATTACTAAAATTATTTAACGGGGGCGTGGGGATAATGCCCTCGCCCCAGAACCCCGTATTTTTTGATGCCGAAAATTTTTGACCTTACAAGTATACCCTTTATGGTATGGTATCCAAATCATTTCAAAAATTCACAGTATTTTGCAATATTTTTAGACACTAATTTTTGAAAACTTCCGTGAAAAGAAATGGTTTAACGAAGCAATTAGGTTTACGTTTGAAAAACTACTAAAATGTAAGGATCCATAATCAGTGGACGTTTGCGTCAGAACCCTAACTAAAAAATTATCTCCTTAGAAATTGACCATTTCTGCTTAAGCTATATACGGCATTTAAACTGTGAAGTATCGCATGGAAGGACGCTTAAGCAGCCTCACCAGACGCATTCGCAATGCGGTAGCAACTTCATGTGAATTTGGCCCCGAAATCAGAAGAAGAACAAAAACAATCGACTTCTGTTGCGGTTTTTTCACAGCTAAATGCGAATGAAAACAAAAAAAGACATAGGTATTCACCGCAGTTGAGCAATTTTTATCCGCCTAATTGAAATGAAGACCAAAACAAAAATGTTTTGTTTGACGATTTTATTGTTTGTGGTTTTATTGTGCGATATTTGTTTTATTGTGCGATATATGTTTTTGGCGCAATATTTGACCGCCACACTCGAATAAAGACCACACAAATTAAAAAAAAAGGTCTTTTCCGCTTACCCTGTGTAATGGAGGGACGCTGAATTTTCCATTAAGGTAGCCCAAATCTCAATGGAGGGACGCGTCCCTCCTACAATTTAAGTACAGGCTATTATTTCATTCACGGGTTATTGCCTTGTTTTATTACTACGATACTGCTACGGCGCAAAATCATCACCAACTGCAAACGTGTAAAACTTATTTGAAGCCCAAATCATGCCCAAAAAAACCCGGAAGTTAAGTTAGGTCTGAAAAATTTACATATGTTGCCAAATTATTTTGATTATACTTTTGTGCAATTAAAACAAAAAGTACGTCTCTGGCCCGAATTAAGCACTAAATTTTTGTCAACTTTAGGCCCGAATCCGAACCCGAACCGAAAAGCCCAGCTCGATTTACAACTCTGGTGTGCCCAAATAAATAGACTACAGTTATTTGCCCGAATTTTCGACGTTTTGAGCCAAATGGGGGAGGACGACCGCCTTCCAATTTCCCCGCCTCCTACGGCTATGGCCATTAGATGCAAGACTATGGAGAAACATCACGTGCATTGAAACGTAGAGAAAAGATTAGCTTAAAATTAGGATTGGGAAAATGTGGGAAAACTAAAGTTTTTCTAACAACTTTTACGGTATTTTCTTTTTTCAAATTGCTTTGCAAATCTAATTGAGTAATTTTCTTCAAAATCCCCCAAATTGCTATTTTTCTGAAACAAAATTTACTAAAATTGTTCAACGGAAGTATTGGCACCAATAGCGTAGCCAGGGGTAGCTTTAGCCCCCCCCCACTTTGGCATGTAGAGTATGCAAAATGGCATGTTTTTAGCACTTTTGAGGCCGATTTTTGCAGTAAAAGCGAAAATAGCCCCCCACGCATTGCCATTGGCGTGCAGAATATGTCTATTTGAGATTAGACTAGATGTGAGTTTGGACAAAAAAGGCGGTTTAAGCTAGAGTGAAGACTTTTTTTTTGGTCTTCACTTTCGAAACAGCCTCCCCCATTGCAAATTTCTTGCAACTCGACTGATTCGGACTTTGCCCTAGCCCACAGAACCCAGTTCTTTCCAAAGACTTAAGCTTGCAAAAACGGTATCTCATTTCATTTCAAAAATATCAATTTACAGTATTTTGCAATACTTTTAGATAATGACAACAGAGTCGCCATGCAATATTTAAAAACTATGAAAACATTTAAAAATTTCTGTGAAAAGAAAACGTTTAACCAAAAAATAAGGTTTGTGTTTGAAAAACTATCGAAAGTGGCGATGCATAATCAGTGGACGTTTGCACCGGGGCCATAACTGATGAAAATAATACTTAAAATTGACCATTTTGACGTCAAGAATTTATAGTTATTAGTTATTCCCAATTTCAATCACAGTTAGGGCCTTAATTGTTTTACTACCACGATACCGCTACAGAACGTAATCAACATTGTTGCTAACGTGCAAAACTTTAAAATGACATTCATTAATTTTAGAAAGTACTATTTTCAAATTATCACCAAAAACGTAACAAATGCAATACCTTGAAGACTTTCGCACTTAAAAATAATGGAAAATTTGCCAGTCATAAATAAGAAAATTTAGTCCTCGGTCCTTGGCCTTGGCCTCGACCCATTCCTGTTCTTGGCCTCGAGAGGGTTTGTCCTCAAAAAGTCGGTCCTTGACCTTGGCATTGGTCTTTGCCTTGGCCTCGAAGGTTGTGTCCTCGACTCCACTTCTGCTAATCATGAACGATTTGGATAATAATAATAGTATTTGCAAAATATATTCTTGGACTTAGCTAAAGCGTTTGACACATGTAAGCCCAAAATACTGCTATTTAAATTGGATCAATATGGAATACGAGGAGTTGCCAGTGATGTCATTAGATCTTATCTCACAAACCGTAAACAATTTGTAAGTGGAAACGGCTTTTCATCATCGTTCCTAGGTATAAACATCGGAGTAACCCAAGGCAGTGTACTAGGCCCAATTCTTTTCCTCATTTATATCAATGACTTATCTAATTGTTCCAACTTCAAAGCAACGTTGTATGCAGATGGCAGTGTTTTGACATTGTCTCATAAAAATGTAAATTGATTGCAAACTATGTTGAATTTTGAATTACCAAAAATCAATGCTTGGCTCAAATCAAATCAACTGTCACTAAATGTTAATAAAACTAATTTTTTATTTCTTGCTAAAAGCAAAGAAAAAATCTTTCCACAAATAAATGATTTTAAAATAAAACAGGTCATTTGCCTAAAGTATCTAGTAGTATTTCTTGATGACAAACTCAATTGGAACAAGCACATTGAACACATTGAAACCAAATTATCAGCTGCTTCTGGTACCATCTATAAATTACGCAAGTATATACCTCAGAGAGCTTGAATGCCAGTTTATTGTAGTTTAGCATATTCTCAACTCCAATATGCAATATTATTTGCTGGAGAAATTCTTCTAATACCATTAAACACAAACTACAAGTCAAACAAAATCGTATCATAACAACATTATGCAACAAATTTGGTACAAAACCTAGACTGAAACCATTCTATAAACAACAGCAAATTATAAATATCGATGAAATTTACAAATTAGTAGTTGCCAAATCTATGGCCAAAGTCAATTTAAATAAATTGCCTGTATTTTGTGGCAATCAATTAGCGACTTTTGAAACTTTGTCCTTTATCCATACCTTCTCGACCCGAAGTGCTTCTTCCAAAAATTTTATGCGCTAAGAACATCGTTGGTAAAAACTAATCAATCGCTTAAAATTTCTGGTGTTAAAATTTGGAATAGTTTACCCCGACATATAAGGGATAAAGTTTTAACTTTCAGTGGCAAACCATCATCAAAGATAATAAAACTTTATTTTTTGAAATCCCGTACCTGTTTATACGCAAAACCATATTTTACTTGTATGAATATTGAAATGAAGGTCATCTGTGTGCATGTGTTTTCCTTTTCTTTTTTTTTACCAATTTTTTTTTCATTTTTTTTCTAATTACCAAAATCAAAACAAAACTTTCCTTTCAGTGTCGAAATTCTACAGCCGAATTATGTACTATTTATAAGAGGAGTAGCAGAATCGGCAACCGTGTCGCTTGATTGAGCGATGTTTTTGTATTGGTCTTTCGCTCTTTCTCGTCGTGCTAAATCGTGCCTTTAAATGTTTGCTGAATTTGCAATTTATGTATTGGTTTTTGCTCGGCAATAAAAGAATACTACTATTACTGCAATGCCAGACATTTAGCATTTTAGCAGTGAAAGTTGCTATTTCATTTTCTGCCTGATAACCAATGACGTCATCAAAACTGGTGACGTCATCATAATTGCAAGCCTTATCTGAAATATTACGCAACGCCACTTGCTGTTTGTTTTACTTTTTCTTTGCTTATTTAAAGTTTCTGATAATTTTCGAACCATCCGATGCTTATATACAAAGTGGCAATTGCAAATTTTTTTCTTTTTTTGCTTTGTTCCGATTTAATTGAGTGTTGCAAAAAAATTGGCTAGTAAGAAACTTTGTGCTACTTCATAATTATTTAATCAAATATGCATTATAAGTTTTACTGCGTTGTGGTCCTGGCTTTGCAGATCTTGGAAACTTTATGAATACCTTTTAAAATGCATTTGTTTATACTCGTATGCAGATTATATCCTGGAGTTTTACTTTGAAAATAACTTTTAGCTTTCGTGCTTTCGAAATGTAAATATTATATGTTTTGTATATTTGTGTGATTTTGACAAAAAATGATTTTGATCTCTACCCTTTTGACCACCAGCAAAATTGGAAACAGTGTCTTAAAGAACTTGAGCTTGTTTTCTTGGAAATCACAGTTTGGCAATTTATTGCTTGTAACTTCTTGATATGTTTAAATCAAAAGTATAAAATTTCGTGTGTTATCTCAAAAATTGATGCTTGGGTGCAAAATTTCAAAATATCAGCTCTCTTGTGATACAAAAAAACATTTTAGCCCTATAAAAACACAAATTACATGTAAATGAAACTCAGCTATAAAACCTTTTGGTTATATACATTTTTAGTGTATATTACAAAGTGCAAACATAAGTTGTTTTGTTAATACAACAAATAAAATTTATATCAATAATTCAGAGACGATCGGTGACGAAATAGTTTAGGTATTCACTGATCACTCTCATAATTTGTCATCAGCCTATGCACACACAAAAAGCACTTCCGAGCAGCGCCTAAAACTACACATTAGACGTATTTTTTAAATTACGCCTAAGCCTTACATACATATTTTTGATCGCTCTCATTGAAACATAAGTGCCGACCGAGGCCGTAGCAAAGAAGAAATGAAAAAAACAAAGATTGCATCATTTATACCTTCAACTGAAATGACATGAAGAGTTACAAAGCAATTGAATAAAACAAGCTAAAACAGCTTGATAGTTTAATTACAAACCAATGCAAAAAAGTTTATTGTTAAGTATTTAGGTTTGAGTTTCTGCGTTACCGATTGTATTTTTCTCCCTAAGTATTTTTAAGGAACATTCTAATAAATTGATCTGTATAAGCGTTCATTGTAGCGTTGTTGTTGTCTTTTTTCTGCAGCGTTTTAGAGTCTTTAATATTGACAGGTGGTTAACGATTTTCTAAGCACACCAAACGCTTAAGCGAATTGATTCTCGCTTGGTGTCTAATACCCTTAGGTGGTCACGTTTCTGCGTTTGTCTAAAATGCGAATGGTTAATGCGTGGGCGGAACGCTTCATTTTTCTATTTCGCAAAGCTACGGGGTTTCACTTGGTTTCTGTGAATACGTTACAGCAGCGGTTTTTAAACGCTTTTGGGTTGCGGCACCCTTAGAAGTGTTTGATTCGACTGCGGAACACCTAGAACTGCTGCATTAAACCTACAGCTCTGCGTATATTCCTGGCATGTTAAAAAAATTTTCTTTAACTACCTTGAACAAACCATTTAAAAAAAAAATGCAGAAGTCATTTTAATGTCAATGTAAAGTAAAATGTCATTGTAAAGTAAATTGCCAATTTGTTTTTTAAAACCGACAAGTAAGATAAATGGAAGTTATGTATAAGTACACTTTTAAAACCCAGCCAGTGTGCTGCGGCATACAGTTAGGGAAACCCTGCGTTACAGCTTACACGCTAATTTCAGAGCAAACAAGTTCCAAGCGAATCTCATAGCGCCAAAATGCCGAAAACTCGAATATTTCACTGACGTTAGCGTACGCCAGATGACGATACAATATACGTGTAAAATGTTTTTTTGTAAAATGTTTCCCTTGCAGCAATCAAGTAACAATTTGATAAAAATATAAATCAAGTTTTGAAAAGGATTGTTGCCTTAAATAATATTAAGACAGATCAGACGATTTTGTTGAATACCCAGATGCCTCTCACCAGTGGCGGATCCAGAAAATTTTGGTGGGGGGGATTTTAAGCACAAAACCTCAAAAATTCGAATGTCTTCACCAAAATTTAGAGCGATTTTTCGGCCGAAATCGGAAATTCAAACAATTTTTTCGCCCAAAATCAGGTGGTCTCCAAAAAAAAAAAAAAAAAAAGATCTTCACCAAAATTGAGAGCGATTTATCGGCCGGATTCGTTACGTTTAGGCTGGTGGGGGGGATGCATCTCGAAATGGAGCCGAATTATTCGAAATAGAGGCTGTTTTTTCGGCCAAAATCGTTACTTTTAGGCTGGTGGGGGGGGATGCATCCCCCCATCCCCCCCCCTAAATCCGCCACTGCCTCTCACCAATCGTCACTGCAATAATTGCACCAAATCCTTTAGCACACTCGCTATGTTTACTGCAAAGTTTGTTCATGAAGTAACATAGCCGGGACATATTTGGGCCTGAATTGCAGAAGTTTTAGTAAATAATGTTGCAACGGTGGCAATTCATGGCAAAAGCGTTTCATGCTGAACTTTTCAAACTTGTTCTGGCTGTAGTGGACATCACGTTAGCCATTTTAAGTGATGGTTTGTTAATTAGCACAAGCCATGTATTTCTGCATGCACTGCAATTTGCCACATTGTTGTTTACATTTTCGTGATAGGGCAAAAACATCAATAATAAATAGTGGAAATTTTTGCTTTTCATTGGTGCTCGCCAAAAAGCTATTTTGACAATCTAAAGAAGTGGTCACGTATGGGACAAGTGTTGATATATTTTCTGGGGACTTGTGTACAAACTTTACCTCACATAAATATGCTCCTATAATATTGCCGAAAGTTTAACATGATTTTACTGGTTATAACTTAGAAATAATGATGACTGTTTCATAAAATTTAACATTATGTTTAACTAAGACTGTATTGGTGCCTTGGCAGGATTTTTAAATGCAGTTTACTGTAAGCTATACACGAATTCTTTTTGTCGGCAGAGGGCGCGGGTTAAAAGTTTTGATAAAAATGGCTTTAAGATTTTCTTGTGCTATTTAGGAACTTAAATTAAACTAGTAAAATACCTATAAAAAGTTTGTGAGTGTCAAATGCTTTAAGTTATTAGCGAAATTAGCACTACCATTGCCCATTAAAAGTCAATACTGATACAGCATTCAACATTTATAGCTTACTCCCCCATTATCACCTTTATCTCTCTTCTAGTGCTAAAAGTAAAATGATCTTGATCTTCAAGATCACGATCTTGATCTTCAAGATCGCAGTATTCCGGTGATCTAATCTTTGATCTTCAAGATCACACTTTGGGATGATCTGATCTTGATCTTCAAGATCACCAAAAGGTGGTGATCTTGCCCATCTCTTGTGACAGAAGATTATCGTGGGGAAAGCTGGCTTATATTCATTGAAAAGCAACTAATTTCTCAGTTTGAAGCCTGCACTTTGTTTACAATAACTCTGCCGCAAAAATTTTATGGCGAACCAAGAACATGCAGTCAATTTTTGAAATTTTGTTTCTAATTGGCAACCCAGGCAAAATTTCTAAGGGGAAAAATCCTTTCTAATGGCAAATCTAATCTGTTATATGTCAGCAACGGTAGGTCGTAGAAAGCTCAAATTTGGTGAAGTTGGTCTTCAGATTCGTCAAAATTTTTTGAAAAAAAAATCGAACAAAAAAATTTCCGACCTGAATGCCCTTTTAATGTAGGGTTTATCAAACATATTGTAAATGGGAAGGGGTATTCAATAGTCTATTTAATTTAGTTAATCTAATTACCACTCACTTCTCTCAAGACTCGTTCCATTACGCCGTTGCACTAAAATATCTTTCTTTATAAAATGAACACGAATTAGGTTAATACTTGCGAGTTTTTTTGAATTATAGGATATAACGATATTACTGGCTTGTAATAAAAAGACTGAAATTTTACAAATAAGTTAGCCCAGCCCACATAGCCTGTATTTACGTAGCCACTTTAATCATGTTTTTGCAGGCACAGCTAACTTTAACGCCACGTTTTTAAAACATTGATTTTATCAAACTAGGCTTAAAATTAAGTTATCCTTGCAAAATTTGCAAACGCTGAGGGCTCCGCTCCCAGACACCTCCAAACATCCCCCAATTGCAGATTTCTAGCTACGTGTCTGGCTGTTGCTACTTTTGGGTGATAAACTGAAAAATAAGTGATATCTACGAAAATTGATTTTATTGCCCCAGAAAAAGAATATTGACCTAACGAAAAAAATTGACTTTTTATTGTCCAATCATATTAACAAAATGAAACTGACTCTTTTTATCCAGAGTTCTTGAAAAAATCACATCATCCCAACTTAGTACTAAACAATTGATTTTATCGAAAAAACTTGCCCGAAGTATGACGATTTTGATACTTTTTTTTCTTGCTTTGATTATTTCAGTTTTTTTTTTCTATTATAATAACTTTTTTTATAAGGACAAAAACTCCGAAACCACCAAACTTAGAAACTTAAATTTGGGGATATGATACGTCTACATAATTATGAAGTTGTGCACCTGCATTTTTGGAGGCGCAAGGTCACGCGGTTTGGGGCAGACGCGCCCAAAACTATTGACAACGAAGTTTAATAAGTGATTTTTGTCATCCATGCGCACGTGCTGCGGTGGCCAAGTGAATAAAGGCGCCTGGGTTCAATTATCTAGTAGGTCATTGGTTTTCTTGAATAAAATCATTTTAATGAAGCGTTTATTATTTTTTAGATTAAACAAAATCGCATTTAAATTTTTTGTTTTGACATTATATTTGATCAGAAGGATTCAGGTTTCTTTCTCTGTGAAGAATATTTTTCAATTCTTTTGTAATGCACCTCACACTAATTTGAACGGCTTAAGCTAGGTCGCTATTTTTTTAATATTAGTAGATATTTAACATACAAATACTTGGACATAGTTTGGAAGAACCACATCCCCAAGAAACCCCCAAATGGAACCCCAAAAATTATAGGTGGGCACAAATCTGTTAATCGTTATTCCGTTAATAACGTAGCTAACTTTTTCATTAACTCATTAAAAAGTTTTTTTATGTTAACGGCCTAAATTCACTACTGTTTAGTTTTGTTAACTTCCGTTGAGGGTTTTATCGTAAATATCTTGCACCATTCATTCATCGTACCGGTTCAAACCAGCTTGCACTGGTAACAATTGTTGCGTGTTAGCACGAGTTTTATAGAAGAAATAGCGAAGAAAGGAGCTCTTTTTTGTGGCTAATAATAAGCTGCAGCCTCATAAGCCTATAAGTTATAGCTGTTCGCAATTTCCTAAGATTTTTGGATCGCAGCTTCGTTAGTGCATTTGAACCTATTTTTATCTTGAAATTAGATTAGACTATAAAATGTAACTTCCAAAACACAAAAAGACCACCATAGCAGTGCCGTCGCTACGGGGGGGGGGGGGGGGGGGGGGGGCAGGGGGGCCGTGCCCCCCCCTAACGACTGCTTGTGCCCCCCCACCCATTCCGGTTTACTCAGAATACGTTTTCGAAACATCACTTAACGACAAGACAACAGGCAATAATAGAAAAAGGAATAATAACGTTCAAACATAATTCTCGTTCAAAGTTTTCTCCATTTCTCCATTATCTATTCGTTGCGGAATTGCTGGCCACCAACTGCTGTACATACCTCGTAAATGTGAGGCAATAATCTGTCTTATTAACACGCCTTTACGGATGTGCCGCGGAATCGGGATTTAAGCCTATAGTACCGTTACCGGTACTTCGTTAGTGATTATGTACTGAAACAATACGTGAAAACATTCTTTAAAAGACTAGTTGTTTGTGTTTTTTTTTAGAGCACTCTCAAAATTTTTTTAGGTCGCAGTCAGTTACGCAACCAGGGGGAAAAAGGCTAAGGGGGCTTTAGTTCACTTTAGTCAAGTCGCTTAGAAAACTTAATCCCAAAATATAAGCATTTAAACGTGTTTTGGACTTCATCTTAAGTATAAGAGAGGCTGAAGGGGCTAGGCAATTTAATTCTTTTAATGAATTTTAAATTTTAGCAATTTATTGTAGTTATTCATATGGCTTCAAAGACGTGCAAAAGGTGATTAAAATAGCGTCAAAATCGCTAGTTTTTACCGCAAAATCAAGTAAATTACCCAGTGATACGCTTGAGTGCATCAGTTTGTTCAGCACGGGGCCTAAATTAAACAATTTTTGTGGAAAAAAGCTCCTTTCACCAAAGCATAATCTTAGTTGCGCTTATGGTCGCATTCCATGCTACAGACGGATTTTTCAAGTGATTGTATGGGCCGCATACAAAACTAGCTAAGATACGCTGCCGGCCTTATGTGTTTCTTTTTTTCAGACATGAATACCAAATTTTTGAAATAGCGCATAATTTGTTGCCGTAAAATATCAGTTTTTAGGTGCAAAAGTTCAGTCTATTTTGGTACCTCCCACTTTCGGCTAGTGCCCCCTCACTTAGCTTGCTTTGGCGACGGCACTGCACCATAGCTATGAATATTTTCTAACAATTAGCTCAACAGTGTCATTTCGTGTTCTAGAAGTGATTACTGAATAAAAAGAAATGTAAATTACACGCAAAATGTTGACGAATTAATGGACTTCATTAACTTCCGTTAATCAAAGCTGAAAATAAAGTATTAACTTTAACGAAGGTGTGAAGTTTGTTAAAGGCCTAGTGGTTAACGAAGCTAATGTTTTGCATTAACTTGCCCAACCAGGCCAAAAATCAATGTTTTAAACGACTTAAACTAGGGTACTATTTTTTTCTGTGTGTCAGTAGATATTTAGAGGACAAATGCTTTGACATAGTTTGGGGTAACCATCCCTAGAAACCTTCCAAAAGGACCCCAAAATCAACTTTTTGAACAGCTGAAGCTAGTACGCTCGTTTTTTTAGATATCAGCAGATATTTAGCAAACAAATGCTTGTACATAGTTTGGGGATGCCACATCCCCCCCCAAAAAAACCTAAATAACCATTGGTGGGCAAGTTAATGCAAAACGTTAGCTTCGTTAACCACTAGTCCGTTAACAAACTTCACACCTCCGTTAACGTTAATCCGTTATTTTCAACTTTAATTAACGGAAGTTAATAAAGTCCGTTAATCCGTTAATATTTTGCGTGTAAATTAGATTTCGTTTTATTCACTCGCTTCTAGAACACGTATTGACGCTGTTGAGCTGATTGTAAGGAAATATTTATTGCTCTGGTGGTCTTTTTGTGTTTCGAAAGTTACATTTCACAGTCTAATCTAAGTTTAAGATAAAAACAAGTTCAAATGCACAACGAAGCTGCAAGATATTGACGATTAAAACCTTAACGGAAGTTAACAGAACTTAACGGAAGTTACTTTAGTCCGTTAACAGCACTTAACGGAAGTTAACTTAGTCCGTTAACATGAAAAAACTTTTTAACGGATTAACGAGTTAACGAAAAAGTTAGCTTCGTTATTAACGGATTAACGATTAACGGACTTGTGCCCACCTATGCAAATAACCCTATTCAAAAATTAGTTGTTTGAATGACCTAAGGCACCAGTTTTTTTTATTTTAGTTAACATTTAAAAGACAAAGATATTGACATAGTCTAGGGTGCTAGTTTCTTTTGATATCAGCAGATATTTAACAGACAAATACCTGTACATGTAGTTAGTGCATAGGTGGGCACAAGTTCGTTAATCGTTAATCCGTTAATAACGAAGCTAACTTTTTCATTAACTCGTTAATCCGTTAAAAAGTTTTTTCATGTTAACGGACTAAGTTAACTTCCGTTAAGTTCTGTTAACGGACTAAAGTAACTTCCGTTAAGTTCTGTTAACTTCCGTTAAGGTTTTAATAGTTAATATCTTGCACCATTCATTCAAGAAAGGAGTTTTTTTGTGACTAATAATAAGTTGCAGCCTCATAGGTCTATTAATTATCGCTGTTCACAATTTCCAAGGACTTTTCGATCGCAACTTCGTTGTGCATTTGAAATTATTTTTGTCTTGAAATTAAATTAGACTGTAAAATGTAACTTTCGAAACACAAAAAGACCACCATAGGATTCAATATTTTCTTTCAATTAGCTCAACAGCGTCAAAACGTGTTCTAGAAGCTAGTGAATAAAACGAAATGTAAATTACACGCAAAGTGTTAACGGATTAACGGACTTTATTAACTTCCGTTAATTAAAGCTGAAAATAACGGATTAACGTTAACGGAGGTGTGAAGTTTGTGAACGGACTAGTGGTTAACGAAGCTAACGTTTTGCATTAACTTGCCCATCTATGAGTTTGTGGATACCACATTCCCAAAGAACCCCCCCAATAACCCTTCTCAAAAATTAATTTTTTGAACGACCTAAACTAAGGCACCAGTTTTCGATTTTGTTTCAATGCGCTTCATACTATTATAGATTTTTTTTTACTCTCAAAATTATTTTATCAACTGCTGTCGGATTCCATTCACAAACATATTGCAATTAACAGTTATTATTATTATTATTAGTTTTTTTTTCATCCCACAAAATCACATTCAACCATTTTTGTTTGCATTGCATACGATTGCTTTTTACTAGGGTGTCGAACCGTTTTAAATAACGATTCGGGTTCAGGTTTAGCTCCTGCTCAAAATATTTTAGCGGTTCAGGTTTGGTTTGGGTTCACTTGAGCACCATTTTCGAGGTTTAGGTTTGGTTCAGGTTTACTCAAGTAAAATATTACTGGTTCAGGTTCGGTTCGGGTTCATTGACTTAAATTTAACTGTCGTTACTCGTTTCGTCCAGAAAAAAAAGAAATTGCTGACCCTGTTGATGATCACGGATCACCACTCCTCTTATTGTGCGTGTACCAGCGCCAGCGGCATCCAGATATGGAAAAATATATTCTTACTTTTGTTAGGGGTTCAGGTTCGGTTTGGGTTTACTTGAGCACAATTTTGAGGGTTCAGGTTTGGTTCAGGTTCACTGAAGTAAAATTTTGCTGGTTCAGGTTCGGTTCGGGTTCACCAAAATGAAACGGTTCATTCGGGTTTACGGTTCGGGTTCAGGTTCGGTTCGATACCCTGTTTTTTACAAAACTATCCGTAACCTTCAAAATCTGATGAGAGAATGCTGATGAAAAGGAACTGGCGAGTGGTGATTGGCGAAAGTCCATCTAGCTTTGTTTGTTAAAAAAAAGAGCAGATAGGTGGAAAGAGAGCGGCCTTGGGCAAGAATAGAGAATCTACTATCCTCATCATAATGTTGAACTCAGCAGGCAGGAGTTTGCAATAGATGAATTCAATGGCTGAATCAGAAGCAAGAAACTAGGTACAAGACTGAATGAAATGTGGGAATATGGTTAACTCCGTCTTCTGTAATTACATATTTTTTTTGGCAACTCTTTTTTTTCTATGACGCAACGAAAAATAATCAGTCTTTCTCTTTTGGCTGCCAACGTGGCAGGATAATCAACTACCGGAATTCATCTGCGATAATCAACAATTATGGTAATTTTTGTGAATTCAATTTGGTGACATACATTAAATTGGAGAACAAGCAATAACTTGAGTAATTTATCAAGCTGGAAGGAAATTGTGGTCCCTCCCGTGAAAGTCTGGAAGGAGGACCGCCACAAATTGGTGACCTCGACGTGATCCGCTATCAGCGCAACAACCTACATCCTATCAACAACTCGCGCCTGCTCACACAAGGCTGCGCAGTCGAGCCGGTTAACCGCAATCGGAGCGCGCTCCCTTTTGACGCGCCACAACTGGTGACCCCGACAACTGGATCGTCAGACCACATTTCACCGGCATCTGGATCATTATTTGGCTTTGCATTCAGTTCAAGAAAATTCCAACCGGGCAAAGAACAACAACGATAAAGAACTGGAGTCGGTATCACGGTAGGCCTACTAGCCTAGCAATATTTCCCGTTTGTATAGCTACTATCCTTTTGATGAGTTTTTCAAATTTGGCCTCAACTCCTTTTGGCCGTGGAAGGGGCAGCTGGCCCACTTCTTCTACCTTACCGGGCACACCCCATTTTTCTGCCTTTCGAGACCTGGGTGCGCCAATCAAGCTTCCAAAATTCTACGATGATGACGGCTTGCTATGGTTTAATAGTACAGCAGCTAAGCCGAAAATCGTTCACATCGTGAATAAAGTGTCATACTTTCATAAAATGGTGTTCCTGGTGTACTAATCGATATCCGAACCGGTGCCAAAAAATCGGAGTGGGGGAAAGTCTTCAAAATCCTCCTCAAAGTTTGCATTTAGCGTCATCTAGCGGAAAAATATTAAAATCGATTTTTAACCAATTTCAAAGAAGTTTAGAATTTTTGTTTGACTCGCTATGGCACTACAAAGGTTATTGTAGATAATTAGTAATTCTGTTTATTATTAATGACGTCACAATGTTGTATAAGTGACGTCATGAGAGCTCAAATCCGTGAATTTGATTTTAATTTTGTGTGATTTTATTTAGAGTATTATACAGGAGCAACCTTAAACGTTGAAATGAAAATTACAAAAAACATTGCAAAATATTTTTATTTTTACCCACATGACGTCATAGTGACGTCGTAATAGCCTGCAGTGGAATATTAAATTCCTTGTCACATCCGATGCATCTATAGTACTATTTGCTGCTCAAGTTAAAAAGTTTAGCTTGGAAGTAGGTTACTGTTACTGGATGATTTTTCTGATGACGTCAACATGACGTCATCATAAGTAATCAATAAATCTATTTTAATTTTATTTAACATTTAGAATATTATTCACGGAACAAGCACAAAAGTTTGATTGAAAATTTGGTTACATCACCAATTATTTTTCCTGAGCCCATGATGTCATGATGACGTCATTATGCCCAAAATGTAAACTTAAAGCGAATTGGCTTGCCTCTCAAAAACTGTTTGAAATCGTGGCACCCATAATATTTGCACATAGATGCGTCGAAGCTGTAATATTCGTAATTTGGCGCATGTTGTCAAATTTTTTGATTTAAATGTTCAATGAGAGATCTGATTTTTGCAAATTTATTGGTTTTATCTAAGCATGTGTTGTCGGCTATATGAAAGTTTGCAAAAATTGTCTCAAATTTGTCTCTACTCATAGCATTTGCAACAAGATCATGATGATAATATACACTCGTTTACAGTAGTTAATTTAATAGCATTGTACTGCGACTACGAGTTGTATAAATTTACAGTCCCTGCTTAGAAAGAATTTGAAACTTTCTTATAGATGCTCAAATCTCGCTTTGCAATAATATTGATAAAATTTTGACCATTGCAAAGATGCAGCTAAAATTCTTGAGTTCCCAAGTTTTACCACTTAAAATTTTCGCTGAAAATATAAATAATTCGAAGTAATTAGGTTTATCGAAAAACGACATAATTGTATTTGTTTTAAATATTACCTTTTGATCTATAATTTCATACAACGTGGGTATCGCAATTGTATACCAGAACTAGCAAAATAAACAACAGCGCGTTAATTTCCAACACGCGCTTTGCTATTACGTGTGCCGAGCGTCCTTTATGTAGGACGGCAAAACGCAAATAAAATTTTCTCCGAAATATTACATCCGACTAAAACAAAACTTTAGTCATAACATAGGCTAATATCTTATAATTCAATAAATTTGAAAAGTTATCTTGAAGCTTTTACGCAAATAAGTATTTATTGAACGATTTTCATACTTACTCCTAATATTTTGGCTATAGCAATATTAGCAATTTTTGAAACAATGTCAGAACTTAACCCAAACAGACATTTTTAAAAAAATAAGTGTATTTGGAGTAAAAAACATTAAAAAATCTTGTGCATCTTTATTTGCATAAAAAAAACAATTGGGCGAAGAGTAATTTTGGTTTGAGGAGGTGTCCTACATAAAGGACGCTCGGCACACGTGATAGCAAAGCGCGTGTTGGAAATTAACGCGCTGTTGTTTATTTTGCTAGTTCTGGTATACAATTGCGATACCCACGTTGTTTGAAATTATAGATCAAAAGGTAATATTTAAAACAAATACAATTATGTCGTTTTTCGATAAACCTAATTACTTCGAATTATTTATATTTTCAGCGAAAATTTTAAGTGGTAAAACTTGGGAACTCAAGAATTTTAGCTGCATCTTTGCAATGGTCAAAATTTTATCAATATTATTGCAAAGCGAGATTTGAGCATCTAAGAAAGTTTCAAATTCTTTCTAAGCAGGGACTGTAAATTTATACAACTCGTAGTCGCAGTACAATGCTATTAAATTAACTACTGTAAACGAGTGTATATTATCATCATGATCTTGTTGCAAATGCTATGAGTAGAGACAAATTTGAGACAATTTTTGCAAACTTTCATATAGCCGACAACACATGCTTAGATAAAACCAATAAATTTGCAAAAATCAGATCTCTCATTGAACATTTAAATCAAAAAATTTGACAACATGCGCCAAATTACGAATATTACAGCTTCGACGCATCTATGTGCAAATATTATGGGTGCCACGATTTCAAACAGTTTTTGAGAGGCAAGCCAATTCGCTTTAAGTTTACATTTTGGGCATAATGACGTCATCATGACATCATGGGCTCAGGAAAAATAATTGGTGATGTAACCAAATTTTCAATCAAACTTTTGTGCTTGTTCCGTGAATAATATTCTAAATGTTAAATAAAATTAAAATAGATTTATTGATTACTTATGATGACGTCATGTTGACGTCATCAGAAAAATCATCCAGTAACAGTAACCTACTTCCAAGCTAAACTTTTTAACTTGAGCAGCAAATAGTACTATAGATGCATCGGATGTGACAAGGAATTTAATATTCCACTGCAGGCTATTACGACGTCACTATGACGTCATGTGGGTAAAAATAAAAATATTTTGCAATGTTTTTTGTAATTTTCATTTCAACGTTTAAGGTTGCTCCTGTATAATACTCTAAATAAAATCACACAAAATTAAAATCAAATTCACGGATTTGAGCTCTCATGACGTCACTTATACAACATTGTGACGTCATTAATAATAAACAGAATTACTAATTATCTACAATAACCTTTGTAGTGCCGTAGCGAGTCAAACAAAAATTCTAAACTTCTTTGAAATTGGTTAAAAATCGATTTTAATATTTTTCCGCTAGATGACGCTAAATGCAAACTTTGGGGAGGATTTTGAAGACTTTCCCCCACTCCGATTTTTTGGCACCGGTTCGGATATCGATTAGTACACCAGGAACACCATTTTATGAAAGTATGACACTTTATTCACGATGTGAACGATTTGGCCGAAATTGCGGTCTTAGCTGCTCTACTGTAAAGTAGCCGAGGCAATCTTTAACTTTCGTAGCCTGAGTGATGACAAACGTAAATGCGAGCTCCTATTATCCGCTTTAGACCACAGGCATTTATCGATTTTGGAGTTCCCGTTGGCACACCTAGGAGAGCACCCCTATGACGATTTGAAATCTGCGCTTTTAAGGCACTATGCTCCCACGGAGGAGAAGCTGCATCAGCTTCTGTATCAAACCACGCTTAGTTTTGAGCAGAAACCAAGCGAATTGCTTGGCAAAATGCGCAGTCTCATGGGTCCAAATGTAGTGCTACCCCTGCGTGTTTTACGCAAACTATTTTTGGATCAAATGCCGTGCGAAACACGAAAAATGTTATCGATGCATGACAGTGAGGATTTAGATGGCTTGGCCAAAATGGCAGACCGAATTCATGAAAATGACAGTCGTGTTTCTCGCACTGCTGCCAGCTCAGCAGGCCACTTCTCTCAAGTGACCAAAACGCCTACGACTTGATTATCGTTGGACTCGGTCTCCGATAAACTGAACGATTTGAGTGTGTGTGTTGAGAGGCTGAATGCTACGGTCAGTAACCTGTCTCGATCTGACCCTGCCCCACTCAACACCTTTTCACCACAGCATTTTTCGACTCCTAAAAGAGACGGTGAATTTTTTCGTGGCCCAAGAAACTTTCGTAATTCTTCCCAAACTAACTTTCCAGGCCGAGCTGCTCACGCAACGCATTCAAAAACACCCAATCGAAACCAAACTAGCAAGGAAGTTTCTTTAAGACCTGAAAACGAGTTTAACAAGCCCAACTCGGATTTGTGTTTCTATCACGCACGTTTCGGCGCTAGCACCCGTTCTTGCAGGCAACCGTGCAACTGGCGTGGCTCACGGAGAAGTCTGTTTCGCAACCCTAGGGACAAGCCAATTGGTTTGATTAATGCTAACTTAGGTGTGTGGATAGTAAAAGACCCTAACACTTCGGTAAACTTAATGGTAGATACGGGCAGTGCGCTCTCACTTTTGCCTTGTTCCCGTTCTGCAGGCGACAACAGATTAACAGGTCACATGACGGCGGCTAATGGCACTTTAGTTCCGACCTACGAGACTATCCCGTTAACGGTAACTTTTGGTTTGCGCAAGAGTTTCAAATAGAACTTTTTACGCGCTGGTGTTAGTTGTGTTATTTTAGGGCTTGACTTTTTGACTCACTTTGGGTTTGTTTTGGACTTTACAAATAAAACATTGCACCTCCCATGTCATGATAAGGTTGATGCTAAGCTCACTCGCCCTCGTTGTGGTAGTACAATAAAGGAACCCGACGTTTCGATCGCTGAAGCTGTTGAGCGTGTCGACAATAGTTTTTCATCAGAGGATGAGGCATTGCATAAAGTTGCTGTTTTGGACCATAAGTCCTGTCCCGAACTGCCAGCTAACGTTGTTGAAAATAGCCTAGTTGATGTTGGTAGTTTTGACTCGGTTGATAGGCTTTGCACTTTTTACTCTGATTTGTTTGAGGTTGACAATTTTAAAAAACCGACTAAGCATAAGACTCAGCATCATATACGCACTTCCGGCCCACCATGTGTTGCTAAAGTTCGAAAATTAAGCCCAGAAAAGTTGGAGATCTTACGCACGGAGTTGGATAAGCTACTCCAATTGGGAATCATTTACAGAAGCGAGAGTGAATGGGCTAGCCCTGAGCATCTAGTTCCAGAAAAAAGGCGGCGGCTGGAGACTTTCGTCAACTAAACCGACAAACCATATCAGACCGCTACTCCATTCCCCTTTTATCTGACTTTGTGGGTGATATGGAAGGTTCAACCGTTTTCTCAAGCCTTGACTTGTACAAAGGTTACCATCAAGTGGAAATCGCCCCAGAAGATCAATGCAAAACGAGTATCATTACGCCGTTGGGCAACTTTGCATTTCGACGCCTCCCCATGGGAATCTCTTGCGCAGCCAACTCTTTTCAACGTTTCATGCATGAAGTTCTTCAAGGAATTCCTAATGTCTTTTGCTTCATTGACGATCTCCTCATCTTCAGTCGGAACGAGAAGGAGCATTTCCGACATCTGCAATTGGTCTTTGAACGCCTATCCCAATACGGCTTAACCCTGAATCGTGACAAATGCATTTTCAAAGTCCCTGAAATTGACTTTTTAGGACACAGGATTGGTCACAAAGGAGTCCTACCTCTGGTTCAAAAAGTTGCAGCTATTCAAAATTTCCCCATGCCTAAAACCATGCGACAACTGCGAAAATTTTTGGGGATGATCAACTTCTATCGACGCTTCATCCCGCAGGCTGGAGCAATATTGCACCCCTTGGAACGGCTTCTTTCCCCACAGAAGAACAGCAAGAAAAGCATCCCGTGGTCAGAAGAAAGTATTGATGCTTTTGAGTCCGCTAGACACATTTTGGCAAATGTTACTAGTTTAGCTTTTCCAATTAAAGGAGGAGAAACTATTTTGACTTGTGACGCTTCGGATGGAGCGGTTGGGGCCGCTCTTAATCAAGTTGTGAGTGGTGAGTTGACACCGATTGGTTTCTTTTCAAAGTCGTTGAACGCTACACAAAAAAATTATCCTAATTTTGATAGGGAATTGTTGGCTGCATTCCTAGCGATAAAACATTTTCGGTATTTTCCAGAAGGACGCGATTTTGTGATTGAAACGGACCATTCCGCTTTAGTTTTTGCTCTGAGGTCTAACCATAGGGAGTATTCTGGTAGGCGACTGAGACAGCTGCAATTCATTTCTGAATTTACGTCAAATATTCGCCACATTGAAGGGAAGCAAAATGTGGTTGCGGACTGTTTGAGTCGACCCCTTGACATTGGCGCTGTGTTTGGCGACTTCCAGACGGTAGATTTGCTCGAGATTGCTGCTGAGCAACAGACTGATTCAGAGATAAATGATATGATTAGGGATAAAACTCATTCCTTGTGTTTGGAAAAGGTCACTATCCCTTGCTCTAGCGAATGCATTTACGTAGACAAATCTTGTAATGTACCTCGAATTCTAGTTCCGCAAAAGCTGCGCTTCCGCATTTTTGACGAAGTTCATTCTTTAGCGCATCCTGGTGTGAAAGTGACCAGAGAGTTGATTGGTCAGCGATTCGTTTGGAAGGGAATGCGAAAAGATGTGGCAAAGTTTGTTAGAACCTGCATCCCTTGCCAGCAGTCTAAGATTGTTCGTCACAATAAAATCCCTTTGCAAAGGTTTAAAACTCCTGACGCTAGATTTGTCCACATACATTGCAACATTGTAGGCCCATTGGTTGAGTGTAACGGTTTTTCGTATGTGATGACCTTCGTTGACAGGTTTACGAGGCACGTAGAAGTAGCGCCCCTTTAGGGCACAAGCGCCAAAGAATGTGCTGACGCATTTTTGCACACTTGGGTTGCCAGATTCGGTTGCCCAACAGAGTTAACGTGTGATCGCGGAGTTCAGTTTACTTCGCACTTGTGGAATGAATTGTGCAGTTTTTTGGTTTGTAAACTAAACCACACTTGTGCGTATAAACCCCAAGCAACGGATTTTGTGAGAGAGTGCACAAAACTTTGAAGGCGGCTCTTAAAGCCCAAAGAGAGCCGCACAGATGGTTTTTCAACCTGCCTTGGGTTTTACTCGCTCTGCGATCTGCTCCTAAAACTGACCTTGGATTTTCTTCGGCGGAATTGACATTTGGCACTACCCTGCGACTGCCTGGTCAGTTTTTTGAGTCGCCTAAATCGGTCTGTGAGACGACATACGTAAAAGAGCTGAACTCCTTAATGTCGTCTTTGAAAGCTCCGCCGACCAACTATCACACCCAACGCGACACTTACGTTGAAAAAGCATTGGCGACGTGTGATCATGTTTTTGTACGCGATGAGACGAGTGGTGGATTTCACAGAGCGTACAAAGGACCATTTCGTGTTGTGTCGAAACATGCCAAGTTTTTCACCCTAGACCTTGGCAACAGAATTGACACGGTGAGCGTTGATAGATTGAAAGCCGCTAATTTGTTAAAAAACGTAACAGACGACGATTGTTTGGACTGTACATCCAATGGCAACGTAGCTTGCGAGTCCTCTAATCCTGTGGAGTAGGCAGCAGCGCCGTTTGATGAGCAACCTGCTCCTGTTTTTCGCAATAGGCTGGGTAGGATAATTCGCATGCCCGCCCGTTTTGACGATTTTGTCCCTTTGTAAAGCTAAACAGTTCCTTTTCGGTTAATTTGATGCTTAAGTTTGTTTTGATGAGTTTTTGTTGGGTACAAGCGCCCGTTTCTTTTGGAGGATTTACAGCTTTATCACGCCTGCGTTATTGTTCATTGCTTTGTTTTTCCTCGTTGCTGCTTGGTTATTTCAGTTTTGCTCAGAGAGTCGAACCACGGCTAGGATGTGTTAGAATTTTTTTCTCGGGTTTTCGGCGTTGTTTTCCATGGGTGGACGACTGATCACCGTCCACAGCTCTGGGTCGTGCACCCCAGACTCCATTGGACACCTTGCCGATATTTTTTTTTTATCAGGTGCGGCTGCGGAGTTCCAAAATTTATTCTCTATTTAATCCTTCCTTCTGAGTTTCAGCTATCGTACCGCTGTTGCTGTTCTTGATACTCCACTTTTCTATTTGAAATCTTGTGGCTGGATACCTTTTTGTGTGTGTCTGTGACGTGCTTGGTGTAGCCTTGTTTAGGCTCAGCAGTTTTTTTTTGCTGAGATCGGTTTCGCTTTCGGCATTTTTTTTTTTTTGTAATCTCACCTTTTTTTTTTTTTCTTAGCTAAGCTTGGTGGGGGGTCGGTCCCTAGCTGCTCTCCGTTTTGCTTCTAAAACTCCAAAATAGGACACCTTCCCTTCTCCATCCCTGGACATTTTTTCATTTTGACTTGTGGAGCAGATTTCGTTTTTGCTCTATACCAAATCATTTCAGCAATGTGTTGCTCAAATTCTTTTGTCCGTCGCTCGCAGCCACCGACGTCTGATCTGGAAATATGCAATCCTTTGTGGACTTTGGAACAAGAACTGCATCGAAAAGATTACTTCTTCAACTACCCATTGGATATTTTTTTTTTAACTTTTTTTTTTTGTCCCCAGCCTCAAGCGGAGGCTGATTCTTTTATTTGTGCCAGTTTTCTTGTTGTATATCATTTGCTTGTTTTAATGCTCCGCTGTGATTACATTAGTTTGTTTCTTGGTCGTAAGTTTTTGAGTATTCCCACAGATTCTTCATTCAGGCTTCGGTCGATTGTACCAATCGTCCGATGCCTTGGTGGGGGTATTGTGGGAATATGGTTAACTCCGTCTTCTGTAATTACATATTTTTTTTTTGGCAACTCTTTTTTTTCTATGACGCAACGAAAAATAATCAGTCTTTCTCTTTTGGCTGCCAACGTGGCAGGATAATCAACTACCGGAATTCATCTGCGATAATCAACAATTATGGTAATTTTTGTGAATTCAATTTGGTGACATACATTAAATTGGAGAACAAGCAATAACTTGAGTAATTTATCAAGCTGGAAGGAAATTGTGGCCCCTCCCGTGAAAGTCTGGAAGGAGGACCGCCACAGGAAGGTTTGCACTGACAGGCAGGAAGTATGCGTTTCTGGAAGAAGAGCGAGAGCGGATAGATTTGGAAACGTATTGTTTAATTTTATCTCCGAGTCTTGGGAGGTACGGTGTACACATAGGGAAAGATGGAGTAAGTTGGCCGTTTTTTTTTAATTTCTGAATATTTTTGTCATTGTAAATGCTATCAGAAAATGAAATAGATCCTCTAAATCTCAAATCTTATAGCTTTTATTTAACATTGTTCTTATTTTGAAAACTCAATTTTGCTCGCAAAGCTAACTTAAAAATATCCATTCAAACTGACCAACATGCTCCACAGGTAGAGTAAGTTGGCCAGTCCATGAGGGTAAGTTGGCCATATCACTTCTTAAAAATACGCGAAATTTAGAAAACAATACAGAGATCAAAATAACGAATATCAGATCAAAACGAAGAAATCGTCAATTGCACTACCAGATACTTCTACTCGAACCGTCCTGTAGAGCCAAGTAATCGTACAGGGTCTTGTAGCTGCAACTACGCATAAAGAATTTGAGGTGGGCTACAAGCTTAAACAGCACGTTTGATTCTCAAGACGTGCAGCGTAAAATTATATGGTGTTTTTGTAATTTTTGCCTCAATCAAATTATAAATTGGCAAAAAAACTAATCAAGCATCAGCATGGCTCTACATAGCCTTTAAACCAAACACAGATTGCAAAAAAACGTGTGGGCATTTAGAACACTAGTTCTATATTAAACTTAGTCTAGGCTTAAAAAGATGAAAAAAAAAGGTCACACATAGTCAATTTACTGTCATCAGTGTCTATAGGGATAGCCAGGATTTTTAATGGGGGGGCCCCAAGCCACAAATCACATGCAATGACGTCATCAAAAACTTTCGAAATAGGAACTTTTTTTAGGGCAAATGTATCGTAGAATAGAAGATGAGAAGCCGTGGCCTGGTTTGGCACTTAACTGGCATTTTATTACAGAGAGAAGGCGTAAACTAACAGATATAAATTGCAAATGTATAATCTGGAAGACGTGTTGAGTAAGCTATTGTAACTCAAACGTATTACAGAGGGGGGTCTGGGGGCAGAGTCCCCAGCCTCCGGAGGCTATGGAGATTTCGGGGCGAAACCCCCAGACGCTGGGCAATTTTTTGGGAAAAAAAAGCTATTTTACTGCCAGGGGATCACATTTCGCTCGTGTTCAGAGCCATTTGAATGAACTAGATTTTAACATCAATTTGAAAGCCAATTAAAAAAACTAATTTCAATTCTCCTTTTACTTGCAATTTAAGTCCAAAGCACGTTTAAAATCTTGCATTTTGGCGTTAAATTTTGTCAGTGATTTGGCTCAAGTGGGGGATGTACATTGCTGCATTGCTCCTACAATATTTTAGCCGTAAATAATAAGCCAATCGAAGATTTTGCTTACAAGTTTTTGTTTTGTCATGAAATGAACCGGTTATAGGGGTATATGAACTGCCTGGGAGCCCAGGGCCCTTCGATTGAAATTTCATAATTTGTTCAATGAGCATATCCCTTAGGTAATTTTTTTATAGAAGTATTTTGTACGTAAAACCGGCGAGGTGAAGGTGAATTGTTTTTGAAAAATGGTACAATAGATAATCACGCTTACTAACCATGTTGTTCTCGGGCCGGATTTACATTGCGCGGACCCCCTGGAACTTTGGGGATTTTTGCAACATCTTCCCGCCAAATATAGGTGAGGACCAAAAAAGTTTTACAATCTGAGCGCGGGGCCCCTGGCACAGTGCCATATGGTAAATTCGGCTCTGATTGTTACGTTATGTTCATAAAAAGGTAAGAGGTGGGCCTGAGATAGCAACTTTTAGAACAAAAACCGTAAATTTACCCGGGTTATACATTTAAATTGATTGGCAAAATTGAATCAAGGAGGCCCGGCCCCCTGGTCGTCAATGTTATTGTTAATTACTATTGTACGCGTGACTATTATACGCGAAAATACTAAAGAAACTAAAACTGAAGAAACACTGGGTGGTTTGTCACATTTTTATCATTGATGACATTTCGATAGAGGGGCCCCCGGACCTCCTGCCCCCCTGGCTACGCCTATGTCAGTGTCGTGACTACAGTAGCTCGCACAATATTTAGGAATTCTTCATTAACATTCTATACATAACATAAATCGCTGAGGATTGTCAATGCACAAGCAGTGGGCCCAATTTTGACAAAAACTTTAACAAGATGAATTGTCTCCGGGAAAGTTGGCCCAGACAGATGATCGGTCACAAATGGCAGTGACCATCTTGCCCCACTCGGTAGCCACATTGGAAATAGCCTCACAGCAGTATGAAGGTTAACGTTTATAACACTAAAGTAATAGTAATTCATTGCTAAAGCACTTACCAACCCTTGACTGGATACTTACTTTTCAAATGTTTTACAAGTTGATGCTGAAGTGAATTTTTCGAAATCTAAATTATCGTCAAAAATCAGTTTTTCATCAGTAACTTTTCTCTGCTTAGAAGAAACTTATTTGACTTAGCGTGGTAGTAGGTTGCAACAATGATAGTGCAAAAGCATGTGACGATTGGACAGCTAATTTTCGACAAAAAGGCGATGGCCTGTTTGCCCACCTCGCAAGCTTACCCCACCTTCTCCTACGACTACTGTGTCTCTGACATGAAAATTGAAAATCTTCGTTGCTTTTTTTTAAAGCAGGCTGACGTCCTTGTTGGTAGCCGAAAGAAGCTCGTTGGTCGAGTAGGCCTAAACAACGCGTGGTTCCGCGGTCGAAAAGCGTTGTTTAAGTGCAAATTTTACTTGCTTTTCAAACCGAGTAGAAACAGAGTCGAGTCATAGGAGACGTAGATAACGGAATATTTTTCCAGTACGAATTTAGGCAGAGCATGAAATTGCTTTCATCTTCTGAAGGTGAATTTACACAGCATCCGTTTTTCGTACGTTTTCGTCCGTTTTTTTACGTTTTTGCTTCTCCTTGACAAAGTATGCGCTTTTTCATCCGCATTTCTATGTGTCCATATCCGCACTAACCAGACAGTCACATACTGGACAAAAGTTTTCCGAAAAAAATTTTTTGTAAAGGGGTACAGCTCTATTTCGAAATATCGCTCTTATCGTTCATACACAAAATTTTTGAACAAAATTTTCATCTGTATATAACAGTCTACTTAGTGTGTATATGGACTTATAAAAATGCGGATAAAAAAGCGCTCACTTTTTCAAGAAGAAGCAAAAACGTAAAAAAACGGACGAAAACGTACGAAAAACGGATGCTGTGTAAATTCACCTTTAGCCATGATGAAGCAGTTTCATGCCCTGCCTAGATTCGGACTAGAAAGATGCTCCGTCTATCTATGTCTCTCATGGCTCGATTCCGTTTCTTACATTGTTTAACTTGTGTCACAAATTTGACATGATTATCAAATCTTTCAATATACTTGCTGTATTACTCTGAAGCATGTAACGAATTTGCGGGGACCATCTCCTCGGATAATTGCGCGCAGGCAACACAACTCCTTTCGAAAACATTTCGACCTCCCGCTCCAAAGGCGAACGCGTTACCGCTCGACCAAATGGATGGTTGTCATAATAATCTGGTATTTAAAGGAAATGTTACTCTATAAAAAAACTTTTGCAAAAAAAAAACAAACGAATTATTTCTTGCTATCAGCTTTAATATGCTTCGACATAGCAATCACGTCACTCATATTATAGTTGATAAAACTTAACGTATTAGTTTTAACGAATATTATACTTAAGACCAATCTTTGAGCAGTTGCTAAGTGTTGAATTGAAACGGTAATCTGTCCAGTTTAAATAATACTGGGCAAAGTGAAGGGGAGATTACAAAAACATTTTCTCTGTAAATTTACAAAAAATCGTAGGTTTTCTTAGGGTTTTTAAGCAATTCTACATAAGTTGCTCTTTTCTTTGTTAACAAACCACTTTGTGAAAATAAAGTGTTGAATTGAAACGGTGATCTGTCCAGTTTAAATAATACTGGGCAAAGTGAAGGGGAGATTACAAAAACATTTTCTCTGTAAATTTACAAAAAATCGTAGGTTTTCTTAGGGTTTTTAAGCAATTCTACATAAGTTGCTCTTTTCTTTGTTAACAAACCACTTTGTGAAAATAAAATGTTGAATAGGCAACAATACATTAACGGAATAACTATTGACATGCTTTGTGGATCGTTGGAGAGCTAAATGGCAGCAAAGCACCACAAATAAAGAAAAAAAGAAATTCAAAATTAGTGCATAAAAATACTTAATTATTTTTCCACAAAGGAATCCAAAATTACGTTCTTTCAAATTAGACCAAACCTACATAACATACGACCCTCTGGCCGCATACTGCCCGTGAAGAGTTTTATTGCGGCCCGCGAAATGGTTTCTTGTATACTTAAGCATAATCTCGCCTGGTTGTCATTTCGTCCGGAAAAACGGCTACGAGCTGACCAAAACCGAGGGTGTTTATGAACCCCATCGTGTAATCGTCCATTTAAGATTCGAAACTAGTGGCAACTCGAGGGTACCCGGAAAAAAGACCTTTTTCCTTTATGGAGAGCACCTAATTTAGCGCAGACGCACAGACATATAGACCTTTTTTTTGAGATCACCCACTAAAGATCACTTTTGTTTGGTCTGCACCTAGGCCCACAGGACAGAAATTTTCTCGCGCGCATTGATAACGAGAATTTTTTTAAGAGGCGCTACCGAACGAAACACTCGCTAAAGGCAGGAGGTTATTTTTGCACGTGCATCTGAAGCTCTGCGAGCTGGATAACGTCATATTCGCTCGCTAAGTTGCTTGGATCGATTGCGAGATATAACTGGAGTAAAAAAACTTCACGTTTTCCTAGCCAACTTAACAAAGATTTTGCAGCACTCGTTAAGCGTACGAGAAATTTTTTTGGTCAGAAATTTATTGGCAAAATGTTGAAAACTCTAACTAAAGCGAATTTTTGTTGAAAATTACTTAAAATCGTCTCCATGTTTGCTATTAGACTGCTAAGAAGAAAGCGAATTGCATAAAAAACCGTTCGCTGTATCGACTGATAAAGATACTTTGAGTAGCGCTAGTTGACAAAAATAGCAATACACTCTTTTTATAAGAACAATTTTTTATGAACATGAAACTCGTTTTTGCTCAAAATTTAAGAGCAAATAAAAGCAATGCTAGTCTCGGCAGCAAAATATAAACCAAAAGCAAACGAAAAAAAATCAAATCAAAGAAAAAAAATTAAATTTTGTACTGATTCAACACGGTAAAATTTTAGTGATTTTCTTCTGTTTGCAAGCAAAATTGTAACTATTCCAAGAGTACAGAACGCTGTTTGAGAATTTGTTTGGCAGTCGTTCGAAAAAAGCTTGCTTTTTTCAAGTTGAACGACTGTAAAAAAATTTTACCGTGCCGCAAAGCAGGAAAAAAGCCTTTACTCAGGCCGACAGAGCATTAGAAAATAAACACTGTTGCAAACATGGCCGCTAAGATTGACATGGATGCTAAAAAATTTAAGAAAAAATCAAGAAATGAGGCTGAAATTCGGCAAAAACTTAACAACAGCCAGTCTCAACTCTTGATTTACTGGTTCTAAAAAAGAACAGTGTACTTCAACTTGTTCACTTGTTAAAATTTTGAAACCTATGGTTACTGTTAACATAAAAGTATACCAACCACCAATAACCTCCACGTCATTTAAAAAATTGTGGTGTGGTAAGAGTCAGAGGTGGAGTCCTCGAGGACGTCCTTGGCCTCGAGGACACATTTTGAAGTCTTTGGCCTTGGCCTCGAAGCCTCAAGTCCTTGGCCTTGGCCTCGTAGCCTCAAGTCCTTGGCCTTGGCCTCGAAGCCTCAAGTCCTCAAAAATTGCCCTGTCCTCGGCTCGAGGACAGCACTACTTTTTGAACAGTTGAAATTTCGTTGGAAAACGCCAGAAACCTCGCGGAAAATTTGCGAACACCTTTTTTGTTTTCCTCAATTGGAGCATAGGCGTAGGCAAGAGGAGGGAGGCAGCCCCCCCTAATTATAATTTGTTCAAAATGACAAAAATGTGACAAAAAGCCTATTGTTCCTTCAGTTTCAGTTTCTTTCTAGCATTTTTCGCTGACGACAATATAACTAGTTTACAATATTGAAGACCAAGGGCGCTGGGTCCTACTCAATTCAATTTTTGCCACCCAATTTAAACGTATAGCCCAGAGAAAATGGAGAGTTTTTGTCTTAAAAGTTGCTATCTCAGGTCCACATCTAGCCTTTTTGTGAACGTAATGCATCAATCAGGGCCGGATTTACCATAATATGACGCAGTACCATCTAGGGGCCCCGAGCTGAAATCGTAAGATTTTTTTGGTCTTCACCTACATTTCCCAGCAGAGTTGTAAACGGGCCGACTAGTTCAGACCCGAATCCGGCCCAAACCCGAAAATATAAGCCCAAACCCAGCCCGAACCCGAAAACTAATTTGAGGCCCAAATCATGCCCGAAAAAAAACGAAAGATAAGTTAGATCTAAAAAATTGAGCAATGTTGCCAAGTTATTTTGATTATATTTTTGTGCACGTGAGACAAAAAGCACGTCTCAGGTCCAATTTAAGCCCGAAATTTTTGTCAACTTTAGGCCCGAACCCGGCCCGAACCCGACCCGAAAAGCCCGGCCCGACTCACAACTTCGTTTCCGAGAAAGATTCTGCGAAAATCTCCAAAGTGCCAGGGGCCTAGCGCGATGTAAATCCGGCCCGGCAATAACATGGTTAGTAGACGTAACCATCTATTGTATTATTTTTCAAAAACAATTCAGTATTTCACCTCCAACCTCGCCGGTTTTTACGTACAAAATAGTTAAAAAAAATTAGCCCTGGAAAATGCTGATTGAACGAATCATTGAACTTCAATTGAGGCTCCTGGGCCCCCTGGCGAACAGGTACTCCTATAACTGGTTATTTTCATGACAAAACAAAAATCTTTAAGAAAAATCTTCGAGTGGATTATTATTTACTGCTAAAATGCAGCCAGAGACTATGCACGTTACTTCCTCCTACGTGGACCAAATCACTAACAATTAAAATTTAACTCCAAAATGCCAGATGTTAAACGTGTTTTGGACTTAAATTGCAAGTAAAAGAAGGATTAAGCAATTTTATCTTTTCAATTGGCTTTCAAAGGTCAAAAATCTAGTGCTTTCAAATGGCTCTGAACACTTGCGAAATGTGATCCAACGCCATTAAAATAGCTTTTTTTTCCAAAAAATTCAAAAAATCGCCCAACGGCTGGTGGCTTTGCCCCCAGACCCCCAAAGCCTCCGGCGGCTGGGGGCCCCGCTCCCAAACCCCCGTCTGTGGTACATTTGAGTTACACTAGCTTTCTCAACACGTTCCCAAAGTTAGATATTTGCATTTTTCAACTATTAGTTAAAGCCCTGTCCCTTTGCAAAATCCTGGGTAAGTGCGAACAGGCAACAACGATTTCAGATCTTTCATCCTACAATATCTTTGTCCCGCAAAAACTTTCTCTTTGGAAAAATTTTGATGACGTCATTGCATGTGATTTGTGGTTTAGGCCTTCCTAAATCAAAAATTTTGGGTACGCCAATGAATTGGAAATCGTCTGAAAAAAAATTTTGAAGACCTTTTCTTTTTTAGGAGAATGCTTGCGCCCGTGTCCTTGGTCCTTGGCCTTGGCCTCGAGCATTCCTGTCCTTGGCCTCGAGCATTCCTGTCCTTGGCCTCGAGAGGGTCTGTCCTCGGAAAGGCTGTCCTTGGCCTTGGCCTCGAATTTTTTTGCGTCCTTGGCCTTGGCCTCGAGCCTTGTGTCCTCGACTCCACCTCTGGTAAGAGTTGTTCTCTTTTTTTACATTGATCCAAAAATGTAATTAAATTCTGTCGTTCATTAACTAATTATTATCGATGGAGGATTTTGCAAGCTTAGAATATTCACGCAGGGCCCATAGTATATTTTTCCTTGCAGTACATACCACTATACAGACACAACACGCTTGAACGCAATATGTTTAAGCAGAAATGCATCTGACGTCACAAGGAGGTATTTATTATGTGCTAACACAACATCTCGCGAAGAAATTCGAGCGAGCATTTTTAACGCATGTTCGGCGAGACGGTTAGGAGATAGCATTTTGTCTGCGAAGTTTTTTGCTCGTTAACGCCCTTAAGCGAGCGAAAATTGCCTTTTGAGCTCGCTAACATGCTCTGTCATGTGAGCCCTGACTTCTTGCACATTTATCCGCAAATTGTGCTTTAGCCTCCAAATAAAGCATGCGGCCCGCCACATGCAGGTTTGTGTCATTACGGCCCTTGTACTGCAGCTAGTTGTGCAGGCTGAATTAGACTATACACGCGGTCAATAGTACCAAATAATATTCAACTTAGTGGTTTAGAATTAGTCGATGGCAAAAAATGTGTGTTTGGTTTAAATAAAGCGGAAACTTTGCTGCTTTTGTTTTCTGACTGTAGATAATTTTGGAATGATTTGGGTGATTGGCTTTCAGCAAAATCAACCATTAACATTACGTTAAATCGAATTCAGAAATTTTTGGCTTTCAGGATTTCAGTGTTGATTGTTGATGTATTAATGGATTACTTTTACGAGCAAGGTTTTTGATTTGCCGAAGTAAACTTTCAAATTCAAAACCGGATATGTAACTGTTTTTTAATGCAATTAATCTGATTAAAAGTTTGAACTTATAATAGCAAGATATAAGAATAAATAATTTGACTTTTCATTTCGAAAACTGGCCTACAATATTTTAACAAGTTGAAATTTTTTATATTGTAATTAAAGATGTTTTGTGAAGTATTATTGATCAGCTGATTTTCTTTTGTATCGCAATTTTGAACTTATCTTTATTTTTGTCTTGTGTTGTGTTTGTTTACGTTAAAATTTGCTCTGTTGAACGTTTTGCTTGTTTTCGCTATGGCAATATTATATTAATTTTTATTTTGGTGTATGTAAAACGTGACTAAGCCTGCTGCTTATTTAACCAAAACTATTAGAATTATTATTAGTCCAAAATATTATAATCAATTTCAACATCCTTTTCCTGAAATTCCTGAAATAAGACAAGAATAAGCCACGATACAATTTTCAGCATCTTCTTCCGCTAATTTTTGTAAATATGCTGCACACGAAAACGCAATATAAAACTGTTTTTTTTTGTCCATGCGTATGAACTGCTTCAGGTACTCCGCCTCTGCCCAATCGCATTGCCGCAAAATACGATTTGTAAGCACTTGAACCTGAATAATTGTAACCATCGACCTGTTCAAGCCCAAACTCGAAAAACAATTTGAAGCCCAAACCACGCCTGAAAGTTACACTAGGTCTAGAAAACGCATACAGTTAATTGCTCCTCAACGTTAGTTTGCTGCGTCTAAATAAAAGTATTTATTGCTAAATTGTGGTGCGCTATAACAAAAATGTGGTGTACTATTTACATCTTTTTGATGTTTAAATGAAGTCTTCATTCAGTGTTACAAAGTTATCTTGATTATAATTTTATAGCACTTACAGGACAGCAACACAAGGCTCGTATCAGGCCCAAATTAAGCCGGAAATTTTGTTATCCTTAAGCCCAAACCTGACCCAAAAAGTCCTGCCCGGCTTACTACTCTTGACTTGAACGCCGAAGTTTAATCATTAAATGATTAAACACTTGATAAATATATCACGTCCAGTTAACTAGTTGTTTAATCACAAACGGTTGCTCATATTATCACAAGGCACTTTCTGTAAGCACATGAATAGCATGACCACATCTTAACATTTTTAAACCACGTAACCTACTTTTCATGCTTGTGAAAGCCATAGGTTTTGTTGAAAAACCAGCTTTTACTTAAAATCAAATCACCTTTCATTTACTCAATATTAGTGTGTTATAAAATTTTTTGAGTGTACTGTAGATACATCTCAACACTCATTCTTTTCATTAACCATGTCGACATTGATTTTCCGAGTCTAGTATCTAATCAACATTTTAAAATACGCTCAAGTACTGTACAGTTGTGGAATTGCTATTTTGATCATGCGAAACAAATTTTGTGAAAAAAATTATATGAATTCCGTAGTAAATGAATGTTTGTGTGACTAAATGTAAAAGTTTCTGATGGATTATTACAACTTCGTACGCGAATAGCATTGTGTTCGTGGGTGATCTAAATCCAAGTTCTAAATTAAACTTTTATTTCACCTGCATTTTCCGGCAGTAGTTTATGCGCAATAAACATAAATTACATTATTACCTATTACTCACAGACACCGAAATGGAACTGATTTGTGGCTTTAGCTGTCAAAAAGAGAGATATTATACTAATTCGTAATTCCTATTACTCCACTCTGTGAAACGAGGAATGTATTAACACTAAGTAGGTAGCCTAGGTAAAACTGGCCATAAAGCAGAGTTGTAAACGAGCCAACTAGTACAGGCCCGAACTCGAAAACTAACTTGAAGCCCAAATCATGCCCGAAAAAATTCGAAGGTTAAGTTAGGTCTGAAAAATTTAGCAATGCTGCCAAGTTATTTTGATTATATTTTTGTGCACCTAAAACAAAAAACACGTCTCAAGCCCAAATTACTGTAAGCCCGAAATGTTTGTCAACTTTAGGCCAGAACCCAAACCCGACCCGAAAAGCCCGGCCCGACTTACAACTCTGCCATAAAGTCTCATCAAAAAAAGAAGTGATTAATTTACCGAAAATTTTGTTAGTAAAAGAGAATAATTCAAAATGCGAAATTTTCATCAGTGCATTTTTCAGTTATTTTTTTAAGGGTTTCAGCCGGTTGACACTGTGAGTAAAACCGTGAGCGTACGAGCGTATTTTTGGTTACAACAATTGTGTACGCCCGGCTTATCGCCACTGTGATACTGCCTTACCAGTGTGCAATTAAGCTGCCAGTTGGTTAAAACAAATTAACGATATGCTCTTGCGCTCACGATTTCACGCACAGTGTAGGCCGGGCATCAAGATTAGGGCTTGAATTAGGGTTTAGGTCAGGTTTGGAGTTAATTTTAGAGCAAAGAAGTTTGCATCCAGTATATCATCTAAGTTCAGACAACTTCCTGATGTATCCGAGGACATTGAGAAGGAATGGCTGCTGTTCAGATCAGCAATCATTTCATCAGCTGCTGAAAGTTGTGGGCGAAAACGGCTTAGAATGGCGGGCGATAGTGAGAAAAGAACACCTTGGTGGAACCAAGAGGTTAAGGAAGCTATTCGAGCAAAGAAAGATGTGTTCAAGGCCTGGCTACAGGACAGATCGTCATCTGATTTGCAATCCCGGTACACTGAGGCGCGAAAAGCGGCAACTTCGGCAGTAAAGAAATCCAAGGAGAAGTCATGGGAAGAGTTTGGTCGTCGGTTGGATTCCAACTATTTTTCAGCAAACAAAGTATTTTGGCAGACCATCCGCCGTTTACGTGGCAAAAGATCGAGTATCACGTACTCCATCAAGGATTCTGACGGTAACATTCTAACGGATGAGAATGAAATCCTTTCACGATGGAGAGAATACTTTGAAGATCTTTTGAATCCTGTAAAGGCATCGACTCGTGACACACACGAAGTGACACATCTAGGGGAGGATGAAGTTTTCACTGCAGCAGAAGTGGCAACTGCAATTAAAGGGATAAAATCTGGAAAAGCTGCTGGTGAAGATGAAATCAGACCCGAGATGTTGAAAGCGCTGACTGGAGAAGGAATTCTCTGGTTAACGCGAGTGTGTCAAGTTGCGTGGAAGCTTGGCAAAACTCCCAGAGATTGGCAAACAGGTGTGATTATTCCGATATTCAAGAAAGGAGATCGCAAGCACTGTACGAACTACAGAGGGATATCACTCCTTAGTTTGCCGGGGAAAGTATATGCCAAATGCCTTGAAAGGAAATGCCGAGAAATAGTGGAATCAAAACTGGAAGATGGTCAGTGCGGTTTTCGTCCGGGTCGCAGCACCACGGACCAAATCTTCACTCTGAAGCAAATCTTCGAGAAATCTTGGGAGTATGGCAAAGATCTCTTTGCATGCTTTGTCGATCTTGAAAAAGCATATGACCGAGTTCCTCGGGATAAACTTTGGAAGGTTTTGCAGGAGTATGGCGTTGATGGTCAATTGTTACGCGCTATTAAGTCATTCTACTGCAGACCGGAGGTATGTGTTCGGGTAAATGGCAAGCAATCAAAGCCGTTCCATGTGGGCGTTGGACTCCGGCAAGGGTGCGTTTTGTCACCTCTCCTTTTCATTGTTTACATGAATTGGATCGACAAATACAGCCAAGCTGATGAGTGTGCCACGATTGGAAATTGCAAAATTAGTCGTCTGCTATTCGCAGATGATTTGGTTCTGCTTTCTTCCACAGAATCTGGCCTACAGCGCGCATTAAATAGCTTTGCAGATGCATGCAACACCGCCGGAATGAAAATAAGAACGACCAAAACTGAGGTACTTCATCTTTCAAGAAACCCTGATCAGTGCGTATTACAAGTGAACGGAGCGACACTGAAGCAGTTGGAGAAGTTCTAGTATCTTGGGGTTGCATTTACGAGTGACGGAAGGCAAGACGAAGAACTGGATACCAGAATAGGCAAGGCTAGTGCAGTAATGCGAGCTTTGCACTACTCGGTTGTCATGAAACGAGAATTGTCGAAAAAGGCAAAGCTCTCAATTTTCAAAGCAGTTTTTGTCCCCATTCTCACTTATGGTCATGAATCTTGGGTAATGACCGAAAGAATGCGATCACAAGTGTAAGCGTCCGAAATGAGGTTTTTACGAAGAATCGAAGGAGTTACACTGTTTAACAAGGTGCGTAGCTCTGAAATTCGAAAATCTCTTAACATCGAGCCGTTACTTCTCCGAATTGAAAGATCTCAGCTTAGATGGTTTGGCCATGTAAGCAGAATGCCTCAGGAAAGACTCCCCAAACAAGCTTTACATGCTAAAGCAAGTGGGAGAAGACCAGTCGGACGACCTAGAACTAGATGGACCGATTACATTGAGGATCTTGGATGGAGTCGCTTGGGACTTCGCCCAAGCGAAATGATGGAGGTGATGGAAGACCGTGAGGTGTGGCGGCTCAATCTTGAGCTACTGCCCCCGCAACCCTCACGGAAAAGCGGGCAATGAAGAAAGAAGAAGAAGATTTGAGCCTGGGTTAGATTTAGGTCAAAAATCTTTCATAAAAAAAAACGAACACTAATTGCATGTTCAGAACCAGAAACTCGATTTTTGTTTTTATTAACAGAAGACGCAGGTTCATTTGAATAACCGAAGATCATTTAATTTGGGGTATTTTGCTTACACTTATTAGAAATAATATAGGAATACAGGTAGAAAAAAATCATTACTAACAATAAGCTAGCTTAACCAAATCAGAGTTGTATGTCGGGCCGGGCTTTTCGGGTCGGATTCGGGCCTAAACTTGACAATAAGTTCGGGCTTAATTTGGGCCTGAGACGTTCTTTTTGTCTCAGGTGCACAATAATGTACTTAAAATAACTTGGCAACATTGCGAAATTTTTCAGACCTAATTTAACTTTCGGGTTTTTTTTGGGCATGATTTGGGCTTCAAGTTAGTTTTCGGGTTCGGGCCGGGTAAGGGCCTGAACTAGTCGGCCCGTTTACCACTCTAAGCCAAATACCATAATGCAGTTGCAATTAGCTACTAACGTCCTGGTTGTTTTCGACGAATGCTATATACTTGTTTTCAACAAGTATAATCCAAGCAGCAAAAATATATAAGGGAAGGATTCACCAATGCTATATATACTTTTCGTTGATATGCAATTTCACTTGCCACGAGAGCATACCTCAAAATGGGCTATTTCAACTTCATTAGTATGGCCGATTACTAACTGATGAAATTTACAAATACTGCATTCCAGATGTTGAAACGAAAATCTCGATCCCCATGGCAGCAAGGTCGTCATCAGATCAGCAATCCTTACTTCTATAAAGTTAAATATTTATTATGTCACGGGATTTTTTGACTTGAAAAATATAATAAAATACGTTCGAGCTCTCTTCTAGCGGTAATCTTGCACTAACTGCAATTTCCCATTACACAAAAAACTGTCGGAAACATGAGCGTACCGTATGAACATTAAAAAAGAAAATCATTCGTGTGATATAAATTTCACAAAGGTGATTATTTTACAGAATCGCAAAAAGCTGAGGTTTATTTCGCAAATAAATATTCAGTTAACGAGTGTGAACTTTCTTTTCAACATTATCACTCCAAGATTAGTACATAGGTGTAGAGAAATATGCTCTTTGTATCAAACTTAAGTCTTTTACGCAATGAAGTATTTTCGGAATCCATTGTTAATGTAGGAAATAGAGTATTTTGAAACAAAAACACAATTACCAGCACTTAATTTTCTGCATGTAGAGAACTAAAATTGGTTTCCAAAAAATATTCATGACTTCATTTTCTTCATATCAGTAACAAACTGAAGAGTAAGAAGTGCGCTCATCAGCTATCTGTTTTCAGAAATATTCTCAGCCAAACATTTCTTCGGATGCATAAGTTATATACAAAAAACCGTCTTCGTCGGCGTGAATATCATAAATGTCATCAAACGTTTCATCCAGAGATACGTATTTGTTTCTATCAACTGTAAGATACAGGGCGTGGGTAGACGCAATGCACAACTGATTTCTAAAGAAAATGCGATTACATTGACATAGCTTTTTTGTATATTTACAGCGAAAATCAAATTCTATGAGGTTAATTATTTCGATGGTTAGCGCGTTTTTCTTTCGAATACCTTCGGTGACTCAATTTGAGGTAAATCAAATTGTTCGTAATAAATAAATAAATAAACTGAAGATTTATGACTCAACGACCTTAATAAGAACGGAGAGATGAGGGTGACTGGGAAGTGAGCTCGCGCTCTTCGAGTCTCCAGCTACCGGCGTATGTGTTGAAGCAGGCGGCCTGCAGCCGTAATCGAACTCGGGTCGCAGTATTGCTTACGCAATAATCAGCGCTCAGTTCCGCTCCGCCATACACAGTTGTTGCTTTGCCAGTCACCACCGCTGTAGTATCTCTCCACGAAGTCGCGTTACATATAGGCTCTGTTCACACTGGACGTAAAATCATTGGAGTAACCTTAGTTTATTGCAATCAATTACAAATAATACATGTATGGGTCAGTCGACATCCATAAAATCATAATCAAAAATAAAACGCAAAAATTCAACACTAACCTCAAAATTGACATAAACTGTCCCACATCCATATCATGAGGCACAAGAAATTTTTCTTTTTTCAACACGAGAAGCGAATTTTCTTTTTTGTGACATTCCACGATTACCTAATATAAAAACAGTCGAGATGAAAGCGGTTTCACGGCATCTAGTGTACAATACGGCTAAAAACAGCACGTTTGTTCTCTAAAAAGTTTCTGTATCTACACCGCAAAAGTATCATGAATTGCTGTTTTTCAAAGACAAAAAACACTCATTATCTTGATTTGATGAAGTTGCGTGCATTATGTAGCAATTTCTGAAATAAAATACTTTTAGCAATTGCTGGAATAAAAACCAATTCTAAGGAATTGAATAACTCTAAAATAAAAAGCAAACGCAGAAAGAAACAAACCCCTGAGGATTATATGATCGACAAAGAGGGTTATCCTTAGATAGTTGTTGAATCTTATTTCAATTCTGCGTTCAGAAAATTAATTTTCGCAACATTTAATCGCCCAAAGAAATTGTTCTATTTCTTGTTGATTCCTAACCCTAATTTTAGTTCTATAATTAAATATTGTATTTTTAAAGTAATCCTAAGACTAGCACTAATAATGCCAATGAATCTGAAGATTTTACTTACTGGTATTCTATTTGGGAATTTTAAGACTATTTCTTGTGCTTCGAATCGGCGGCAAGCTAAAAAAAATGGCGATTTGACAATTTAACATGAAATATTTATTCAAGTTTGGAGTTAAAGGCGCAAAAACTTTGTAACATGTGCTGGTAATTCAAGGGTTTTTCAGTCTTTTTTGTCAGTTCTCAACTAGCATAAAATGAATATTTAAGATGCAGCGTCGTAAATTAAAGGCCGCTCTACACTGTGCGAAAAATCGTGAGCGCACGAACGTATCCTTAGTTTATTTTAACCAACTGGCAGCTAGTATGCTGGGAAGGCGGTACGCCGGGCGTATCGAATTTCTGTTAAAACAAACTAAGGTTGCGCTCGTACGCGTACGATTTTACGCCCAGTGAAGACCAGGTTTAAGGTATGCATTAGAAAAATTTGCTCCAAACCCAATCCGGGCCAAGCCTATATTTATCAAAGCTCACGCTTATAAAAGTGATGCTGTTTTTTTGCTTTTAAGTTAGTTTTCGTAAACATTCACTCGCATCTCAAAAAAGAAAAAAATTATTTAAAAGCTTGTTTTGTAAACTTTAGGCCACTTTCAAACATTGATTAAGAAGAGACTGAAAACTTCTATTTTACTAGAAATTTCTGTCTACTTTTTTTTAATTCTGACCCAAATTTAACCCAAGTTCAAATCCTTACTCTAAAACTTATCTTAAAATTTAAACCCTAACTCAATCCTAATCTTTACCTTTAAAAATTTAAATGGAAAATGCATCGATGCATTTTCCTCATTTTCGTTTTGTTCTCTTTAACTTAAAAATTTTTGTTAAAATAGTCACTCTCTATCGATTTTATATTCAACCTGATCTGATGAAGTGACTATATTATCGCAAAGTCTTCCACCGGGAGATGTTCTATTCAATTATCTGTGTGGAATAAAAATGTCGTTCGAACATCAAATTTCTTTGGCAGTGATTATTTGACCACATAAGTTCAAGAGACTAAAACGAAAATGAGGACCATTCACCCACGCACTTTTTTATTTGCTTTTTAAGGGTCAAAACTCCAGATAAAGTTTGAGATAGAATTTGGATTGGATTCGGGGTTAGTTTTAGATTAGGCCTAAGGATTAAGTTTGGCTTAGATTTGAGTCAGAATTACCAAAATAGTAACTTAGATACAGTTTTCCGGTGAAATATAAAGTTCTCTCCGCCTTTTTTTGGTGAAACTAATGTACAGTAGCGATAGACTGAGGTTAACAAAGAAAATGTGGTGAAAACACTTACAAAACGTTTTCCTTTCTTTGTATGGCCGGTGTTCATTTTTTGCTTCCATTGTTTTTGGCTTACGCTTGCGTACTGCATACAAATACGTATGTTCGCTTTTATGACAAGCTGCTAGCTGCTGATATTACTCCTTTGAAAATCGCTCAATTTCTAAGCTCAAATTGAATTGTTGTTGTGTAACTGCTATTTTTCTCATCTAAAAATTCCTTACAAAATTTGTAAGTCTTTCAAAAATTTGCAGAATTGTCGCTCCTTTCAAATTTTCTGTTTGTTGTTTGACACACGTTACAAAATTCAGATTTGTCAACGCAAAAAGAATGATCTGAATTGAGACATTTGCTGTAAAATGTGAAACAAAAGTTTGATTCTACGCGAGGTCCAGCGCTGAAAAATGTTCATGACGTTCAGATTCAACCAAAAGTTATATAAAGCTTTTTTTCTAAACATTTTTCGGCATCTTTCGATATTTGATCTGTACATTGTAGTTAACGGCACTAAAATGCAATATACCTCAGTTTTTTGGCGATACCTTATTATTAGGGCAAGTTTTTGCAACTTTTTTTACAGCTTCCGACAGCTTCCGAAACATTCAGACTTTAGATAGTATAATGTTTTAAGCTGTTTCGATAAATTTTATTTTGCAACTTTTTTGATTTTACCTGCAACTTTTTACGGCAACTTTTATCAACTTTTGTGCAAAATGTAAAAAGTGTGCTTTGAAAAATATGCTTTGAAACTTCAGTATTTCAGTTAAATTCTGGTATTGTCTTTGGATTGTGTAACAACAAGCTTTAATTGGCTTCGTCCCTGGCTTCGTCTCAACGTTATATATGACGCAACAGTTGCTTTGCACAAAGAAGTTCACCTACAACTGTAGAAGTACTATTACCAGAGTGTCAGAACCAGGGATGTGGAGCCATTGCAGAAATGACCCGGCCAAACATTAGCCCCCAATTTTATGCAAAATTATTAAACTGCCAAGCATCTTCAAGCTTTGTGGAGCGAAGTTTCAGCATGCTGCGGAAACTGTTGTCAAACGATCGCCATTTCTCTCCAGACAATGTTTGGAAGTATCTAGCATTATATGTTAATAAATCTTTTGAATAATTAAACTATAGCGATTGCGCCTTTTCCAGTTTAACGGTTTTCCATTTCGTTTGGTGGCAACACTTGCATGAATGTTTGTCTTTTTGGTTGGATTTGATAGTAGAAAAGCGGTTTGCGTTTTGTACCTTTATTTTGACCAAACCAAGGTTGTTTGAAAAGTGTAACTGTGTGGTAACTAGTGAGTATATAACTACAAAATCAATTTTGTTTAAACTTTTTAGAAAGTTCAATTTTGTTTAAACTTTTTTTTTGTTTAAACCCAACTTTTTAGAACAACTTTTGTTAAAAATAAATGCAACTTTTTCAGAATTTTAGTGTAACAAAAACTTGCCCTACTTATTATTTTTTGAAACATTAAACTAATTAAATTTCTTGTTTAAGCGAGTCAAAGTTTTGCCCATGGGGCAGAAATCATTCAGAACATTGTTGGTGAAAACAAGGTATCGTAGATAATTTGTACATGCAGCCGCTAGTTTTTGAGACAATTCGTCAGCGCTGTAGTTAAGCCTTATATACTTATGTATACAAGCCTTATTTTGTTATAAGCCTTATATGCTGTCGGAGATGGGCAAGATCACCATCTTTTGGTGATCTTGAAAATCAAGATCAGATCATGAAAGAATGTGATCTTGAAAGTCAAAGATCAAATCACCCAAACACTGTGATCTTGAAGATCAAGATCGTGATCTTGAAGATCAAGATCACTTTACTTTTAGTAGTCAAAGAGAGGTAGTGGTTACGATGGGGGGGAAGTTATAAATATTAAATGCTGCATCAGTATTGACTATCAATGGGCAATGGCAGTCTTGATTTCGCTAATAACGTAAGACATTTGACACTCACAAATAGAGGTGGAGTCCTCGAGGATGTCCTTGGCCTCGAGGACGCATTTTGAAGTCCTTGGCCTCGAAGGTTAAGTCCTTGGCCTTTGCCTCGAAGTCTCAAGTTCTCAAAAATTGCCCTGTCCTCGGCTCAAGGACAGCACTTTTTTTGAACCGTAGAAATTTTGTTGGAAAACGCCAGAAACCTCGCAGAAAATTTGCGAAGACCTTTTTTGCCTCCCTCAATTAGAGATCGCCTGAAAAAAATTTTTGAACACCTTCTTTTTGGAGATCGCCTGAAAAAATTTTTCAAGACGTTTTTTTTTTTCTTTTTGAAGAACACTTTCGCCTGTGTCCTTGGCCTCGAGCATTCCTGTCCTTGGCCTTGAAAGGGTCTGTCTTCAGAAGAGCTGTCCTTGGCCTCGGATTTTTTTGTGTCCTTGACCTCGAGCCTTGTGTCCTCGACTCCACCTCTGCTCACAAACTTCGTGTAGCTATTTTACTAGTTCAAATTATCACAAAAACTTTTTTAGATTACTTTTGGTAGTTTTGCATACCAATAACGAAATTCAAGAACAAAATCAGATCAAAAATATAACATCTTTCTTACACTCGCTGAAATATCCTTTATGGGTGCTGCGAGTTTGCGGGGCTCATCGCCTATGGCTAGGAGTTAAATTAAACGGAGAAGCTGTTGTTTTCATGGAATTACTTCGTAGAGATGTCATATAAATTTTAAACTAATAATTTGATTGTAAAGCTTGATTCCTTCGTGGTCAACTCCTAAGGAGTCAGAACAACTTCCACTGGCAGTTAGGTGGCCAGATCAACTACCAACCTTGCAGCCGCAAGCAGCTCGAGTCATTCATGCACCGAGCTGGACAGCGCTGTTTCGAGCTTTTAGCTCTCATCAGCAGCCCTCAGCATATCTAACCAAAGGTATTCCCCAGCTTTTTTTTTGGATTTTTTTTTGGTTTTTGGATATGTGTGATGTTTGGAGATTGTGGGGTGGTTGTAGAAGCAGTATGGAGAACTGAGGACACTTTTTCAAACATCCAAAGCTGCTCTGAGTTAAGCAAGTTTTCCCAGCTAACTCAAGGACTAAAATCGTGTTCTACGTTCTATAAGTGCCGGTGGTTTTTAGGCTCTGCAAACACCTACGATGTATTTGCTGTGGCTCTGGTATATCTATCGTGGCGAGAGAATCTCGAACTACTATAAGTAGCCGAACTAGCTCTCCTACGAATTTTTCAGAAATTAATACAAGTGACCCGCGATGATAGCGGATTCCAAGCAAAAATCCTAAAAAAATGATCACTTGATCTTAGATCTTTTTTTTTGTATATTAAATTGTGATTCGAATTAAATGGAAATCAAAACAATCACATAGAAAATTTAATGATTTTGTGGATGGTCAAGTTATGTTTAGACAGTTTTTCAAACAAATGTTTTATAGAAATCGGTTATTGTTTTTCCAGTGAAGAGGAACAAAGAGCCAGGTAAACCACAGATAACAGGCGCAAGCCACGGAATGTTGTTGCAGCCTGGAAAAGACCAGACGTGTTGATTTTGTAATCAGTGTATTACATTTAATAACCAGGAAAGCCACAGTCCACAGCAATAAGTTATGGAATATTTTTCAAGCCAATTTTTGGGTAGGCGTTGTTGTTGGTTATGAATAGCCAATGAATGGAATGAAGAACGCCCAGATGCGTTGTATTTATTATCAGAGTTTCACAAATATGTACCGGTATCACAATAGTTGTTTGAAGTATATATTCATAAACATTTTTCCATATTGTTTTGGATTCCGACTAAGGTGATTTTGCATTCATTAGTAGTTTTGTAGCAGATGAGAGTTTGGTTTCGTTTTGTTTTGTTGTCATTTTATAAAAAAACATTTTTGTGAAGCAGATTCCATTAGATTTTCAATAGCAGTTGATCATCACCAGGTACCGATATCAAAAATATCCACTCATTTACATAAGATAGCAATTATGCCCAAATATAATTAGCACATGCAAAGAAAAATAATAAGAGCAATGTTGTAAGCAATTTTGCATTATTTCCAACCGAGAAACAAAACAAAATATTTCGGCTTCTGGGCCCTATGAATGGGAAGCGGTTTATTTTTGCTGAGGAGAAAAAACAGCCAAATTTTCAGCTGTAGCTTGAAAAAAACCTCTCAGTGAAATTTGGACGATAGACTAATCTCTCGTTAGCAAAATTTAAATTAGTAGTTATGAGCTGTACAGGCATTGATTTGGAGCACTGAAAGCCTTACTGTGTATTCGTGGTAAGACATAGAATGTTAGGATTAGAGCCAAAATTCAACTAGCTGAGAACGAGTGTACTTTGTTTGAGTCTAGGTTCGCTATAGTCAAGACTGGTAGGTCCTTTAATTAGAGAAAAAAGATTTCAGTGTTTAGAGTTCCAAAGACTACAATTCCACGGCTCAAGATTGAGGCCAAATAAAATGTACTTGAACGACAGATGAAGAAGAAGCAGACTATTAAGAAGATTCAAAACAAAGCCGTTAAAATACCATACAAACGTTATGTTGATGTATAGTTAAAGTTTTTTTTTTTTTTCTTATTTCTCTTTGTTGGCATTTCTGTTGTACACTAATTATTTTCAGAAATCCGTATAAAGTATCAATATTTTTTTATAGTTTTATTCCAGTAGAATTTAGGAACACACAGTTTTTTACTTTAAATTGATCTTCAATTTTTTTCAAATTAAAAAACTGCTGTAATTTACAATTTCTTGCCAAAAGAAAATTGATATTGATGAAACAAAACTACCAGCGGACTACATAACGCTCGAGCAAATTGAGAAATGAAATCACGGCATTGAAGATGTTTATTATGCAATATATTGCAAGAATCACGACGTTTTAAACTCTTCTAAACTTTCAATATAGTAACTTGAAAAAACCTTGCATAATATACGGCCTTTGATCGTTTGATTGGCCGTTTTTGGCGAAATAGGCTCTGATGCAATTTTAATACAAACAATTTTAATGTGATTCCTTATTTTTGTAACCGAAATGCTTACTACTTTTTTTGTTACTCATTACAGTATTTCTTTGTAAATTCTCCTGCATATACAGGTTGTTCCAAAAGAAACAGTGCACTGAGCACTTTCATAAGTATACCATACATTACTTCATATAGCATACAATAATTATGATAAAACTCATATCGGAATATGCAAAATCAAGTCATATGTTCGTAAAAAAGTAGAAATAATCCAATGTGTTATTTTACGTAATATTATGATGTCATAATACAGAGTTCCATGGTAACCTAAATAGCATAATACAGAGTTCCATGGTAACCTAAATAACATTAATCTGAAAAACAATCCCCACACAATCGAAAACTCACATCAAGTATTTTGAAGTTTCAAGGAGCGATTGAAAATGGTTCTTACTTTACAAGAAAGGATATTTATTGTTGAAAATGTTTTAAGAAAAGGTGGCAAATACACAAAAGAAGTGCAAGAGTTATTCCAAAAAAATTTGGTGCAGAACGTTTGGCACATCGAAATTGTGTTTCCGCTTTGTTGGATAAGTTCAAAGAAACTGGAAGTATTTAAGACAAACCCAAAACTGGCCGCCCAAAAGCCGTTACAGATACAGTCTTACAGAACGTTACCAACAAACTGCAGAGGAGCCCACGAAAGTCTTTGAGGCGCTTGTCCCAAGAAACTAGGATATCTCTAACATCAACTCACCGAGCAGTGCATCAAGTTAAATTTTTTCCATATAAAGTGCATGTTGTTCATGAACTGAAACCTCAGGATTCAGAAAAACGCGTACTCTTCTGTCGGTGGTTTGAAAACTTTATTCTAGAGAAAGGTGAAAACATTTTAAACCATACATTCTTCAGTGATGAAGCATGGTTCCATTTGTACGGGTACATGAACAGTCAGAACTCTAGAGTGTGGTCTACAGAAAACCCCCTTGCTCTGTTTCAGAAGCCACTCCACGATCAGAAAGTTGGTATTTGGTGTGCTTTGTCAAGGGGGCGTATAATTGGACACCATCACATCTGAGAGTTACATTCACAACATCCTGGAGCCATTTTTTGATCAACTGAGGGAGCAAGAAAAGCAACAAGGCTGGTTCGAGCAAGATGGTGCAACTGCACATACGGCTCGTGTCAGTATGGCTGCAGTTGGTGAAGTCTTTGGGGATCGTGTGATCTCTCGTGGTTTGTGGCCACCTCGATCACCGGATTTAACGCCTCCTGACTTTTATTTGTGGGGCAAATTGAAGGGCTCGGTGTATGCAGACAATCCTCGAACCACGGATGAACTGAAGCAGAAAATAACAAGTGTTATTCAAAACATCCGACCTGATGAACTTGAGCGAGTTTTTCAAAACACGCAGCGTCGCGCTCGGTTATATCTGCAGGTGAATGGCGCACACTTCCAGCAGTTATTGTAGATCATATCTTACTGCACGAGTCAAGCCTCAATCGCACTTTTGTTGAGTTGATGAGGTATTGGATTTGTAAATATTTGCAATAAATAGTATGTTTCTGTGGGTTTTGTTTCTTTGGATTATTAGCACATTTCTACTGCACTTTTCTTTTGGAACACCCTGTAGGATATTGGGACCTATATGAGTAAGGTTTTCATTACTCACATTCAGGGCAGTGAATGACAAAAACCTTCAGTCATTGCGTTACGAGGAATTTTTAAATGAGAAATATGGCAGTTAAGCACTATTTATGAATGATATTTTACACCACCAGTTCAAACCAAAATAGATTCAAATTAAGGCTCGATCAAAATCACACTGGAGCCAGGTAAACCATAAGTTTAAAACTTAAATGACATCTCTACGAAACAATTCAATAAAAACAACAGCTTATGCGTTTTAATTTAACTCCTAGCCATAGGCGTAGCCAGGGGGAGAGGGGGGGGCACAAGGGCGTCGGCAGAAAATTTTTCAGGGGGGGGGCCAATAAGAATAGAGCCAGTATTAACTACTAAAAATGGAAAAAATTTTCAAATTTGGGAGGTTTAAGAGAGTGTGTAAAAAATCGTGTAAAAAAAACAAACATACGTAAAAAAAATTTTTGTCATTGATGACATTTCGATTGGGGGGCCCTGCCCTCCCACCGGCCCCGCCCATTTAGACAAAAATGTGACAAAAAAGACGTTTTTTCAGCTTCAGTTTCTTGTAGCATTTTTAGGTACAACAGACAATTTACAATAATATTGACGACCAGGGGGCCCGGGAGCCGGGACCCCTCAATTCAATTTTTCCAACCAATTTAAATGCATAGCTCGGATGAAATTAGGAGTTTTTGTCCTCAAGGTTTTTACTCAGGTCCTGATCTGACCTTTTACGAACGTAATGCAACAACCAGGGCCGGATTTACCGCATGGCACAATGCTACGGGCCCAGCGCTAAGACATAGGCGTAGACAAGGGGGCCCGGCTCCTCCTCAATTGAAATGACACCAATGATAAAATTGTGACAAAAATGTCTATGTTTTTTAGTTTCAGTTTTTTTGGCATCTTTGCGTACAACAGAAAACGTATAAAACAGTAATTACCAATGATGTCATTTAAATTTTAAACCAATAATTTAACTGGCTCTGTTGTTCCCAAAAATACTAAAAGAAACTGAAGCTGAAAAAACTAGTCTTTTTTTTCACATTTTTGTCATTGATGACATTTTGATTGAGGGGGCCCAGCTCCCCCCCCCCCTGGCTACGCCTATGGCTAGGAGTTAAATTAAAACGCATAAGCTGTTGTTTTCATTGAATTGTTTCGTAGAGATGTCATTTAAGTTTTAAACTAATGGTTTACCTGGCTTCAGTGTGATTTTGATCGAGCCTTAATTTGAATCTATTTTGATTTGAACTGGTGGTGTAAAATATTATTTATAAATAGTGCTTAAATTGAACGTTAATATGCCATGTGATATTGCTGTGGCGTGGAATTTTATGTATTTTAGGATATGACCGAATTTACGGCGTGAACAAATGCCAAAACCCGGGCAAAGTGGACAGTATCAATTGCAATGGACGGGGAGATTTCACAAAAGGTAAAACTTTCTAGACCCGCTGAGTTATACAAGCTGCTGAAATTGATTCCGATAACTTTCAACCAAGGATGGCAGTACGGTACGTTACGTAGGTACGGTACGGTACGCCTCAATTTTTGCTAAGAAGCACGGTACGCTGGTACGGTACGATTTCTTGTAATGGTACGGGTACGGTACGTTGTTACGGTACGCCTTTTTTGTAAAGGTACGGGTACGTACGTTGGTACGCTCTTTGAATTAAAAACCCCTGACTTTTCGAATATTGCTCCAGTTTTTTGTACACATAAGCAAAAAAACAGTTGAAACCGATGCTAAATGTGTAAATTGAAATCGGTGGTACATAGGTTAGTGATTTCAGAGTCAGTTAAAGTTGAGATCGAGTAGTTAAAAGTAAGGATGGCAGTACGGTACGTAGGTACGGCACGGTACGCCTTAATTTTCGCTGAAAAGTACGGTATGCTGGTACGGTACGTTTTTTTGCAATGGTACGGATAAGGTACGTTGGTACGGTACGCTTCAAAAATTGAGCTGAAGTACGGTACGCTGGTATGGTATGGTTGAAGGTTCGAGGTACGTAGTGCGCAAAGTCTAAACGTACCGTACCGTACTGCCATCCTTGCTTTCAACTAAGCTATTTTATCTACGAAAGTTTCAACTTCACCCGCTAAGTTATACGAGCTACTTAAACTGATCCTGGTAACTTTCATCTAAGCTATTCCATTTACAAATGTTTTAACTTTACAATCAAGTTTAACCAAAGGTATTCCCCAGAATTTTTTGTGGATTTTTGGAAATGTGTGGAGTTTGTGGGATGGTAGTGGAAGTATTATTGAGAGCTGAAGACACTTTTTCACGCATCCACAGCTGCTCTGAGTGATGATTGTTTCACCAGCTGACTCAGTACAAAGAACACGTTGCCGCGTCCTTAAGTGTCCTAAGCGCCGGTAAGTTTTGGGCTTTGCAAACACCTATCTGCATTTGCAGTAGTGCTTGTGAATGCATCGTGGTGAGAGAAGCTCGAACTACTACAAGTAGCCGAACTAGCTCTCTTACAAAGCTTTTCAGGAACTGATACAAAGAGACCCGCGATGATAGCTGATTCCACGCATTAATCATGACAAGAATGATTATTTGATTTTAGCTGTTGAGAGCTTCAGATGAACTAACTTTTTGGCCTAATTGGATAAGCATTAAGGGTGTGAACAGTGGCAGAGGGTTTGTAGGGAACAAACAATTTTTCACTTGTGGTACTTTACAAAACAAGCGAGAGATAAAAGCTCGAAACAGCGCTATCCAGCTCAGTAGCGTACGCAGGATTTAAAAAAAAGGGGGGGAGGGGTGCAGGAACTTCAGAAACTTTGAGAAGAACAAACATCTGAATCAGAAATTGTTCCACCCAAAATCAGTCCGATTTTTCGCCCAAAATTAGGTGAAGAGCAAAAAAAAAGGTCTTCACTCAAATTTCGTCCGAATTTTCGCCCAAATCTGAGTACAAGCCTAGAAAAAACGCATAGAACATACCCTTTGTGCGATCAAACTTTATGCACAACTTCCAAAGGGGGAGTCATGCCTCAATTTTGCGTACTTTTCTATGCAGTTTTACAATCCTGGCGATCCAAAGGGTTGAGATACGCTCCTGGTCCAGCTCTATGCATCTGTGACTCGAGCTGCTTGCGGCTGCAGAGCTGGTGGTTGATTTAGCCACCTAACTGCCAGTGGAAGTTGTTCTGACTTCCCAGGAGTCGACCACGAAGGACATCAAGCTTGTACGGTTGAAAGCGCTCAAAAATTTTGCATCTTTTTGCAAAATAACTTAATTTTGGGGCTATTTTGATAAAAAAATAATGCTTTTAAAACGTGGCTCAGAAATTGGCAGTGCAAACAGGATTATACTGGGTGCATAAATGGGCTATTTGGGAGGTGGCTAATGGTAAAATTTTAGTTGTCTTATTTAGATGCTGGTAAATTATAAACTCGAATAGCTCAATAAAACTCACACGGAGTAATCTATTTCATCTACAGCAGAGATGGAACCGGTCAGAATTTTCTCGACCCGACCCGACCGGTAAATTTCAAAACCATCGCCGGTTGACCGGCCGGTCGACCGGTTTCTGACCGGCTCGGTTGACTGTTTTTTTTTACAGAAGGTTTTTGTTCACTGTTCAATGTATCTAATAAAAAATTTTCAAAAGGGGGCATGGGTAAGGTGTTAAAATTGGTGACTTTGGAGGGGATCTCAGAAAAAAACGCAAAAAAATTTTTGCGTTTTTTGCAAAAATGACTCAATTTTAAGACCTTTTTTGGTTACGTTTCGGTTTGAAAGACCTGTTTTGAGCAGCGCAAAACGTGCACAAAATACGCATAAAAACTACTGGAGGGCACAAGCTAAATTATTAGACGTTCTTTTTAATGATATTATGCGAAAGGCCAAAAAATGAAGTTACAATTTTTTAGCTATTGGTGACAAATTAGACTATTTGCAATTTGCCGAGCAGCAAACACTAAACTTTTTTTCGGCAGTGCTGCCTTTGCAGTTACAAAAAGATAAATGAGAAAAAAATAACAGAAGAAGATATGTAACAGTAAAAACATGCGAACATTACAATACTTGTACTATTATACTCAAAAACATTAAAATGATGGAGCAATAGCATTATATAACATTGAAAATTATGTCACTAACAGCGTGAAAAAAAGGAATACTGAAAAATTATGTCACTAACAGCGTGAAAAAAGGAATGCTAAAAAATTGTGTCACGAACAGCGTGAAAAAAATTAATAATATTCATAACAACTAGGCTGCTTCACTAACAGTTTGAGAAACTACGAAAAGGATTTATTGCAAAACCTTATGTACTGAAAAAGGTTTTTAGCTTCACAGAGATTTATTTACGGACGGAACAATTAATATAAATCTCTGTGGAGCTAAAAACCTTTTCCAGTCAGTAGCGTACGCAGGATTTTTGAAAGGGGGGGGGGGGGGGGGCATGAAATTCATAAAATTTGAGATTAATGAAGACCAGAATGAAAATTTTCCAGCCCAAAACCAAGTCCGTTTTCCCGCCCAAAATTAGGTGACGACCAAAAAAAAAGCTTTTTACTCAAATTTAGTCCGGATTTTGGCCAAAAAAAGGTCTTCGCCCACCGTTTCTGTGCTCAAACCTTCTGCCCAAGTTACAAAGGGGGGCCATGCCACAATTTTGCATACTTTTCTGTGCTAATTATACTATCCTGGCGACGCAAAGGGGAGGACTATGGCCCAATGCCCCCCTAAATACGTCCCTGTTTCCAGTACATAATGTTTTGCAATAGATCCTTTTCATACTTTCTCAAACTGTTAGTGAAGCAGCCTAGTTGTTATGAATATTATTAATTTTTTTCACGTTGTTAGTGACATAATTTTTCAGTATTCCTTTTTTCACGCTTTAGTGACATAATTTTCAATATTATATAATGCTACTGCTCTATCATTTTAATGTTTTTGAGTATAATAGTACAAGTATTGTGATGTTCGTATGTTTTTACTGTTACATATCTTCTTCTGTTATTTTTTTCTCATTTATCTTTTTGTAAGTGCAAAGGCAGCACTGCCGAAAATTGTTCAGAAGAAGCTTTCCGGTTTGGGAAACGAAACGTCAAACCAATAAATAAACTCATCGGTAGTACGAAGTGGTTATAAATATATCCCGAGGAACGCAACGCGTCCGTTATTTTCATTGAAAACACTAAACTGTTATGTCATTGGCTAGAAAACATTCGAAATATAATGTGCCCCAGCAGTTTGTAGAAATGCTGCTACTTCAGAACAAGCCATGGCTAGTTAGGTATAAAAAATAAGAGCTATGTCTTTCTTGCCCAGTGTAGAGTGTGGTAAATTTAAGTTGAAAAAAGCTTTTCAAAGCGGCAAGATTTTAGCATGCACTAAAAAATCTGAAATCTGGGCCACTTCTGTTCGTAAGCTGATTAAAATGATGCTAAAATGCCAGGTAGCGCAAGTCTCTTCCACATGCATGCTTTATTAGAATCTGATTACGCGTTTTTAACGTATATTTTGCACTTGTTTGCTCTGTGCCGTGGCCCAAAGTGGAGGGGCATGGCACAATACTCCCACCCTAAATACGTCCCTGGATGTGCATGTCTTAATGGTCGCAGCATATTAGTCACAGTTTGAAACCATTCAACAAGTGTTCTCGAAACGTGTGGTTTGTTAATGCTAATTTTTTATAAAAAGCTTTATTTGTGATAAAATATGTAATTATATTTCGGTTGGCGCTTAGATGCCTTGTAGTTTCCAGAAAGCAGAATTTGACCGGTTTTTCAACAGGCTTGACCGGCCGGTCGAAGAATCTCGACCCGACCGGCAACCCGACCGGCCGGTTGACCCGACCGGTGCCGGTCGACCCGGCTGGTGTCCATCTCTGATCTAGAATTTATAGAGAAAAATAATTGGGGGGGGCTAATAAAAAGAGATTTGCGAGAAATGATCGGTAATTAACTAATACTGAATAGCCCCCCCTATTCCTTAGTTTATAGTATATTTGTTGATGATACCTATGTTTAGCATTTTTACTCTTGCGATCAAATTTGATTGCGTATTTTTGACCATTTTTCAAAGTTTTTATTTATTTGTTAGTTTTATTTTTAACAAATTAGCCCCTCCTAAATATATGTTTCAAAAGATGTTTTAAATCACTATTTAGTCCACTCCAGTGCATTTAACATTCTCAAAAGTGCTAAAAACGTAGTGTTTTTCTTATTCTGTATTTTGTTCGGCATTCCGTATTTTGTTCGACATGCTATAGACCCCCTGTCCCCCCCCCCCCCTGGCTACGCTAGTGGTTGGGAGAAAGCAAACTTAGTTTTCAGTTTGCGAACAAAGCCGCAAAAATGAAAAAGGCGAATAATGGCACTACTAAACCCAGTGAAAACGTATCTTTTCTCTTATTTTTGTTCCTATTTAATTTCCGACGTAATTTTACAACCAGCAGCAAGAATGCTAAAGACTTTTTTGCTTGTTTTAACGCCCCAAAAATTCTTCTGAACTACAAGGTACGATATCCTTTGCAGAAGTGCTCTATTTTAGAGGGTCTTGGGAAAATGTTAGTGGGTTTTGTACCCAAAAATTTTTGTAGGTTTTGTACCCAAAAGTTTAACGCCCTGAAGAACTAAATTTTTGCCGAGAAAAATGACCCGCAAATTGCACCGTATGCAACGATAGAAACATTTCTAAAAACTGCTTATTGATGCAAGCTTCTGGTTTTTGTGTTCAACAAGCAAAAAAGTTCTGCCAAGAGTGTATTGGCCGCAATTCTTAAACATTTTTGTGAAGCTAATTAGGGAAATGATAAGTGAAAAGGTCATCCGGAAGAGGATGAGACTAGAGCGCCCAATCGTGATTAAGTTGCCGAAATGTCACAGCAATCACTTGTCATGCCTGCTGTGCTTGCTGAGCTATGTAGCAGAAAATACAAATCGCTTTATTGCAAAATTTTATAAACTGCAATGAACTGTGCTCTGCATTTCTATTTTGCAGATTTTTGGTGTCTAAAAAGCTTTTAGGCTACAAAATGCTAAGTTAAGGAAAAAATTGGAAGTGTGGTTGGGCGTTTGACTAGTAAAATTCTTTCCTAAAATTATAAATTTCAAATTGTTGGTCATTACAATTACAAAGTTACAACAATGAGATACACTGAAATTTGCTGTAAATAATGAATTTGTTGCAAGTAATTTTCGCTAATTCGTCATATGTTTTTGCAATGATTAGTATGTGGCTTGCACTTAGTTTTTGGTTCAATTAGTTGCAATTAATTACAAGGAATTAATGAATACGTCCATAAAATTGCTTTGGTTAAAACAAAAGATGCAAAAATGACTTAGAAGTTGTAATTGAAGCATGTTTTGGCGAAATTGATCAGTGACATTTTTCAAAAAATGAGTTTTTCGTATTTTTCAAGTTTTTTACTAAAAATCTTTTACTTGAGTAAAAACTTAAGTTTATTTTCAATTACTTTTGGTAATAAATAGCTTATTATGTTGCACTTGACAATAAAGCCGAATGAAAGTTTAAAACTTTAAACGCGATTTTCTCAAAACGGTGAAATGCGACTTATTAACTTTTGCTAAAACGTGCTTCAATTTAACTTGAAATAACTTGAAATACTTGGAGCGTTTCAAATTGTGCTCCTAGTATTTCAAGTTAAGTTACAACTACTAAGTCATTTATTTGTCTTTTCTTTTATTGTAGCCTAGGCAGTTTTATTAACGAGTCATTAATTTCTTGCAATAAATTGCAGCAATTATTAGCGACATGCTTTCAAACGTTTTTTGACAATAATTTCTTTAGTTATTAACCATTTTCTTAATTTCGATGACTTAATTTTATTTTTTCCCTGAGAATTAATTCTTTAGAAAACGTGATAAGCCCATTTCAAGTTGTCATTGAAATTGCTCCTGAACAAAACTGTAATTGTCGGATTGTAAGTGAAATTGTAAAGTAGATTTGTGTGCTGAAATAATGTAAGTTGTTGAGCTTTTTTCTATGGCAATTACAGTAGCATAGCTTTCACGAATTTTCTTTTAATAACTAGCATTGCTAAGTCGCAGACATAACGTAAAACTTGTTTTCCAACTAATTGTCATTACGACCTGACAAAATGGAAAATTGCCAATTTGTAATGACGTGATAAGTTTGTTAAGCAGAAAAGACTTGTTACAACCTTTAAAAATATCCTTTTCAGGTTTTGAGTTAAAGGTGTACTTTAGTGCTGCCAGTTTTAACGTTAAAACACAAAAGTATCAGAAATATTTTTGCATTAATTTTTACAAACCGTAGAATTGAAGTTCTTGAAAGCATCTTTTTTACAGACGTGAAGTTTCTGTTGCTATTGCTGACGATCATTCTCGTTATGTAGACCTTGTAATAGGATCTATCAATTGAAGTTTTAATGAATTTTATAATGTATACTTTTGCAAGCTTTTTCGATTTTTTAAGCAAATAGTAAGATTAAAAAAACATCGTCAAAATTTTTTTGATTCTCCAAGCGTAGGATGGCCGAAAGCCAGCCCAAACATGTCAGTTCAAAAATTTTGGGGGGTGCTTTTAAAACTTTCAAAAAAGGAAAAAAAAAGGAGGAAAAAGGTTTTCAAAAAAGCAAATGCAAAAGAACCTTAATTTTTTTTACAGTGCTTTAGGTTTTAATTTCAAAGCTGTTCACATTTTAGTACCCCTTTAAGAAAAAGAAAAAGATAAAAACTGTTATATGCACGGATAACAGTCCTGATTATGATCGTCTTTGAGCAAAAACACTGGGCAGAAACGGCAACGTACAGCCACAATAAAAAGAATATTCGAATGGCTTTAGATGCGGTAAAAGGTTTTTGCAGAGAGCAAACGTGTAACAACATATAACAAGAAACAAAGTTGTAAACCAGCATACATTTTTGTAGAAACGACTTTTTTGAAGTATGACGACCAATTTTTTTAAAGTTTAAGAACAATCAAACAGCACTAGTTTTTTCATAAATATATTTTGAGATACACAACTAAGTTCAAACGTTAAACAAATAGCAAAATGCTGTTACACGTTTTTTTTATTTTATTTAATTTGTATTTTTTTGTAATTTACTAGTAGTTTATATCATTATAAAATTTCGAACTAGATTTTATTTAGAACAGCTAAAGCAAAAAATGTACAAAAACTAAAATAAGCATAACCAGATCCAATTCAAAATATACTGATTTTGCTGATTTCGGTAAAATAGACAAATTTGGAAATTTTATTTAAATTCAAACCATCGACAACTTTTTAGCATCAAAGTATGCCTGTGTACTACAATGTGAATTCCAAGCAGTACTCATTCGAATGTAATCATTTTATCAGGCGTTTTCTAGTGATTCGGTAATACAATTGCGATTTGATAATCTAGTATCCATAAAATTTGACATTATTCGTCAAATTGGATGTTGCAAAAAATATGAATAAGTTGTAAAAAAAAGTATTAAAATTATAATTTGCTGTGATCTCTGATTATTGAGCTTTCTTTAGTTGGAGATACCAAAAAGAACAGTACGGTATGATCATATAGAGTATATGAGCAAAATTTATCCATTTTTATTTTGCTGAAATTTCTGCAGTCTCAAGTTAGAGTTAGCCCTAATGATAAAGTTGAGGTTAGTTTTAACAAAATTAATAGAGAATTATTGAGCTGCTAAACCAAATTTCTGGTTAAAATTGCAATAGAACTTTTCCATTACTTTTTAAGTTTTTGTGTAACACGATACAGTATATAGTGTTGTCATATGCAGTTTTCACACCTATTGGTTGTGGCAGACGCTATATACTAGTATATTATCAAGCAAAGAGTTTTTGGTCGCTAAAAATTAGGCATTCTTTGAAAAAAAACTCAGATAAAACAGAAATATAAAATTTACCACCACACCTAGCGTAACGTAAAATTAAAAAATAGGCTCCTGTTACTTTAAAATTGTTTTTCCTGTAAGAGTAAGAGAAAAAAAGTAACCTAGCCCCTATATTTCCTTGTCTAAACTCTAACCTTAACCTAAATCCTAATCTAAAGTCAACTTCTGCTCAAAACCTTTACATCAACCCAAAAATAAAAAAGAGCATAATTACAGCATGATTGCATGAGCGCCTGCTAGCTTTTCTTTTTACAGTCACTCTGCCACGTTAGACAACCTAATATTTGAGGCATTTCGTATTATGCACATGAACTAAAACCATGGTTCGCGACCCAAAGTTGGGTCACCTAAAAATTTTTTTGGTTCGCTTGTTTTTTTTTTGTCAATATCTACAAAGAGTGAAGATTGCAGAATGCAATAAAATATGACAGACCAAACTAGTGGAATATTGAGGGAGATCTTTTTTTTTTTGATCCTCACCTCAAAATCCTCGATATACAAATTTTTGTGACACACGAGTCTGATCGAACCCGCGGAAATTTGTGAGTTCCAGAGGTGAAAACCTTTTTTTTTCTGTTTTTGGTTTTCATCTCACATTCCTCAAATGGTTTTGAGATGGATTCTGGTTGTCTGCGGCTGTTCCGTTTTTCGGTCTCAAAAACATGGAAAACCTAATCAGAATATACATGGGTCGCAAATTTTCATGCATTTTTTGATTTTTTTTTTTTTTCAATAACTTTGGGTCGCTTTGAAAAAAGGTTGAGAACCACAACCACTGAACTAGAAGCCTTCAGACTTGACAATCCTGAGAGCGATTTTCTCAATCTTGTGAATTCGAGTCCAAAAATTAAACAACTAGTCTTTGCGTTCGTTAGTCTAAAATCCAAATACTGTTTACAGCAACATTTTAAACAAAAATCAACTGCCTGATTTATTCATTCATTCCTTCATGAGAATAGACCACGCACTCTGCATCTCTCTTACCACATCAACGCAGAACATCATTTTTTGGTTCCGTTTGCAAGTCTTTCTTCAGGCTTGCCCGCCACAATAGGTAGCCAGCTTAGCCCAAACGGGAAATAAGAGTTAAGTGTCTGTTCTAAGAGCACAAAGACGCTTTACCAGTTCGGGAATCAAACCAGAAGTCAGCAATCTTTGGATTACTAACCCGATGCTCTACCAACAGAGTTACCACGCAGTAACTCTGTTTGAGGAAGCAAACATTAAAATTTGCATTTCGATTTGCGAAGGCGCCATCTAGAGTTTATAGTTTTAAGAGCTGACCGACGCCAATTTTAGTAGCTAGGTATAGAGTAAGATGGCTTCACTTGCATACTATGTAAATATCGCAACGGCATGATGCACTACGTAATAGACGCCCGCCATATACCGAATGACAAATGTGCATTTTTCTCTTTGAAGCCGAATGACAAATAAACGCGCACTTTTCTCAAAATGCGCAATGACCCTTGTCTTGAATGGCGTAACTTGTAAAGTACCTTGCTCGTAAGCATAAAGCATAAAGCAAGAGTTCGGTTTTGCTGATGGCTGCAAATTTTTTAAAAGTTGAATTTGGAATAAGAGCTACTGTGTGCGGACAATATATTGCAACTGACTATAGCGTATAGAATTGAAAAATATATAGCTCCGTCAGTACAGCCAATCTCTCTTAAAAAAGGGGTAAAGCATCCAGCCAATTCCGGTAGTTTCATCAGCAACAGCAGCTTATTTTCTCCACGGCAAAAGAAAGGCCTTCCACAATTTTTTCCATTTCTCGCGATCAAGGCTTTTTTGAGTCTAATTGGAGTTAAATTTAAATTGTTCATCACGCCATCTCGGGTATGGTTTTTCTGGTTTTTGTGTTTTGTCATATGGTGTCCATTCAATCAATTTTTTAGTCTATCTATGATCATTAGTCCACACATTATGTCAAGCCCAGTTCCATCTTAATATTTTAATTGTTTCGACAATATCTTGTGGTTTGGTTTGTTCTCAAATCCATTTTGCTGTTTTTTTTGCGTTTCCATGTGATTCCTAACATTTTCTTTTCTTGGGATACCAGTGTTGTTCATAGCTTAATGGTTTGTTTCTTAGTTAGATTCCACTTTTCAGCACCATATGTCACTGCAGGTGGGATACAGTGGATGTACACTTTACGTTTCAAGGATATAGAAAGCTTGCTAGTGGAAACTGAATTCGCTCTACCAAACGCTTGCAACCCACCCAAATGCTATTCGTCTTCGAATATTAGTTCATATTTCCGGCAGCTTAGAATCGCTAAAATCCAAAAAAAAACTTTGGAAACGTTTTGTTCTCATTTTGGGACTACAGTTGCAACAGTATACTACAAATGAAGAGCTTATTTCCAAAACGCCTTATATTTACTTTTGATAACCGCAAAAAACCGTATTAAAGCTTTTTTTGCGAATATTTTGTTGGTTTCACTTTCTGGGGATTGCAGACGTATTTTTCTTCAAAACCAAAAAGTTTGAAAAATTAAAGGTGTTTAGTTTAGGTTTTATTTTGGTTAATATAAATTAAAAAAAGTGGACACAAGGCGTTTTGAAACAAAACATAATAAAATTCTAGAAAATGTTGTTTCATCTAGAATTAATCTGAATTTAAACCTATGGGTTTGTTGAAGCATTTGTTGTAGTGCCTATAAAATCTAATTGATTGCTGCTTTTACCCAAAATTGTACAAAAATTGTTTTGGTGACGTTACGGATGGTTGCTGTCGCCCCTCAGCTTAACGCTGCGTACAACCATAACATACCAGGAAAGTAATCAAAGAATTTTGACACTCTTTTCAAATTAAGAGTTAATTTACTAATGTCCCTCAAACGGAGATTATTCAAATCTGTGCTGACGCCCTCTACAGTTCGGAAAACCCTCCTCCACATTTTCCAAGGCATATCTTACTTTAATTATGGAAATGGCTGCTTCTTCTGTCAAGCTTAGCTTCGATGACATCATACATCACCAGATCGACGTAGTTGCTATGGGATCATCCCTTGGACTAGCTCTTGCCAATACGTTTTGTTGGCTACCATGAATCTAACCTTTCAAGACCACTTTTCAGCCGGAGATGTACTACTGCTATATGGATGACACTTTTCTAGTATTCAGTAACGAAAATGAGTGCGATCATTTCTTACACATCTGCCTCAACTCGCTTCACCTTTCTTTTTGCTTTACTTTTGAAAAAGAATTTAACCTGACCTCCCTTTCCTGGATTTGGTGGTTGAAAAACCCCTTTTCAAGTTCATCACCTCCATCTACCGCAAACCGACATTCACCGGTCAATATCTACGATGGATTTCCTTCAGTTCACAGAAACGCAAAACAAACTTAATCCAGATCTGAACTCACCGGGATCTTGCCATTTGTTCTCCTGAAAGATAGCCATCGAAACTAGACAAATTAAAGTACGCTATCAAGTCGTTTATGTCTAAGAAAATGAAACAATTTACGCTCGGCTTACATTTAAACCAGAAAGATGCCCCGTCTCTCAACGTATCCCATGGCTCGGTTCTATTTCTACCCGGTTTGAAAAGCAAGTAAAATTTGCTGTTAAACAGTGCTTTTCCGCCGTCGAAACACGAGTTGTTGTTTACTCTACCATCGAGCTTTTCTCCGCTACAAACGCGGGTGTCCGGCTTGCTTTATGGAAAAGCAACGTGGTACATCAATTCGCTTGCCACTGCGACATCAATCGGTATGTAGGCCTTCTCTCCCAAAGGCTGCAGGACAGCATTAAACAACACATTTCCCAATCTATCCGCTCTTTCTCTTCTTCTCAGAAACGCTTACTTCCTGCCCGTCGATGCAAACCTTCAACCTAGACTACTACCCAACCTTTTGCTTCTGATTCAAACATTGGACTTTATCTTTTACAAAATCCAGTCTGTGCTCAACGTTGTGGTGGTAGCAGATTCTCTATTCTTGCTCAAGGCTGCTCCTCTTTCCATCTATCCGCTCTTCTTTCCACTCTTGCCCAAGACCACTCCTCTTTCCATCTATCTGCTCTTCTTTCCATCAATCTACTTTCATCAAAACTTCCAACCCCGCCTGCTGCCGACAAAAAGAATTCGTGTGCAGCTTACAGATTGTGTACTAATGACGCTTTCTCCGTGATCTTTTTCAAGCCAATCTCGGCTCGGTTTTTGCCTATAAATAGCTGCTCTTTTTTCTGTGCTTTCTAACCTGACGATTCCTAATGACAAGTGTCGAACAAAAAGCTTCGAAGACATGAAGATTTTAATCATAGTACCTTATCTTAAAAAAATCAAATTACGGTATTAACCGTCCAGCAACTTGTCATATGCATAAACCAAAATAAATCATTTTCGCATCATTGACCATGCATATTGCATTATCAATAAATGTGACACTTGGACAAGTAGCTAACTCTCGTGTGTTGCAAATAAACTTTTTGTAGTTCGTTATTATAGCTTATAAACAACTCAATAAGCAAAAGCAAAAAAAAAACTCGTTGGATAAAAGGCATTTTGGAACTAAACCAAGAGTGCATACAAGGCGTTTTGGAAGTAAACACAATATTCTGAACAATATTCTGAAACGTTTTTGACAGGGATAGAAAACGATTTGGAACTAAATTTTTACATAAAAAAGTGCGCAAGGTCATTGGTAAATCTCTACGTTTTTCAAAATAAAAGTCCATTTTGAAAAATACGGTCTCTAAGGCGTTTTGGAAATAAACTCTTCAAATACAAAAAGGTATCCCCCTTTCGGAAACGCTGAGTTTGTTCTCTCAGCCTGAATTTTCAGAAAAAAGGGGAATAAGGTTTATCATAATAGGATTGGTCACAAAATGTTACTAAAGGGGAAGTACCAAATATTATTATTCAAGCTTTCTTTTTCTCAAAAATTTCAAGCTGAGAAAACAAACTCAGTGTTTAAAAAAAATTTATAGGGGAATATCTCTTTGTATTTGTTGAATATTTTTGCAACCGCAGCCCCAAAATGAGAACCAAAATGTTTCAAAAACTATATTTCAATTTTAGCTATTGTAAACTACCGAAATTGGCTGAATACTTCACCTCCTGTAATATTGTTCTAATAAAAAACGTGTATTTTGGAAACGATAGGTTGTAGAAAACTTAAAATCTAATGAAAATATGATTAAGATGTTCCTTTATCTTTTGCACTAATAGCAACCCTTGCTGAATGATTCACCCCATTACTTCGGTCACCATCCTACAGTACACTAATAACACTGTAATGATAATTATAGTTAGGAACGTGGCCGAGAGAGTAAAGTCGTTGGTTTTATGACAACTCTGACTGCATGATGTGGGATCAACCCGCCCCCTGGCCACTTTGCTGTCTTCATGACAAAAAACGCTATACGATGATTATTTCTGCTTGGTGGCTTTGAACAAGTAGCAAATTTGGTAGACTAGAATTCAAAGAATCCGCAAAAGCATTGGAACAATAAAAAGTCCTAACCAGTTATGGATTTTTTCAAGCACAAATTAAGTAGTCAAATGATAGACATGGTGATCATGAAATAGATATTGTCTGACGCCTTTCGGTACTAAGAGGATAAAAATACAACAACACATCTGAACCAATATACAGTACAGTATTTGAATGTTATTTATAGACTGTGAATTAAAAAAAAGCAACAAATGCAATAAGATAGGCTCAACTAAGCATCATAATCATGTTGTTTAAGTTTGCATGTCTTTTGATATGTTTCTGTACCTGGAGCAAAGTCAGCGCTTTTCCCAATGGTCCACCGGCGGTAGTTTGCTCGAATTTAACTCCTCTGCACGGCAATAATGCGGCTGCTACTTTGGGCTACAGTCTCAGCGCCCCAAGCTCGTTTAGCCCTGGCAATGTGGTTGAAAGTAAGTATTGTATGCTTCATGATAGGACACTGTACTTTACCTAGGTGGGACATACTTAGGTTGCCTAGATCAGGTGACAGCGAAGTGATCTTTTGATCTTCAAGTAAACCTGCTAACTGTCTCCTGTTTGTCTTATATATGGCAGAATGAAAGTCAAGTAGAAAGCTATGAATCTTAGCATTCAAGTCTTTAGTTTGACACGACTGGGAATCAAACCCATGTCCACCAAAATAATAGGAAGCTCACAAAGTTACATTTACAAGCCTAACTTGGCCGATTTTCTGGAATAAGGAAATTGCTGATTTAGGAATGACGCTATGGATTTAGGTTTCAATTTCTTTTGCTGTTGTCGGTTTTAGAAGTTAATAAATACAATTTCACAAAAATGTATGGATTTTCATATATAAAAAAATTAATATTATTTCTTCTGCGTTTCGGAAAAAAAAAAAGATTAAACTAACACAAAATCACAGCAATGTGAAAACAAATACCAAGCTTTGATATAGCAGTGATGACGTAGTGGAGACGTTAGATTGTCACTGCTCCTAGAGTCCAAAGAGGGTCGCGTAAACAAAGCTCTTTTCCAATTTTTTTTCCGCACTGTCCCATTACCTCTCATCATAAATGTACCAGAATTATTAATTGGGAAGGGGCCCAAACCGCAAATCAATTGCAATGACGTCATCATTTTCAAAAGGAGGGACTAATGAGGGCCTGGTTTGGTGCGTAACCAGAATTTTGCAATAGAGGGATAACTAGAGCCCTCAGTCGCCGGATGCTGTGGGAGACTGGGGGAGAAGCCCTTAGCCGCTGGATGATTCATTTTTTAGTTTAAAAAAAAAGCTATTTTAGAGCCATTTGAATCACATTTTGCACGTTTTTATAAATTCATTTGAATAAACTTAATTTTCAAGTTTTGAAAGCCAATTGAAAATGTCCAGTCCTCCTTTTTTTCAATTCCTGTTTAAAATCTAGCATTTTTGGGTTAAATTTTGTAAGTGACGTGGCCTAGGGGGAAGAGCAAGGTACATTGACTTACAGCAAAATTTTAGCAGTAAATCATATTTCACTCTAAGATTTATCGTGGGGATTTTTGTTTTGTCATAAAAATAACCAGTTATAGAATTACATGTACGACTAGATGGCCCGAACTCCCTTGAATTAAATTCAATAATTTGTTCAAGATGCATTTTCCCAAGCATATTTTTTTTAAAGAATTTCGTTGCGTAAAAACTGGCGAGATGGAGGTGAATTGTTCTTTAGAGTTGATACAATAGTCAATTACTCATCGTGTTATTGCATTAAGTTCATAAAAGGGTTAGCTGAGGGCCTGAGTTTGCAACTTCTAGGAGAAAAACAATGAATGCAATACAACTAAATTTAATTGGTTAAATTGATTGCAAAAATTTAAATTAAGGGGCCCGGGGCTTTTGGTCATCAATATTAATATTATTTACTGTTGTACATGTATACCGTTGCACTCAAAATTGTTAAAAGAAACTGAAACCGAACAAACAATACCTAAGCTTTGTTGCTATCATTTTTCTCATTGGTGGCATTTTAATTGGAGGGCGAGCACCCGGTCCCTCTCGACTATTCCTAAGCCACTCACGACCCTTCAATATGCATTATGCTTGATGACGCATTATGCTTGATGACTAACTACTACAATATCAATGTAATAAAACGAGCAAAAACTAAAAGAATTTTAAAAAATTTCAGGCCTAGTGGCCCATTCTCGAATAAAATACGTGGTCTAATAGTTTGTGTAAAATAGGGTTAAGTATACTTGGGAGAAAGAAAGGTTTTTGTATTTGCTTTTTAGAAACAAAAGAGCTTATACAATAATTTTAAGCATCAAAAAGACGTTTTGGTTTACGATTAAACCATTGCCAATTTTATTCAAACAGCCTCAAAACTCAGACGAGAGCGAAGTGCAGACCAAGCTGACTATGAATATAATATTAATAACCCTAATAATCTACTACGAAAGCATGCTAATGACTGCCTATTTGCATGGCTTACTTCCTTAAAAGAAACGCTTTTAACAGCAAGCCTGCGGGATAGTCGCGGGTTACTTACAACAACTTACTTTTGTTTTTAGATTTAAGTGACAAAGGCCCGCTCGGGTAAAATGGATTTCAGTTGATAAAATATAGTGCCATATGAATGACAACTCATTTTGCACAATAAGAGCCGGATGAGCTTGTGGCTATATGATTGTTATTTTACTTTCTACAACGATGCGTTGTTTTCGCTTCAGCGAAGAAACTCGTTCTGTGTGAATCAAATCAAATCTTTTTTTATACTCACTATATTACGTGAAAGCCTGTAACGAGTTTTCGAGCCCCATCTCCGTTCATTGCGTTAGGGCATCACAGCTTTTTTCGAAGAAATGTTACAGACGTGGCGAGCCGTTGATAGCTTTGTGCTGTCCCATTTGACCAGCTGGAGATTTAAACCTCAGCCACAGTATAGAAATATATCAGTAGGTTCACTCCAAGCAAAAACCATTGTGACGTGGTCCGCATTTTTTGAGAGCCCAAGCAAAACTTTGGAGTCAAATGACGTCATAATAGTGACATCGGGAGCGGAATCGAATTACACCAAATGATAGCAATTGTTCTGAAATTTTATGAATTTTGTTTCCACCTTACTTAGTTGAGTCCTTCCCCGTTTTCTACGGTCCTAAACATTGAAGAGCTGCATTTGTTCACGACTGTCATGCTCCTGACGTAACTTGACGAAGCTGTCATTGTACTTTTCGAATCAAAATAAAATTGGTACCAATTATTCCGTTTAAGCTCGGGCTTTAAATCGCTCCATTTGTTACGTCACTTGTGTATGACGTCACAAAGTCACAAGCGTAAAAATAACCTAAAATTGGAACTTTTTGTTCTTTCGGTGACTTTAGTTATGGGGGGTTTTGCTCGCGTTTGACACCCAACAGTTTTGTTTTGCCCGAAACTCGCTCTGCATCGTCGACTAGCTTTCCTGCAATTTTCGTTGTAATTGCTGAAGGATTTACGAAAATATCGTTGGTTGTTTGCGTGACATGGTAAAGTTATAACGATAAATACAGCATTTAAAGCCTTTGCGCTTTGACTGATATAATATGATTGTTTCGTCATTGTCATTAATCAGGGACTTGATTGATGTCTTTTAGTCCAAAACAGCATCTTTCGGCTGCATAGAAATAACTGTACAATTTTAATTATTTTATTTCTCAAATTTGAAGATTCCACTGCTTGTATTTTGCTGATGCGTGTACCAGTAAAGTCTAAAAAATTGAAAGAATACAATTAAAACCAACTTCAAGTCAAAAATGCATCTCTTTCTTCAAAAATAATTTCACCTTGGTTCTACGATAATTCAGTATAACTTGTTCACACTCACAGTGCTGCGATACAGCTGCAGTGCTCCGTAATATTTCGGACTAAAAGGCAATGTTGTTTTGGACTAAAAGACATCAATCAATTTTTGCTTGGAGTGAACCTACTGATATATTTTTGTACTGTGCCTCAGCCCTTCCGCTCCAGAGATGAACACGTTACCGCTCAACAAATTGTCTACGATTGCCTCTTAAACTTTCTATAAGACCTAGTTTGTTGCTGCTTCTTTTGACTTACCGCTTCTATGCTTATTTATTTGCATGTTTATAGTTACACTCAATCGACCCGATTCGAGTTCGAGATATCGCGGTCTCATAATGCAAGTAAGAAATGCAATGAACGATATATCCGGGGTAATGACTACAACTAGTCGATTTCAACACTTGGCTTGTGGAGACTCAATGCAAGGAACAATAGTACACAACTCCAGAGCACGAAAAACCAGATCCGCTTTCATGTGGAACTCACCTGCGTCGTGCGAAAGTGGCGATTACACTGTTCGGTAATAAAATTGATGTTTTTTTTGTCTTGCAAACCTCAAAAACATCTTAATTGACTTACTATTGAAATAAAATTGATATTAATAGTTTTTGGGCATGCTGACTTAATTTGACACTAAGCGTCAATTCGCAAGCCTACGAGGGTATTTTTAGTTTATTTTAAACAAACATTGGGTACGTCCGGCGTACTTCCTTACCAGCGTACAAGCTGCCATTTGGTTAAAACAAACTAAGAATAAACCCGTGCGCTTACAATTTTACGCTCAGTGTAAACGTGGTCTAAGGCTATTATTGCAAAATAATTGTAATTACATTTTAATTACTAAGTTGCCTTGGCCAGAAGGCAGCGAAGTGACTTTTCGGCCTTCGAATCAATCTGCCACCTGTCCAGTGGACACCTCCTGTCTATCACACACGGTGGACGCTTCACATTTTCCGTTTACTTGCTGAACGTCCAGCAGGGAAGCTGTCAACACAAATTTTTACAGTCTTTGGTTTGACCCGACCGGTAATCGAACCCGAGTCTACCCGTTTCAGTAACAGACGCTTTATCCACTGCACCACTAAGCATATGGAAAAGCCATCACATTGTTTATTGTCCTTGCTATCTTGTAATTATTCGCTATGTTTTCCTGACAAAGAGACAGTGCAAGGACCTTTCGGTCTTCGAGTCAAGGTGCCTTCTGCCCAGTGCCCACCTGTCTACCACACACGGTTGAGGTTTCCGCACCACCTTTTCTATTGCTGAACGTCAAGCAGTTGTAAGCATGCTCGTACCAGAAGTGAAATAGTGGACTAATGCTACTAGAATAGTGGTCTAATGCATGTCATGTGTTGAAAGATTGCGGCAACTTCAAAACCAGTGGATGTTTATTAAAATAAACGTTTCAAACAATTTCGGTTTATCGTCAGTACTTTGATAGAACTCTATTTTTTTTGATGAAACTCTATTCAGTAAAAGTGCTGATAATGATCTAAGCTTGTGCAAAACGTTTATTTTGATTATTTTTTTTTATCAATAATTAAGGATGTAGAATTTCAGTCAAACTTTGACATAAAGTTTGATTATAAATTAACAGAGTTGAAAAAAATTAGTCACAATTTAAATCAACTCATAGGTTTTACTCAATGAGGAAAAACCTAAACTGACAATACATCTGGATTTGCTGACTTTTATTACAGAGTAAAAGTTTCCAAAATTTATGTACTGATCAAATAAGAAGGTAACTTTATTTCAAGAATGGGAAATTAATTTTTTTATAATAATTAGTGGCTTAAGATATACGATTCGTTCCAATGAGTTCATTTATTTGCTTAGCCAAAACAAAAGGCTAAACGACCTAATCTCATTGGGTCCAGTAACGCCTCGCTGACCAAGCTCGAACTGATGGTGTAGAGGCTTTACACTTCACAATATTATCCCTCCTAACTTCATCTTCACTATCCAGCATGTAATGTACAGTATGTTGCATTGACATAAATGTAGCATTCTTTGGCTTAACTTTGTTAAAATCGAACTTAAATATTTGTTGTTATTTTTATTTTTTATTTTGGTAAAAATCAAATAATTACAGTACAATCTTGTTACGTTGGTATTTATGTATGTTTTACAGAGCTTCAGTAGTCGAAGCTTTCGCAACATTTCAAGTTGATTTCTCCACCACTATGCGTTGCGTGGCTTCAGGCGGTGGACCATCAGGCGGTGGACCATCAGGCGGTGAAACAGGTAACTTACATGCGAATTCGTCTACGACCTAACATTTCATATTTTGTGGGAATTAAAATTAATCTGACTAATCTTACAGAAATTTGAACTAAAGAACTAAAACCCATCAAACAGAAAGTTTGCTTTTCAAATCAATGCAACTAATGTTATACCGTTGTCAAATCTTGATTCTCGATCTTATGTTGTACACTTTATTTCACGAAATTCAAGAACATAATTTTCAAGCATACTGAAAAGCAGAGAATGGTATGGAATGAAATGAAAGACAATTTTTATATATTCTATGCTGGCAATTTTCTTCCATTCCATTTCCATTACATACTAAAAATCTTCCATTTCATACTAAAATTTTCTTCTTTATTACATTCCATATCAAGGTAAGTTTAGACCGGAAGCTACGCGTAATTTGTATTCTACTTTTGCAACGTTAAGCGTATCTTTGCAAGTAGTCGCTTGCAAAGGAAAGCAGTATGGTACGGTGCATCTTATCCCATATTTGAAGCACTATTGCAATGAGCTACCATTAAAATTCACTCAACATGAAAACATTATATCCACTTAATCAACAGACAATAGATTAATGGTATGCAACTATGCTCTGGGTTTAATGATTGCAAGTTTGTGATCACACAAACTATGAAATTTGGCGTAGCGAAACTGCCAAAAACATTTACAAATTACCGAAAAAAAGTTAAAACGTAAAAAAAATAAAACAAAAAAAAGCAAAGAATTAAGTTCATTCGAGGATAGAAAAGTAAATACAAATTTTTGTTTTGGTGGAAGAAAAAGTTTTGTTACTTGGCAAAGTCAGTGCCGTGGCTACGGAGGGTCCAAGGGGGCCTTACTTTTCATCGTGGTTTGCAAAAAATACGTTTTTTGAAACATCATTTAAGGTAACGAAAACCGACAATGATGCAAAAAAGAATAATAACATTTAATTCTACCTACTTGATTGAAGTTACCTACATTAGCAGAGTATTCAAGTTTTTAAATACCGAAAATTTAGTGGTTCAAGTTTCAAAAACTAGATTAAATATCCAAAGTTTACCTCTTCGAGCCTAATCACTAATATAAATCATCAAGTACCAGTTACGCTAGGCATATCAATTTCAAAACCATAAAGGTTTGCATCGTATTCAATTTAAAGTATTCTAAGCCCGACTGCCCGAAGCTAGTGTTTTTCAAACTATTAGTCGGGATGCACAATGGGCCGCTTAGCGTTTACAGGTTTAGTGGCAGAACTACGAGGACAAAGGGGGCTTTAGCCCCCCCCCAGTCAAGTCACTTAAAAAATTTATCCCTAAAATGCATATGTTTAAACGTGTTTTTGAATTGACTTGTGGGTAAGGTAAGGGCTGAATGGGCTAAGCAATTAAACTTTTCCGCTGGCTTGTAAAAACGTGCGAAATGTGATCCAATTGGCGTGGTAATAGTTATTTTTTCGCGAAAAATCAAAAAATCGCACAGTGACAACCTCCATTTATACGAGATGATTGAGTTGCAGCACTTTGCTCAGCTCGCCACACAAATCCAGGCATTTTCCAAACAAAAAAGCTTAAATATTCAAGACACCTCCTTTAGCAAAAGCTTGATTGCACGCCTGTTTATGGTTGTGTCGTATGGAGTAGAAACGTAGATCAACAAAATCGTTTATTTCGTGTTTTAAAAAACCAACTGTTGTTTCTGTTTTTTTACAGCACACTCAAGGTTGTTTAGGTCGCAGTCACGGCTGCAGATAAACTTTTCAAAAGACTATGGGCTGGAAACGAGAGGAACTAAGAAACGGCTACCGGACTTACATGTCTCTTTTTTAGACGTGATTACAAAGTTTTGAAACTGCGCATAATTTGCAGTGGTAATGTACAAGACCAGTTTAAATGTGCAAAAGTTTAGTCTATTTTCGTGCCCCTCACTTCGTTTGCTCTGACAACGGCACTAGACAAATTGTCATTCTCAAAACAATAACAAGCCAATCAGCATGCAAATTGCGATGAACATATTGTATGATTTGATCAGGAGATCTGAGGATGCCTACACTGTTTGCGCAATGTTCATGACCGAATTATCCTATTAATTTGTCGACAGGTGATTAGCTGCTGTAGCGTACGCTTTCTAGTATTTTTATTGATCACTATCCGTATATATTTTTCTGTAAATGCCATGAGCAAAATCTAGTATGGAATTGGTATGGAAGTATGGAAAAGAAAAGCAAAAAAAATTCGAGAGAAGCGCAAAAAAAGAAAAGCAAAAAAAATCGATAAAAAGCAAAAAAAGTTCGTTTAAACAGCCACTCTGTGTCACAGCCTTGCCAAACGTAAACTTTTTGTAGGCTGCTTTTCAGATATGTCGTTCGTGACTATTATTACTTGAAACATACAGATAATTTTTCTCACACGACACATAATGATATTTAGGAAAATGTGTAAGCACCAAATTACAGGACAATTTTACCTGTTTTCTGTCCAGACCCGTTCCCGTGTTTGCCAAAAAGTGTCTTGCGGCAGACTTGCTGCATTCCCTATGCTATCGCGTCACATTAAATTTTTATTTTTTGTTCTTTTTAGTGACATTTTTATTAACGCGATTCTTTCGAAATTTGGCATTTTTGGACTTGACTTAGCAATAAGCGGGAACCGGGACCAGGAACCAGTACCAGAAACCGGGTCCAGAAACCGGGTATAAAAATAGACATTTAAAAACACTATAACCTATTCGTCACAGACGATAGTGTTGAGATTTTTGAATCATTTAAAGCTAACGAAATAGTCGACATTGTTACTCTTTTTAAAGTTTCTATCAGAGTTGTCAGTCAGGCCGGGCTTTTCGGGTTGGGTTCTTGCTTCAAGTTGACAAAAATTTCGGACTAAATTCGGGCTTGAGACGTGCTTTTTGTCTTGGGTACACAAAAATCTAATCAAAATAACTTGGCAACATCGCTAAATTTTTCAGACCGAACTTAAGTTTCATTTTCTTTCGGGCATGATTTGAGATTAAAATTAGTTTTCGGTTTCGGGCTGGATTCGAGCTTATATTTTCGGGTTCGGGTCGGGTTCGGGCCTGAACTAGTTGGCCCGTTTCCAACTCTGCTTTCCTTATTTTTAAGGCAAAAGAAAAAAGATATCCGTTTTTGGGATGTTCTTTTTTTGCTCTGCTCTCTTGGTTTGTTTATTTTTGAGTGGACAAAAAGATGAACCGAAAATAAAAACAAGCAAAACCAAGAACAAAAAAAAATGTTGGAAAAGTGAACACAGTCTTCAAACGGTAAATGGGGCTGCTCTAATTGTTTACAGGAAACTAGTATACATCCTCATTTTCTACATTATCCGGCGTTTCGCGTTTCGTGACTCTCTTACAAATAACAATAAAAAATAATATAATGAATAAAATGAAAAATAAAATAATGAATAAGCAAAAAAAGAAATTAAAGCGTTTTTTCAACCTGCTTTGCACCTTAAAAATTATCTAAAATTGTGAAGTTTTGCCTTGAAAATCTGTTTTGATAATTGACCTGTAATTACCTTTCTCATTTTCCTAGGCTAATATTAGTTAGATTAGAGTGTTTTAGATTTCAATAACGTTGTTTTGCTTGAAGCAGCAAATTTTAGAACCATTATCTTGTTACGTTTGTACCGAAATAACTTTTCTATTTATGTTACCGGTAATCTTTTTTGCTGTAACTTATTGTTGGTACTGTCAGTGCCATGTGCACAGTCCAAAACAATTAAACAGTGACACAACTTTGTAAAGTTAATTGAGTGTGGGTTAGCTGAAGAAAAGCAAAACAGGTTTATTGGTATAATTCGCCCCCAAGGTGTGTTTTGTAACGCTAAGGTGAAACGTTTGTTTTTTTCGTTAAACTTTACAAATTGATTGCAACTCTTTTGCAATAATTGCGCTCTAACATAAATGATTTGACTTATTTTGTAGTTTGAAAGTAGTCTATCACAAAACTGTATAAAATGGAGTTATTTTATTTTACTGCTAACTTGCAGCTGTATTCACTATGCAATTGTATCACAGCATACACTTTATACTTTCGCGATAAAACTTAAATTTTAAACGTAAAAGTAAAAAAGAAAGTTGTCTTGCCCACAACAAAAATTATATGCATAAAAAAGTTTTATCGATGTGGTAAAATTTCGAAATTTTAATTCTTTTGTCAAAAACGAAATTTGCACCAAAAATGTTTCCATGAACAAAGCCTCTTTTTAAAACTATTTCCCCTTCTGTCTACTTTGTGATGGTGACCTTCGATGTACAGAGGTGTCGCAAAACCAAACCATTGACCGGATTAGCAATGTTAGTAAGTTTTTGTAGTTAGTAATTAGTATAATGTTGATTTGATTTTTGGGCTTTTTAGCAGGGATTTAATTTTAGCAGGGGCTCTCTTAACGCGAGGAATGAAACTTCCTCTTTTGGCTTTTCTGTACCTAGTTGTGAATTATAGTTCTGCTAAGAGCAAAGGTGCAAAACTTTCCAAAGTCAGTGTGTATCTCGAAATTCAAATCCGTTTGTTGATGTATTTTATCATTGACTTAAAAAAAGCATAGGTGACAAATTAGAAGAGAGAAAAATCAACACTTCTAATCTGAGATCAAACAAGGAAAAAACAGATTTTGCCAAATATGTTTAAACACTTTTTTGTAATACCGGCTCGTAGCTTATCACAGTAAAAATTTTCCAATCAATTCCATTTATCAAAATCGCATAGATTGTTTCTCCCCAGGATTGCGAATTACGAAACAGCATAATCTTTTTCAGGTTCAGTTTAGTTTCTGTACTTTGACCAACAGAAAGCAAACATTTCAGTATAAATAATGATAGTTTTGCAAAATTATAATCTTTTCTTCAGTAATTTTCTTTCAGTATGGGCAAAGTTAGAAATAAATAATGTCGTATATATCCAAATGGTTCTATCTACTAGGTTTCTGAATTCACTATTTTTTCTATATTTAAATTCACAATAAAAGCGATGGTTTTCCATTACTTTCCGATACCTGAAAAGGTTAACAAACTTAACCAACTGGCAACCGCTTGCGGCATATTGTATTATTTGGTATTATCTTTTTTAATAAATAATTTTGCAATAATTGAAAAATATTTCTTTTTCACAGTTATCACGTTGTTGCTTTCATAACAAACTTGAACCTAAAAGATTAAGACAAAAATTATCTAATATTTTCATAAAATTTATGATATTGCTCACTTGACGGGGTTTTGCCTCCAGATCTCCATTAGCTGCGGCGGCTAATGGGTTCTGCCTCAAAACCAAAACCCTTTGCTGTTGCCTTCGTAACATTTGTGCATGCAATAAAATAAAACTGCAAAGTGGTAGTTATGTTTGTGACTCACTTTTTTGTAGCATCCTCGCTGTTGGGTCATTTCGACACAGTTAGTTACACTCAAAACTTTCGGCATGGCTTTCAATGCCTGTCGTAGGCAGTTTTGTTCTGTTTTTTTGGTCAAAGTGGATTATTTTTTGCTGGTGCATCTGAGAATTGGTATGATATGTTTGAATGTCCGTTGCTTGACAGATCATATTTAGTGAAAAATACATACTATAAACTACAGAAAATACAAGTGCCGCTTATTTTTCGCCAATATTGTATTGATAAACAATTTTATTTATGCCTGATTATTTCATTTTACATCTGTAAAATAGTGAATCATTTTGGCTAAGGTTGCTATAACGCCATAAGTTTACGTAAAAAATAATGTAATTGTCGGCATTTTAAAATGCGTTGTTGCATATAGTTGTTTAAAAATGATACTTTAGCTCTTAAAATTTTTAGCAATTACCAGAAATTTGGTACCTTACTCAATTACTCATACAGTGTTTAGTGTTTATGCAGATTTGACAATAAAATCTTTCTGTGATTCTATAATCAAAAAAAACAAACTCGATGTTTGTAGCAACAAGTTTAAGTTCGCGGGATTGTATGTATTTTTAGTATACAGTATTTATAATCCAAGAGAATTACTTGCAGTAAGCTTGATTTTTGTGTTTGTTCTCCAACACAGCCTGAGGTGTTAATTTTACCATTTCTAAAAACAGTTACGCCGTACACTCATGGAACAATCAGGTACTGGTAATTTAACTATTTTACGTCATTTGTAAACTGAGATTTGAGAAAAACTTCTAGGAAAACACCATCCGTAAAAATTTATTCGCATTTTTGATGACAAACTTAAGCATGGAATAGGTTGGTAGTGACACACCAATCATTTTACTGATAGATAACAATAGTATTTTATGACCGCAAAATTTAGAAAAGTGGGTAAAGTTTTTATTTACTTTTTAAATTTTTGATATTGTAAAAACTTTCAGAAAACCCCGTTAAACTTTTTAAGTTTTCTTCTTTTTTTTTCTTTTTTTTCTTTTTCAGGGAAAGCTGCTCCTGTTTTAGACAATTAAATGCTTGTAGTGTACTTTTGTTTTCGAAAACTTTGGTTTGAAAAAAAAAAAATATATACAAACCGGCAAAAATTAATGGACCCATGAACTTATGCTTTCGCAAACATATCTCAGTTTTTGTTTGGGAAATTTAAAGCAAATTCATTCTTAAACAAATAGTTACCAATATGTAATCGAATAACGGCTGCTATCAATACCAATGAGGGAAACCGAAGATTTTTGCAGCATTATTCTAAAACTCTAACCAACCAATATTCTGAAACTCTTAAAGTTTAAGTCAGAGCCGCAACTAAAACGCTGTTGTGAGGGGGCAAAATTTCATTCTAGGGGGCCAAAATTTTTAGGTTGGTCTATTTTTCTCCGAGTTTTCTGTTGATCCCAAAAAACAAAAAAAAGGTCATCTCACCAATATTATTGTTCTACTTATTTTCAAGTTTTCTATTGCTTTCCAATAAAAAAGTTGCTTTCTCGAAACAGCCACAAGGGAAAGGGGTCTTTGGGTAGGCATGCTGGAAATTTTAGGGAGGCAAAATTTTTGTTTGCGGGGGCGCCGCCCCCTTTTGCACCCCCCCGTAGTTGCGACCCTGGTTTGAGTAAACACGCAGAAAATAAAATATGCCTAAAAGTAACAAAAGTTGACACGTTAAAAAATTGTAGGAGAAAAATTAATACTTAGTCAGAATAGCAACGTGATTTACAAAACAAATTATTTTAATAGGTTTTTAACACGATGTAGTCGTTGACTAATTCGGTACCATGTCATTTCATAATTCATGCTGTGACATAGGTTACCGTCGTCGTAGAAACACAATGATTTTTTGCACGTTTATCAGCAAAATTATTCAATTTTTTCCGGAAACTAAGGCAATTTGTTCTGGTGTACGTATGGACGTTTTGCCTAATTTGGGTATTGTCTTTGGGTCTTCTTTGAATTCACTCGAGGTCGATACGAGAGAAAATCAGTTTATTTAAAGCTTCTTAGACTTATTTTGTTTTTATATGCGCTCATAATGCATCCGCAGTATGTTTTCGACATTATTCTACTCTTTCGATGGGGTTTTGCGCACAAAACGTTAATGTACAATTGGTGAGAATTTCGAATTACTCCGAATGATTTTCCATAAAAATACCGTTGTTTTACAGTATATTGAAAACATTTGTTTCTTGTTAGCCACATGCTAAAATCATAATTTCTCGACGATAAATCACGTGAAGAAAAATCTAAAAACAATTTTGTAAACTGTTATTTCCAAGCGCAACAATAAAATTAAATTGCAAAGGATATTGCGGTATTATTTTTTGCCAACAGACAGAGAATCAGGCTCCATATCAAATGAAAAATATTCTTATTTTGTTAAACATAGTTTACCAAACCTGACCAGAACCCAATGTATTTCTACATACATCAAACAAGCTTGGTTTTACTGATTTTTAATTTGTTGAATAGTAGAGGACATTGCACTGTTAACTTTTATAAAAAAACGGAATATTTTCAACTTGTAGTTTAATCCGAAATTTTCAAGTCAAAATTAAATGAAAATATCTGAATTGGAAACGTTTCAGTTTATCCGTAAACCATTATCGATCTTATTCAAGTTCGTTCTTGAACTATTCTGAATCTCAAATTTTTTTGAATTAAATTAATACTGATTTAAGAATAAGCAAAAACGTTTTTATTGTTGAAAAATGTTTCGCTTAATTTTGGCTTTCATATTTCTGAATTTTTAATCAAACTAAGTGCTAAACGTATAGTTTCTGCTCCAAAATTGTGAATTTAATATTTGAAAAAAAACAAACGAAAAAAAAACAGAAAAACCATTTAGGACCGAAAGCTTAATCAAGAACGAGTCAATTTTTATCCTTACTTAACTTGATGGGTTTCAGGACAGAGGTATAGGCTACTTCAATACAGCAAATTTAATTTTTAATCGTTTGCAAGCTTTCTGGCCTAAACGCTACCTAATCCAAAGGTTACAGGTTCAAATCCGTTGAGGAACAACTTTTTTGCAATGCTTGTTTTAACAAGTCGCCGCTTTGGAAGCTCTCACTTAGGCTTCCGCGCTGGTAGCCTTTAGTCAAGAAACCACGCAAACAATTAAACATTAAAGCTGCAGGCTCGCAAACGTCAAAAACATCACAATTGCAGTAAATTGTTTTTCATTTGAAATTATTAATTTTTTTCGAATTGTAACAAAACAAACATTGAACCAAAATTCTTGAATGGAAACCTTATTGTTGATGCACTGCACCCCGCATTTTAAAAATATTACGTGATCTGCAAAAAGTCTGGGACAATTTTGATTGTTTTTATCGAATTACTCATTTAAGGACGCGACAAAATAGCTCTCAAGCGATGTTTGTCCAAAACGCAACACATGCAATCGAGGAAAAGAAATGTCATAAATAATAAACACGAATATGATCTAATTAGGCCCCTTCTATATGACGTAAAGAGGAAATTCAGAATCGATTAGATTATACTCATTTGGCATAGGTTTAAGATTATCATCTAAACGGAAATCAACTTTAATTATTTTAAAGAAGAGCAATTATTGCGTATACAATCCTGAAAATTGCCCAAAACGTTTGAAATTTTTATTATAATTGTTTAAATTTTAACCGTTGCCTTGCCAAAATATTGAACTCTCGTTAAATCATTTCTATAAAAAATAAATTAGTTTTTGGTTAAGTAAAGTACGCACTTTGAACAACGTTCTTACTCTTCCTCAGTAGGTATATTTACTGAATCTGCCTAAATTTTTAAGATTCTATTTCAATCAGATACCTGAAGATGAACCGTTTGTGTAAAAATCGATTTCACTGTCAAAAAATAAATAAATAACAATTAGGTTTTTGATAAATATTAGTGAAGTAGGCTTTTTAATCACTTTAAAATTGACTTTCTTAAGTTAGTATTTCTAGTTTGAATTTGATTTTTCTCGATTTTTATGTTTTGCTAAATCGCAATTGGCAATTGAACGTTATAGAATCGGTTAAATTAATGAACACAGACAAAGATATAATGCGTCTGTTTTCTATGTGACCATTTATGTGAACATTAACAAATTAAATAAATTTACTAATCCTCATCAAATTTGAAAACGGAAAACGCCCCTTAATTAGTACTCGAAGGATTAATTCGTTTATTTCGATATACGACACTAACATATCAAAACAGCAATTATTTAGCTTAGGGTTTTATAGGCAATTATTTCAAGAAAGACACTTAAAACCAAAATAGAATGTCTGGCATTACCTCTTAAATTACTCAACATAATCATTCCACGTTAGAATAAATTTTTAAATTCGTTCGTGAGATCTCAACCAAAATGTGTGACGTGACTGTTAAATGTTCAAGCATAAAAAAACTGATAGCATCAATAAATTTTGCTTTCTTGTTTTTTGCTGTTTTTTTTTGCAAAAAAATTTTTTCATTATTCTACTTTATTCTTTTAAATAACAGATTGCAATAATAAAATTGTGCCAAAAGCTATTAAATATATTATTTTATTAAAAAAACTTTGGTAGTCCAATAAAAGTTTAATTAAATGCGTCACAAACTTTATTTTATGCTGCAATACTACAATAATGCGACATTTAGCATTTTCTGCACTAGAAGAGCAGTATATTGGTTCCAGCAGTGCCAAAAAATTTTGTTTATTTTCCTGCCTCAATGCAATCTTGGAATTTTTCTCAATGTTGCGATTAAAGCAATTCTGTAAAGGACAAAAATTCAAGTTTCAGGAAATGATAATTTTTATGCAATGCATATTGAATCTTATTTTACTCTTGCGATAGAGCTGTCACTTGTTTCGACAATCAATTAAATTTTTGAAAACATATTTTATACATAATTTTAACCAAGTTGGTCAAGCGATGACGCTTTTTTCTGGAATAATTGGTATTTGGTTGAATTACCGCAACGATCAAACCGAGCACAGTTTTTGCTGACGGTTGACCATCTTTTTGCTTCATGCTTTTTTTCACGAAAATGCAACACAAAAATCTATCGTAAAGAATATAACAATTTTGATTATTGAATTTGGCCGATTATGCTCTTAATTATTATGTTCATGTTGAGACGAAAATTGTTCTTAAAGTTTGAACTAAAAGAGAGTCAGGTTCTTATAAAATTGTTTTTACAAAAAAGCGTATATATTATGTTTAAAATTCTGATATGTTACTATTGCAATTCGACCTGAATACTCCTGTAAAACTTTTATACTGCTTCCTTATTTTAAAATTACCTATAGCAAATCATGAAAAAATCTTTCAATGGCAGTGTTTGTATATTATTTGCGAAAAGTTTGAGTAAAAGTTCCAGGAAAACGAAATACGCTAGTCCTATTCGTGACCACCTTGTTGGAATGTAGTTATAGCACTTTATCATGTATCAATTTGCAAAAATTTCCAGAATTTAAATTTAAGGTTTTTGCTTTATCACGAAAATGTAAACCCCAAAGTGGCAAAACGGCAGTTGCAGTGGAAAAACACGACTTGCCCTAAATAACTAATTAACTAATTATCACTTAAAATGGCCAAAGCACTCGCCTCTGCACAGTTCACACTGCAGGTAGAACCAGGTTGAAGACTGTAAAGAAGAGGTCAATATAAAGGACGTCTGCCACAGGATTTCCACCGCTGCAATGTTATTCTGCTTATGGTTGTGTGATCTAGGTTCAATGATGAAACAAGGATATGCTTTATCAGATCATAAACGAGCCTCGCAATAAGCATTGCGAGTGTGATAAGTTGCCGAGTGGCTATAGTAATTGCTAATGAAAATGTACTCTCGGGTTCAATTCCCGGTCAGGTCAAACCAAAGACAAAAACATAACATTCACAATTTCTCTTCTTGAAGGAATAAAAAGGGACATTGTAAAGCTTTTATTGTGTGCGGTATAGATACGTGGGCGGGTGGCAGCTTGTAAAAATGCAATTACAATTAAAAGTACAGTTTATCCTATCAATTATATTTGTTTAATTACGATAAAATAAAATTTTCCGCATCCGCAGAATGCAGCAGCTCAGTGAAAATAAATAACAGCCGATTTTTGGAGTATAAATTAATTTAAATTGTGTTTTTGTGCTAATTGTTTTCATATTGAAGAGTTCTGATAATTAAAGTTTTTCATCCTTGATTGAAACTTGGTAACAGATTACTTGAAGTTTTGCATTGCATCCATTATTCGATCAATTTTAGTTATTAATTGTCATACTTGCACTTTTTTTCATAAAAACTATTGAAGTTTGGTTTGAGGTTGGCTGTTCTTACATTTTCACAAATTTTCAGCCTCATTTGTCCGTAATTTTTTTAAAGAATAAAATGACACAAACAATTCTTGCTGGGTTAAAAGTTGTCATTTGCTATTGATCATGATTATTGAAATATTGCATTAAAATAAATTACGAAAGGCGATTTAAAAAAAAGCTAAGAGAGCTCAACCGATTGCTTACAAATAATGATGGCCCGCGATCTTAAATGTTCTTTTTTATGCCGATAAGCTGGCATTGTTCCTTATTTGCTCTTAAATTTTGAGCAAAAATGAGCCACGTGTTCTTATAAGAAAGTGAAACAAAAACATAAAAAACGCAACGCAAAACAAAAAATGAAACAATAACACTGTTGCAAAAAAACAAGATAAACATTACTTTTTTCAGTTTTTACTTGCGCACCAAATTATAGGATTTGTTATGGTACAAAGCACCTACCCTTTTCTTCAAAGCAACATTTAGTATTTGTTTGTTTTGCCAAATAACTTCAACAATAAACATCAGTCATTGCTGTTCTTCTAATGCATATTGTTGAAAGCAAAAAAGTTGCTTTCAAAGTAAAACTAAAGAATAATCTGCAAATAAACAAATAACGCATTGCATAGAGTTCATAAACTTTGCAAGATCTATAAAGACGGAGCTGTCAAACATTAGGCTTTGCAGTAATAACGTTAGTGTTGTCAGCACACAGTCACGATTTATGGCAATAAAACTTAACAATGTAAATTCGGTTATTTCATAAGAAAAAACTCTGATTTTCTTGCTTGCCAATTTTTTTTCGCAAAACCTAATGAAGACGATCAAAAAAAAGAAAAAATCAGCAATCGCCTGTTTGTATATAAGCGCTGAATGCTTCGAAGATTATCATAAACTAACGAGCTACGTACAAGCAAAATGCGAAAGTACAGGAATTAAATTTAACCAAAGCTAGGTCGCAGTGTAATCAAACGCTGCAGCGTAATGTTTTTTTTTTTTGAAGAGAAATAAAGTATAAGGTGCTTTTGAAGTCGAGCGTAATAATTGTATAATTATTATGACAATATTGTTAGCAATTTATTTTATTGTTACTATGGCGGTACAAGCTGTTGAATGTGCAATATAGCAGACCTAGTTAATTCTAAATTTTATTGTATTTCGCTTCACAGTTTTTTTACGGCGAGCTACATTATTTTACTTTTTTTCTAACAACATCTTTAAATTTATTTATTCAGCAATATGCTTAGGCTAATTCTATTTATCAGCTTTTTGCTTTTTACTACCCTTCAGCTCAAAGGTAATGATTTCGTTGATTAATTTTAATTTTTTTTGCCGGTTTGTCGAGCGGTAACGCGTTCCGTCTCTGGAGCAGAAGGTATGAGGTTCAAATTTCGGGCGGTCAAATCCGACACAGTGTTGCCAACGGCTCCCCACCGTTGCGAAATTTCTTCGAATAAATTAGTCGTATTTATGCCCGGCGCAATGACGCGGAGATGTACCCCGCAAACTCGTTACACGCTTCGACGTAATAGAGCTAGTAAAAGGAAAAATTTTGATTTGATATTTTGGGATGACATTGATTAGCATATTCTGATCATTTTCGCGTTTTTTAACTTCCTCTTTTGCTCCAGTAATGACCAAAGATAGACTCCGATTTCTAGGGCTTGATTGTTCCGTTTCTGTTCGGCAAGTTATGCGTATTCGTGTCGCAAAACTGTCTTGAGAATGCAGCTCAGCATAAGCAGAAGTCCTAACTAAGGTCCGGTCTACGCCGTGTGTAAAACCGTTAGCCTAACAAGAGCGTCGGCAGAATTTTTTTCAGAGGGGGTCCAATAAGAATAGATCTAGTATCAACTACCAAACATGGAAGAATTTTTAAAATTTGGGAGGTTTAAAAGAGAGTGAGTGAAAATTCAGAGGGGGCCATTGCCCTTCCCTTGCCGACGCCCACAGAGCCTAACCTAAGTTGATTTTAATCAAAATGAGCTTGTACGTTGGTAAGGTGGTACACAGGTAGTAGCGAGTTTTTGTTTGATATAAACTATAAATACATTCTTACGCTCACGATTTTATGCACAGCGTAAACCTGACCTGAAGCGCTTACACGTCTTTGTGCGTTTTACAGGTAAAAAAACTAGTGGTTGACAAAACGGCAATTAAAAATGTCAATTTCTGATTTGCACAATTAAGAACTAGTTCAACCGTTCCCGACAAAACTTGATTGTTATAAAAATCGTTCCGTTTAATGAATTGGTTTTAGTTGTTCTGTGCTGAAAAATGCTTGCAGAATCGCCCTTCAAATAGCGCAGCGGTTAAGAATTGAAATCGGTTCTCGCGACTGGTAGTTCAATTTTCTCTGGCATGACAAAACTCCACCTGCACGAGCAAAATACTTTTTTCTTTTACTTGCTTGGGTTAAACAAAAAATGGTTCTTACAAACTCAATTTTGATTGTAACAGCTAAAACTTTGATTCTGATTCAGCTTCTAAACATACGCATTTAGACGTTCCTTGTCATAAATTACTTATTTAATTACTAAAATATTTAATGACGTCATCATAGTTTTCATTCGCTTTAAAAGTATTCAAACTTTCAGTGACCAATGGCTTGTTCAGTGATCTTAATCAAATGGGCATTCTGACAAGATGGGCATTCTTGTTATTAAATAAATTTAAAATATTTAAGGATTGTTTTTTTGTGAATTAAGATGATTTGAAGTTTAAGTTTTTAAGTAACTTTGGACAGAGCATGGAGAGTCTTCACGTAGAACTATCGCCTTCCAACTTGGTAAATGTCCCACATCGACTGTCTCTTTATTCATGGTATACGTGTAGCAAGAAAACAGTCAATACCAACACACAATGCTGTTAAGTCATTGATGTTTCTCGACGGTGAATCGACCCCGAATATAGCAATTTTATCCATAGATTGCAAAAAGAACTACGGTATATGTGTCCCAATTCATCGAATACGATCAAAATCTAGCTTGTGCAAAAATGGCAAATCCCTTATGAGTTAAACAAGGATTAGCTACAAGTACCAAAAAATAGTAGTTTAGCTCTACGTTCCTAGCAGTATCACTTTAAGTTTCTTACTTACTTTACAGTTAACTTTATTCGACCAACCTGAAAAAATTGCCTAGAAGGTTGAACAGAACGTAAGATCTGGTGTTCAAGTTATGGAGAAGTCTAATCGAACACAATGCCACCAACAGCTTGCCACTCTCGCAACATTTCGTTCAAACAAAAAAAAAAATTGTGTTTCTAAGTGCAATGACACGCCTTATTACCGGAGCAAACCCGTTTCCAGAAGTATTCCATAAACTCGTAACGCACTTCGGTGCTCTCAAGTTTAATATTCGATTTTTCTTCAAAAGCTTTAATCAATCTCTAATATCTTCATTTGCAGAAGTTGAGGGGCAAGCTAACAACAACTGCCCTACACCTACGCCGGGACAAGGGTATATTCCCACCTGTGGGCCATCAATAAATCCAACAGAACAAGAATGCCGAAGCAACCCTACCTGTTGCTGGAATCCGTCCGTAACCCCGCCATGTTACGCTAATATTCGTATGTATCACATATATATATGTATTTCAATATTGAATATATTTAAAAGTATTTTCAAATTTGCTTATGTTGTAAAACCGAATTCTTAAAAGCTATTACGGTTTCAATTTTAGGCGTATAATTTCCATGGTTGTAAGTAACCTTTTTTGTAGCCTATACGCAGATGTGTTAAAGGAAAGTATAGGCATTGCTTCATTTGCGCTACAGACTTCTCACATGTTTCTTTATATTGTTTCTTTTGCTTTGCAGTCTCTATTCTAAAACGCCCCGCTCTATGTGCAGTGGCCTATATCCGTTACTGAGTTGCACATGATTGAAAGTTGATTTAGCGTATGTAACTCTCGCATTATTATTCGAACACTCCATTACACCCTTTTTATTATAAGTACTGGTAAATTTTGAGTTAAGCAAGGATGTTAATAAGTTCTTACGTATTTTCAGCACCATTTGTTTTTAATTTGTTCTTAACTTTGTTAAATAGTAATCTGACGCAAAGTAAGATTTTTGTTGGGTAAAATTCACTTTTCCTATAAATCATGATTTTTTCTACTATTTTGGAATTTTTCTGCTGAGGGACCCAATCGTTTTTTCTCACCCCGAGGCCCAAACTTTTTCTCAACGGTCCTAGCTGCATGGCTTTAGAACTAGCTTGAAGCAACAAGTTTTTGAAATAAAAATTTATCAAAACTTTTATGCTTCAGAGGTAGGAGCTGTTCAATCAAGGCTTCAAGGGGCTCGGAGTGGCCTAACATCAAGAGCTGTGGCTAGACCAACTAGTAACGCTCCTCTTAGAATGCTGAGTTCGCGGCTGGGTGGAATTGGTCTCCCGCAAGTAAGTGTATTAAAAGTGCAAAAAAAAAACATTAAAATACGTTTAAAAATGAAACGATTAGAAAAAACTTGTCCTTGGGAGTGCATGGACGTAACATTGCTCTCTCGCGATTGAAGAATAGTAATAGCTATCAAACAAAAAGAAACCATTATTAACTTTTTTTGATCTGCTGCGCTGTTGCACCCAAAAAAAGCTTAAAAGACGAGAAGCATCTAGCTAGAGTTAAGTGTAAAGGATAAAGAAACATATAAATCAGGACCTTTACCAAATTTTTGTATTCTACGACTTACTATTCCTGATATATTTCATTTCAAAATGTAGAAGGTTTCACCAACAGGGTTGCCTGTTTAAATTTTATCTTTTCTATAACAATGTTTAAGGTATTTTTCACAACTGCTTTGAAAGCACCTAAAAGCAAGACTCCTTAGTGTTACTGTTGCAACAGAATTACTTTTGCAAGTTACTGTAAGTAGGATATTGCAGTTCGAAATCATATTTTCTGGCAAAACAGCTAAGGAGATCTTTTGAACTTTGAAATGAAACATATTACAAACGATGGGCCACCGAAGGCTGAAAGTTGGTGAAGATATGTTTTAGATGTTTTTTTATATTTGCGTATAATCGTAGCTAGGTTCTTCACCTCCTTAAAGTTGTGAGTTTTTGTATATGAGTGAAACTAATTTGGCCCGATTTACTTTGATTGCATGCGGTTCTCTTTCCAGCAAAGGGCGATTTTTCATCCAGGGTAACTTGTAAAATTAGTACAAATCGCAGAAAAAATCTACCGATGAACTCTATGGAGTAAAAAAACACTTTTTAGCCTTCACCTAAGTCCATGTGAGTGGATAATTCAGGACAGGGATGGCAATCACATCGCATCAAAAACCGCATCGTACGCTTTTTTTCCGAAAATATCACATCAAAGTATTGCATCAAATCATACTCAAAATCCTCATCTATTATTTTATCACAGAATTTGAAAAAATTCTGCAATTATTTTGATTTCTGTCATTATTTTTCCTGGTTTCTTCTATTAAATCACAAATGATATTTTGGTAGAAGTTGGAGAATGTTGTGGCATTTGCTGCAACACAATAATAAAGTCTTGGGCTGATTGAGCTCAGTTTACGTTGTTTTTGACAACAGACTTGACTTTCAAAATTAATCAAAAATCGATAATCGCAAATTTAGGTGTAACGTAAGAAAAGTAGCTCTACTTAAGTAGCCTACTCAAGTAGAATTTTTAGGTGAGGAGCAATTTTAAAGAGATAATATGATGTTTTTGAATGCTTTCTGCTTTCGCTTGCTTACTTTTAGCGTAAAATAACGCAACTTAACTTGCATTTGATTCAGAAGAGTATAAAGTTTTGTAGTTTTAAACTTAAACCCCAAATTCGTCAGAACGGTTGAGTTTTCTACAGGCAATTGTTCAATTAACTTAAGATAGCAAAGATTTTATGAAATGATTCCAAGTAAAATCTGCGGGACATGTATTCCAAGTAGATTTTCAAATATCAAAATTTTACTGTGGTTCTTTTCGGTTTGAATATAATAACAAAAACTTGCATCAATTAATAATTCATGACTTCTTGAGAGAGTGAGGGGTTAGAAGACTAAGCATCACGTGGCACTGATGTGAAGGTAGTCGACTACTTGTCAAAAGCTACAATTTATCGATTAAATAATTTGTTTATTTTGGTTAAAAACGTTCATAAATAGTTGTTCTTGACTACTTTTAAAACGACTACTTTTTTCTTCTACTCAAGTACTTTTGCTGGTCAATACTTTGTGCTTAACTTGAAGTAGTGTTGTTTTGTTCAAGTAACAAAACTGTTACTTGATTACACTTTTTGAGTACTTTTTACACCACTGACCGATAGCTACTGTAGCTACAATTTTACTACATCGAAAAAATTTCACTCAAAAAGATTGCATCCATTGTTTGGATCTGCATCGCATCGCATTGCAGTTTTTTTGCAAAACATATATCATAGAAAGTCATTAAAGTGATGTGATTGCCATCCCTGATGTAGGATAAGGTGAAATTTTGAAGAATTAAACTACGATATGGAACTGTCTTCGGTACTGATTGCTCGGAAGTGTTGTTTAATTTGATTAAAAGCATTTAAACATAATTTAAAACAGAAAGACTTTTGAAAGTTGCAGACTCAGCTGCGTCCATCATCTGTAAAAAATTCTATTTAAACGAAATTTTATTTTTTGTTCATTATGAAAATAACTGAATCCGAAGCATTTAAAAATTTCGATGTTTTAAAAAACGTTTTACTGTTTTCAATCAGATACGCGATTACGTTCGTTAAATCGGTATTTGTTTAGCAAACGATACGGTACATTAATGCGATTTAATATTTCGGAATAATTTTCTGCATTAAATCCGTAAGCATATTCCAAAGCCTCCAAAAAGATTTAGTTTTCAAAAACAGTACCAAAATTTCAAATTTCAACTTTACAGCAGCAGTTTTATTTTAAAGAAAAATTCTTTTCCTTTGTAAACTAAGATTTGAATTAAGTCGAGTTTTTTTGCTCTAAAACATTTTTGAACTCAACGAGCTATAAACGTGTAGGAAAGAGTATTTGAGGAAGAAGAGCATTTGAGGCAACAGGCAAGAGCTTTCTTTCCGCTTAAAATGACTCCTGATACATTCCTTCACAAAGAAAAATTCTTGTATGAATTAAAAAGCATGAATTTCTTTATCTAATACTTAAAGGTTTTTAGGGGTTTCCCTCCACCACAGTACAAGAAAGCTTGTAGAACAAATACATTTAGTACAGCTATGCATATACTTAAAAGCGTTAAGCCAATTATATGAAGCAGGAGATTTTTTGCAACAGATTTCAGATGTTTTCTTTTTTCATTTTAGTGTTGCGTTTAGAACTTATATTAGATGTTTGTACATAAAGTTTTAAAGGCTTTGTTTAATTCAATAGGTTTTTTTTACAATTTTTGCTACAATAATACACTTTTTTTTTATAGGACCAGAAACTTTTATTTCATAGAAAACGTAGCTATGACCCCGTAAGCTTGTTCAACAGTATATGTTGCTAGGCTATAAATATTTTTTTTTTAGTCAAATGCCAATGGTGCGAGAATTGCTTCAAGGATTACAGGCTTAGGTGCAATAGGAGCAATACTAGGAAACTCTCTTTTCCCTGAATGTGCCGTACCGACTCCTTTTTGTCAACGGTGAGTCAAATAGATTAATTACTTCTTACTTGATTATAGCTTTTGGCATTAATTAATGTGCATTTTCAGATGTAAGTGCGTTATGATCATGGGTTCAAATTGCAACCTGGTCACGCAGTCGCGTTTACGAGCGCGGAGGTACCTTTAGGCCAAAAAGCATCCAAACGATTGAACATTAAAACTCTGGCCTAGCTTCGGATGCCAAAACATTACAATTGAAAAATAACTATTACATTCTCAAAACAATGTTACATTACCAGTAACTTTTCGATATATTTACGCACAAACATCGTTTAATTTTTGTACAATTACGGCGCTGCTCCATTCCAAACAGCCTATAGTACTCTGACGTCAAAGGTTTTTCAGTATCATCGCTCAAAAGCTCAGAGTGTTTAAAATTCATTCGAAAGGCGGCGATAGGTCTACGCTATGTAAAGTTGATGCTATAATTGGAGTATTTCAGCAGGCTATGATATGTGATTCCTTATCTTCATCACCAATTGCGTAACCATTAATGTTTTTTTCATCAGAGTTGCCAGGTAAATTCCATCTTTTTTCGAAAAATATTTTAAGATATTTTTCACTTCTAATTTTGATGAGAAGCGCTTGAATGCAAAGCTTCAGCATGAAATAGTGTTACAACAGAATACTTTTACAAGTTAGGTAGGATATCTCAGTTCCTGTATGAAATTAAATGATAATTAGCAACAGAGTTGGTTAGATCTTTTACATTTTGAAATAAAATATCTCAAAAACGATGGGCCGTAGAAAGCTGAAATTTTTTGACGAAATACAAAATGTATTTTAGATGTTTCTTTCTTTATTTGCGAGTAATCCTACTTGGATGCATCACTTCTTTTTAGTTCATTCGACATACAGGTCCAAATCTTCAACAAATTTTTTATTTGGTTTCTAGCTTCGCACATTTTTTCGATGGCCTTGCTTGAGGGCCCATTTGTATTTTTTGCCTTCGGGCCGAAATTTTTCTCAATGGCCCTGCCTCCAAATCAGATTCAGCAGCAATGCAAAAGGTCATTTTCGCTTTAGAGTCTCAGTTAAAACACAGCGTTTACTTTGAAGTTGGCAAAGGATATGGAGTTATTATGGTAACTACACGTGTGTAGTGCACCGTGCAGTACAAAATACTGCACCTTTTTCTCAACTTTGAGGTCTTTAAGAGCTTGATTACAAATTTGGTTTTTAAACTGTTTACGAGAAGCTTTTTCAAAGTATTTACTGTTATTCTTCAGGACTGCTTGCAATGCAGACGATCCTTCGGCCGAATCGGATCCCCTCCGGTGTCTTTCGGATCCATCCTGTTGTTTTGACAGCGATTTATTCCTTTACCGAGCAGTGTTTGGTCCAGCCTTCATGAATAATGCGCCTATTTGTTACTATGGTCCAACTGCTTTCCGTTATAGGTGAGTAAGCCTACTGTAGTTTGATTACCGTTAGCATTTTTTGCAAACTATTGTATAGTTATGCACTCAATTTCACAGTGCTGCTTGCCGTGTAGCTGTACACAGGGCCGGGTCTACTGTATGGAAGAATGACACAGTGCCTGGGGCTTTGTGCTTGTTATGATACGACGTTTATTCTGGTCTTCTCCTTTATTTGATAGGAAAATGCTGCAAAAAATAACAAAAATGCCAGGGTCTCCGCACAATGTAAATTCGTCCCTGCCTATGCACAGCGTTGATTTTTGAGTCGGCGGAGCGCAGTGGCGTGTGGTGTTGGACGTCGGTCAAATCAAAAAAATGAAGTGTTGGTGTTGATAGCTTCTTTTTAGTCGATAGAGAGTAAAGTCTTTAGCCTCGATTATGTGGTTGGTGGGCGACTGGTGATTACAAGAAGCTATACGGTGATGCAATTCAGCCAGTTTGTTTCGGTTCGTAAGCCGACCAGTTGCTCAAGCGGTAACACGTTCGTCTATGAAGCGGAAGGTCTGAGGTTCAAATTTCAAACCGATCAAATCAGATACAGCGTTGCCAACGGCTCGCCACCGCTGCAACATTTCTTTGAAAGGAATTTTGTTGGCTGGCGCAATGACGCGCAGATGGGGCCCAGCATACTCATTACACGCTTCAACGTATTACAGCAAGTATATAACGATTAACGAAAGATATTCGATTTGACAAACCGATTGCAAACTATAGGGAACCGCATAGTTATTACATTTTCTAGGTTAAATATCTTGCACTTTTAACTCCAACGGGCCGATTACTAAATTTAGAGAAGCGATCACATATTCAGTTTCTGCAAAATTTGAATAACAAGTACCACTGCAGTACACCGTCTTACGTTTGTCATTTAAACATAAATTTTGATTGAAACAAGGATAAATAAGTTATATGGTTTTTGTTCAGGCAATTGGCTGAATTTTTGGGCAACCAGTATAATCCTTTTTTCCAAAACATTCTTGTGGACCTTTTTCGGGAATATTTTAATACTGGACTGGATTTTGCTCAGCAAGCAATTTGCGCTATAACAACTATAGGAGACGGAATACTTGCGGACGTATGCGGATGGAATAGTAAGGATGATTTTGATGCTACAGTATTATAGAGTATTTACAAATCTTTCTTTCAATTATACAAGATGTTTTGTTATTATTAAAGTTTTAACAAAGTAAGTTATTTGCTTTAGGGTTATATTTTTTTATAAATTGAATAAAATTGCTTTAAGATTATTGTTGCTATAAAACTACGCCTACAGTAGCCTTCAACTTGGTCGATATAAGAGACGATTTAAATTCTTGGGCGTTATTGGGCAACACATGCCTAGGATTACGACATCGTAAGCTCTTTGGAACAAATAAAACCCACGATATCGTAACTTTTACGAAACGTTTCATAATATGGCTCCTGAACTTTTAAGCTTTGTAGATTCGACTACTCAGTACTCAGATACTGGTAGTGTTATTATCAGATGTGCGTTGGTAGCGCAGTAACAAATAACCGTACTACTAGGTTATGATTTGGACAGAAACGTATCTGACAGTTTGCTTTTCACTATTTGATTATTACTACGTACGTCGCACAGTCCTTGTTCTACTGCACAGATCGTTTATTGACTACTGCGCAGTGCACTACACTCTTAGTCTACTTCTTTTTCGAACTCGTATGCTGACTAGATCAAACTGATTAGATCGCATCGAAACGGCTCAATGCAGTAGCATCAGTTCGGTGTTGCCTCAGGATAGAATTGAGATGGCGTCGCTAATGTTATAGGAACGTCAGGGTTGCCATAACAAATTAAAATAGAGAGGCCCTGCGTCGTGTTTTAAGTAGAATATCTCAGGAACGGCTGGGTTAAGAAGGACGGATTAAGTCAATTCCAATCCAATATAACATGATTGCCCTAACTTTAGAAAGTCCATTAATTTTGCTTACAGTCCTCCTTTAAGTTTCTTTCAAAGCGCTATCAATCCAATCAGCAGCATGTCCGAGCGAACTGAACGCTTATTATTGCGTTAGCAATACAGCGACCGTAGTTCGATTACGGCTGCAGGCCACCTGCTTCGACACATTTGCGGGTAGCTAAAGACTCGAAGAGCGCGAGCTCACTTCCCAGTCACCCTCATCTCTCCGTTCTTATTGAGTTCGTTGAGTTATAAATCCTCAGTTGATTTGTTATTTATTTATTACCTGAGGTGGGCACAAATAGCATTATTATTATTATAAGCGCAGCGCAAAAGAGCGTAACGAGGTTTTTTAACCACTAGAAGCGCAGCGCAAGTTGCGCAATTTCAATTTTTTTATTTTCTGAAGCGCAGAGCAACTTCACACGAACTTTTTTAATCAGTTGACGCGAACATAACCCGGCAATATTGCGGAATGGGTATTTCTTTCCAAGTCTAAGCGCAACCAAACTTCCGCAATCAAAGCTTACAAAGCGAAATCCAAATTCTGCATTTTTGCGCTTTTAAATTTGTCATTATTACGATTGAAATCATACAAAATTTAGTTTCAAAGTATAAAGTTGCACTGTAATAACCGATAAAATAATTGAAAGCGCAGCCCAATTACTCCAGAACAAATTTTAAAAACATTACTTCACAACGCAACTTCCGCAATATCTCAAATTAAAGGGCAACGCAACTTTTGTTCTTTCCGATCGGGTCAAACCAAGGACTGCGAAAATTGGAATATTTTACAGCTTACCTGCTTGGCGTTGAGCAGTAAAAAGGACCGTGTGAAGCTTACACCGTGTGTGGTACACAGGTCGTAGCTTGACCCGAAGACCGAAAAATCCCTTCGCTGTCGCTTGACCAAAGCAACTTGATCAATAAAACTGTAATTATTCTGTGCAAATAAATCTTCAGAGACGACTTGTTGAGCTAAATCTGCAGAGGCATCATAGAATAGCTATGTATATGTTAAAATCTTGAAAGATTTTCTAGTGCTGGGGTCTTCATTTCTAGAACCTCCATGCAGGGCAATTATTTAATGAATAATAACCAAGGTTTTTTATTTCATAGCTATTACGGAACTGCAGTGCTACTTGAAAGGCTGCTGCTGGAACGCAGGCACGAGCGAATGCTTCTATCCTTCTAGAACACCGATTCTAGGTTTACCAAACCAAGAATTTTATCCTGAGTTGATTGCTCAGCCTGGAGATGAAATAGGTTGCTCCGGAGTGAGTATTTTGCTTCCGACCATTTTTTGACGAAGCAGTTTCTTTTTTTAATATTTTTTAAAGATGCTTAATTTGCACTTTAAGTAATTTTAAAAACTACTCAATTACAGTGGCAATTTGAGCAGAATCATTTAACTTAGTACATCTAAAGTAATTTTAGATCTTCAGAGGCAAATTTGTTTAAACTTTAATTTGAATAAGTTGATTAACCCCTGAAGATTCCGCTAAGAGAGCTTTAAGGTGATGCAAACTACAGGGTTTTTAATGCTTTTATGTGTGATGTGCTAGAAATGGGCTATCTCTTAAAGGTCTTTTTTTACCTGTAGTATTTTTTGGACGACTTTGCTACAAGAGAGCGGCTTTGTTATCAGCATTTGAAAGATGATAGATTTATAATTTAAATTTTGTAAAGGTGCTGGGAAAATCGCCAATCAATGTATATGTATCCTATGATTGAGATAAGTCTTGGTGTAGATTGGTTTCAGCAAACTCAAACAAAAAAGTCACCAGCAAAACTTACAATCGTGTAAATCTCAGTACGAATCGCAGTAGCAGGAGATTTCTTTATTAGGACTTGGTAATTCTTTCTCTATTCTTTCTTGATTATTTTATTTCTTCATGCTCGATCTTGCTCATGTGTGACGGAGAAGTCATGTGATCGAGTTTATCAATATAAATTGCTTTAATAAAAAGGTTCATTTTCACGTTACAGCTTTTTGTCCGACATTTTTCAAGTAAAATTGTCAGAATGGAGAGCGCAGGAAAACAGCGGATATTTATAGAAAAAAAGCCGAGCCATGATTGGCTGGAAAGAGACCAATGAGAGAGCGTCATTAGTGTACTACCATACACACTGTGCAATCTTGAAGCTGAATACAAATTATTTTTGTCGACAGCATAGGCCAAGTCAAGGGGGGGAGCAGGGGGCACGGGACCCTCCAATTGAAATGCCACCAATGACAAAAATGATGACACAAACCCTGTTGTTTCTTCTGTTTCAGTTTGCTATAGCATTTTTTGCGTGCTACAGTACTCGCAATGGGCAATAACAATAATTTTGACGACCAGGGGACCCGGGCCCCTCAATTTAATTTTTTGCTGATTAATGTTAATGAACAAGCCGGGAGAAATTCAGTGTTTTAGTTCTAAAAGTTGCAATCTCAGCCCCATATGACTTTTTAATGGAATAACAGCCATGATTTTGTCCATTCCAGTCATGGGCGTAGCCAGGGGTGGGAGAAGGAAGCCCGCCACCCAATTGAAATGCTACCAGTGATAAAAATGTGACAATTAAACCTATTGTTTCTTCAGTTTCAGTTTCTTTAAGCATTTTCGCGTACCACAGTACACGCCGACAACAGTAATTGAAATAATATTGATGACCAAAGGGCCCGGGCCCCCTCAATTCAATTGTTTGTCAAAAATTTAATGTAAAACTTGGGAGAAAGGTTTTTGTTTTAAAATTTGCGATCTCAGGCAGTCATCTAACTTTTTTATGAACGTGATGCTATAACCAGAGCCGGATTTACCGTGGCACAGTGCCAGGAGTCCCGTTCTTTGATGGTAAGACTTTTTTTTTGGTTTTCAATTACATTAAGCAGGAAGATGTAGCAAAAATCCCCAAAGTAACAGAACCCAACGCGATGTAAATCTGCAAGGGCAATTACATTATTAGTAGGCCTAATCATCTATTGTACCATTTTTCAATAGCAATTTACTTCCACCTCGCCAGTTTTTACGCGACAAAAGCTTTGAAAAATAATTCGCTTGGGAAAATGCTCATTAAACAAGTTGTTGAATTTGAATTGAGTGAGCTTGGGCCTCTTGTCGCACGTGTACTCCTATACAACTGGTTATTTTCAGAACAAAGCAAAAATCTCTACGGCAAATCTTCGAGTGGATTATTATTTACTGCTAAAATACTGACGAGGCAATATACAGCACCTAGTTTCTCTTTACCTGGACCAAATTACTTACAAAATTTAGTCCCAAAATGCAAGATTTTTAAAGTGTTTTGAACTTGAATTGTAAGTAGAAAGAGGATTGAACAACTTTATTTTTTAATTGGCTTGTAAATGCTAAAACTTTAGGTTTTTCAAATGGCCTTAAAACGGCAAAATGTGATTTGATAGCATTAAAGTAGCTACTTTTCCAGCGGCTGGGGTCTCCCATCAGACCCCCGTCTGTGATACGTTTTAGTTGCATTAGTTTACTCAACGCCTCTGTTGATTCAGACATTTTATCTTGGGGTGTAAGCCCTCTCCCTTCAGCAAAATCCTGCTTACGTCAAACACCAGGCCACGGTTTCTGATTTTCCATTTTCCATTCTACGGTATCTTGGTCCCATAAAAAGTTCCTCTTTCGAAAATTTTTCAGGACGTAATTGCATGTGATTTGTGATTTGCCCCCCGATCAAAAATCCTGGCTCTGCCTATAGTCGGTAGAGAGGAGGGTTAGAAGTTTTGATGAAAGTGGCTTCAAAAGCGGATAGATGAAAAGGAGAGCGAGCGGTTTTATGCAAGAATAGACAATGTACTGTCATCGTTATGTAGAGCACAGGTAGGATTTTGTTTAAGATGAAGTCCAATGTCTGAATCCGAAGTAAGAGACTGGGTATTAAGCTGGGTGGAAAATTTGCACTGACGGGCAGGAGGTGAGCGTTTCTGGGAAGATCAAGAGCGGATAGATATAGGATTGTGTTGCTTAATTCTGTCGTGCAGTCTTTGGGAGGTACGGTGTACACACCGACTGTAGCAGTGGCATGAGAATTGATAAACCTCGCTGCTTTTCTGTTTTTGGAGGCAGCAAATATATCCTTGTTGGTAGCAAAAAGAAGCTTGTTGGTTGAGTAAACAACGCGTTGTTCCACACCGGAAAAGCGTTGTTTGACAGCAGATTTTACGCGCTTATTCTAACCGGGTAAAAACAAAACCGAGCCATGGGAAACGTAGATGACGGGACATATTTCCGGTCCGAATTTAGACGGAGCAAGAAAATACTTCATCTTTTTAGCCATAAACGACTTGATGACATACTACGGGTATCCAATATCCATTATTCTGTAGAATAAACTTGCTTTTGTCTAGTTCAGATAGCAATCTTTCTGGAGAATAAATGGCAAAAGTCCATTGAGTTAAGGTCAGGGTTAAATTAGTTTTGCGTTTCTGTGGACTGAAGAAATTCCAGGATATATAGTGACCGGCAAATGTGGGCATCCTGTAAATGGAGTGATGAACTTGGAAAGAGATTTTTCAAAATTTTGGTTTAGCTCAAAGTTTGTCTAAATTATCTGTTATTGAAAGTTCTCTTTTGAAAAAGAGCCAAGGATTTTGCTTGATTTTTCTGAATATTTTAGCTGCAGTCCAAAAATTTATGCACAGTTTTATACGAGTTCGAATGAAGTCTTACGATTCAAAATTCAGGAAATGATTGCAATATTGCATAATTCAAATGCCTGCGTTACATTTTTCTATAAAAAAATTTCGTAATACGAAATCATATTTTGTCAGAATTTAAGAGCAAAGTAAGAATGCCAGCTTCTGGGCATGAACTAAAGAGATGTTGCTCTAAATTGGTTTCATTGAAGAAATGAGATCTACTTGAGGTAATACTTGAGGCTACTTGAAGCGCCCAAACCTTTTTTCACGATGCCCATTATTGGTGAAAATACGATTTGATCGTGTGACTACGTACCACTGGCAACTCTGTATTTTTTTGTAGAGTTGCCACTGGTATTAAGCAGTTTTAAGACGAAGCAAAAGGCTGATTTGCAACATTTCTCTCAGACGTCTGGTTATTGCCAACTATAACAGCCCCAAAATATTACCAGCCTGGCTACCAGTCCTATTCCAAATCCCTGTCTTATTCTTGCCAAATTTTTTCACCAAGCTAAGTTATTGTACAATAACAAATAAAATAGCAAAATACAGTATACAGTAGGCTATTCTCAGATATGCTGTGATTAGAAACAAGCGCAATGACATAGTAATGTAAGCCTATTTTAATACCTATGTAATTCACCAGCTAGCATAGCATTGTGTAGCCTTGCTAAATCTAAAATCTTAGCTACTACCACTGTTACTTGTAGACTCAGGCTACCGGTACTGATCTACAGCAAGCCTTTAATGATGTCACAAAACTGCGCAATGCAGAGTTGCCAATGGTACGTACTAGGTCAAATGGATTAAATCGTATTTTTGCGAATAAGGGAAATTGTGGAAAAAGTTTTGGACACCTCTTTGTTGTCTCATGTAGTTCTCATTTCTTCAATAAAACCAATTTCGAGCAGTACCTCTTTAAGAACACTAAGGCCAATTTTAAAAATCAAAACGCCAATTTTTATTATACAGTACCGGTATATTGCAATACAATAACCAGATTTTTGCGATCTTTGCAAATAGACTTTGCAGCTTTAACAATGCGAAAAACTTTTACACAACCTTTTATCATGCTAGAATGAATTTTAGTCATAAAACTTATGGCCAATGTGATTGAGATTAGAGTATTTCGAACGTTTCGGCCTTTTGTTGGTACCATTATCAACGAACAGTAGAACTACAGCACATATTACATGCTAGTGATAGCTGAAATGAAAAATCAAAACAGGCCTATTTCTTTTGAACATTAAAAATGCGCAGTGGATAAGATGATGGAGGAGTCGAGGTTGAGATTAGGTTTGAGGAGTTTGGATGTACAGTGACTCTAGGATCAAAAGTTTGTGTTTGTCTGGGCAAGAGGTGAGTATTTGTGGGTTATGAAAATCATCTTTGTGGAAGGGTTGGGTTGGAGATGATTGCAAACTTCACAGTTGTGGCTTGATTGGCGTTCTTCTAGGAATTTTACAAGATTTCTCCGGGTTTGTTCGATGTAAAAGATCCGCATGAGCAATTGAGTCGATATGCAATGAAGTCTGCAATCATTTCCAATCCAACTCTACCCATAAAATAATTTTTCATAACCTAAAAACACTCACTTCCGGCCCTAACAAAACCCTGTAACTTTCTTTGTAGTAACATGAATATCTTGCCGTTTAAGCCCCGCTTGCTTATGTTTGTCTATGGCCATGACCACAATACGATCCCGGTTCCCATTAATAGATAGTAATACCATACATTTATTTTATAAGAACCAGTAAATTTTGAGTAAAAGCTGGCTGTTCTTAAGTTTTTGCTAATTTTCAGGCTCATTTGTTCCTATTTAAAATCTCTAAATTTGAAAGCACTGATGTCAATTTTTGCGATCATGTTTGTAAATCTGTTACGGCCAATGATCGATCAGTGTTCGAGTGGATAGAGCGTCTGCTACTGAAACGGTAGGCTCGGGTTCGATTCCCGGTCGGGTCATACCAAAGACTATAAAAATTGGTATTCACAGCTTCCCTGCTTGACGTTCAGCAATTAAAGGGACAGTATGAAGCCTCCGCCGTGTGTGGTAGACAGGTGGGCAGGTGGCAGCTTGACTCGATGACCGAAATGTCCTTTCGCTGTCTCCTGGCCAAGGCAACTTGGTGAATAAAATGTAATTACAATTACATTACAATGTTTATTTCTGAATGCTCTGTTAGCTTCTGTAAAAGCTTTTCTTGCCTGTTTTTGCAGCATCGTAGAACTGCAAGAGTAAAAATGCGAATTTTTGTTTTTCAATTTGAACAACAGCTAAAACTTTTTTTAATTGCCTGCACAATAGCACTTCATAATCTCGGAATCGCTGCAAGTTTGCTTACAAATACTGGCAAATCTCTAAAATTTGATTGTTTTGAACCAGTACAGAGTTTAGTTTTTTTTTATATTTGAAAAAAAAACTTTTTTTTATTTTTGTTACTGTTGAGGCTGACATTGTTCTTAATTTGTTCTTAAATTTTGAGCAAAAATGAACCTCGTGTTGTTATAAAAATGTTTTTACAAAAAAAGAGGGTAATGCACTACACACTATACTTTGCAATTCATGCTCTCATTAATTGTAAATTCAGATAAAATTACCAGCACATTAACAAAAAATGAAAATACTTATAATTTCAACGTCAAGTAGATGTTTTTATCAACATTGAACTACGTTGGCAGAGTGGTCTAATGTCTAATCCATGTCCTGCGTTGAAGGACTGAATTTTTCTGGTTTGAGTTTCCATGCACAGGGCCAGATTTACGATATGGCACAGTGCCAGTGGGCCCACGCTTTGCTGGTAATTGCTATAAAAATCTATAGCGGAGACCTTTTTTCATCTTGGTCTTTTTTCGGCAGGATAATGCAAGGAAAATCTGGCGAAGACCTTTCGGCTTCGGAGGTTTTATTGCTCCGGACTGTCAAAAGTGCCAAGCGCGATGTAAATCTGGCCCTGTCGATTCGTAGTATTTTCTTATGACGACCAGAGTCTAATCTTATGGTTCGTGATGTTATGTCCTACTTTTATTTGAATTTCACCGCTACATGTTTAAGGCTTTAAGTTTTATTCAAAAGCATCTATGCTTTTGTAAAATGGTTTAAGCCAAACAGAATTCTGTAAAATTGTGTGTGATAGACAGGTAGGCTGGAGGCAACTTATTTGGAAGACCGCAAACAACCCTTATTATATATCAGCTTGACCAAATTAGGGCAACTTTCTATGAAACATGACGCTGTAAATAAATCATGTTTTAATTTTTTTTAATATTTTTCAGGCTGGAAGCATTTCTCCTAACATTTTCCGGCGCTTGCCTTGCAGGAGGCCTCGGGGCAACACTAATGATGATCGTATCAGTGCATTCCTCTTTTGCCCTAGAGACCGCTGTTGTCAAAATCCGTTCGGTCTCGTTCCTGAATTGGCCTCACTTACTCTGGCATCATCGGGAGGTTTTGGTTTCAATGGCATTAGTCCCAATTTTAACTTACTTAATAATCCACTTCTTTTGGTAACTCTTGGAGGATCAAATTTTGCTTCGCTAGATTTTACTCAATTTTACTGTCCCTATCTATTTTTCCCTCTCAATCTCCCCGGATTTCCCGACTTGTCGTCATCAACCGCTGATTGCTGCTTACAATATGTTTGCTACCATCAAAAACAAGGGGTGAGTGACTATTTTACTGTGTTTACAAGTGACTTATTAGTTTTGCTTACAATGGACTACTTAACAATATTGTAAATTATTCTAACGTGATTGTGAAATTCTAAATTATGGTTTGACGATCACCTGTTTTGCGACGTAAGAGTGTCTGATTGTTTCCAATAATTTAATAGTGATGCCACACAATCTGCTTCATTCTGCTTGATTCATTCTGCTGAGTTTTTGTTTCTTTACTTTCCGCCTTACTCCACGCCCATTAACTTTTCCATAAATCACGTATATCGCTGCAAACTGCAATGAATTGGGCCTCTACTGCAAATCTTAAGACTCTAATCGTAGCTGCGAAGCGCTCGTTTCTTTAATTCTGCAGCTGATGACCTCCAAGCGGCATCAGACAAAGTTCGGCAACGCAGGGTTACCTCTCCTCTAAGCATCATCGTATTTCACAATTTTCTTTATTGCCTTTGAATAATTTTTCGTCGCTGTTAGATCTTGAATATTAAAATTAGTTTTTTCAAAGCATTTTCAATTCTTTTCAGCCTCCCCCTACTCTACCTCCTCCGTGTAATTGGACGCCATTTTCTAGTTCAGGATGTAATGCCCCATGTGGTGGAAGCGGAACTGAAACTCTCACTCGACAGTGCAGGAACAGCCAAACAAATTCACTTTGCAGTAACTCAGCATGTCCTGGTTCAGCCACAGAGCAACGTTCGTGTCAGAGATTCAATTGCGGATTCTGGAGCAATTGGCGCAACTGGGGCGGTTGCAGTACTACATGCGGTGGAAATGGTATCAGAAGTCGATCGAGAAGCTGCATTAATAACCAAAATGGCGCACCAGCAAATGGTTGTCCAGGATCAGGCACGGAAACCGGGGCATGCTTACCGCAAGGACCTTGTTTCCTTTGTCGATTTACGGAATGGAGCAATTTTGGGCCCTGCAGTGCAGGTTGTGGAGATTTTGGCTTTGAATCTCGAAATCGTCAATGCATCGATCAGAATGGGTTACCTTGCGGCTCCTGCGTTGGTTCTGCAACTGACAGTCGGCAATGCCAAGGTCCTCCTTGCTGTTCATGGTCAAACTATGGCGCTTATTCTCCTTGTAATGCCCCATGTGGAGGTGGTGGTTCCCAAACTCGAACCCGATTCTGTCGTACCATAACTGGCCAAAGTTGTGCTGGAAATTGTCCAGGCTCGGGCTCTGAAACCCGCGTTTGTCAAGGACCATCGTGTCCTTGCTCCTGGTCGGAATATGGTCCTTTCTCTGCGTGCAGTGCTCCGTGTGAAGGACAAGGCACCCGAACACGAACCAGGACCTGTCGTACCCCCAGCGGGCTGCCATGCAGCACCTGCCCTGGCTCGGGTACCGACTCGCAAATTTGCTTTGGAAACCCTTGCTTTTCGTGGGGAGCATGGCAAACATGGGGAACTTGTACGAGCGCCTGCACTCGAGGGAGGAGTCGACAGTGCCAAGATGGCAATAACCAAGCCGCAGATTCCCAATTTTGCGACGGTGGATCCAGTGATAGAGTCGAGCGGGGCTCCTGCATCGGTGGAACATGCTTACCAACTATTCCTGGACCTTGGATTTCTTGGGGCCCGTGGCAACCGTGGTCATCTTGTTCGGCATTTTGTGGATCTGGTAGACGTTTCAGAGAGAGGGCGTGTTATTATAGAGACGGAACAAACTCGCCACTTCCTCCAAGTGTATGCGACTGCACCTATCCACAAGATCCTGAGTACAGAGAAGAGGAGGACTGCTTTATATTAACATGTAAGTAACTGTAAGGCTGCATTTACACCTCTGAATTTTCCAACCAAAAATTAGCTCTGACTCTACATTTGTAGAATCATTGAATACTTCAGCTATATAGCAGTTTAAGTTCGTTTTTCAAATATCAAGTTCATCGTGTTTCGTAAACCTAGTAAAATCTGGTTTCATGCGAACATGACGTGACAATTATAGCTGTCAAAATCATCATCAAATTCCAGATCAAGTCAGTTGGTCGAGCAGAAACGCGTTCGTCTTTGAAGCGGGAGGTCTGAGGTTTAAATCTTAGGCCGGTCAAATCGGGCACAGTGTTGCCAGCGACTTGCCACCGTGCTATGACATTTATTCGAATGGAGCTGTGCTGGCCAGGTGCAATGACGCGGAAATGGGGCCCCGCAAACTCGCTACAAGCTTCAGCGTAATACAGCGAGTATAATGAAAGATTTGATTTGAAACTGGCCAGATGATCGAACGGTAACGTGTTTGCCTCTGGAACGGAAGGTCTGAGGTTCAAATCTCGCTTCGGTCAAGTTAGGCATAGCGTTGCAAACGACTACCATTACTGCAACATTTTTTTAAACGGGACTGAGTTGCCTAGGTGAACATCGCAAACTCGTTACAATTCCAACGCAATTCAACCAGTATAACAAAAGATTGATTTTTAAAAACCAATGAATTCTAAACCCAGTCTAATAATTAAACAATGTGGAACGTAAAGTTGATTAGCAAAGCAAATGGCAACTTTCAGTTTCTTCGTTGGGTTAATTTCATCGATCAGCAAATTATTTTTCTAAGCACATTGAAATCATAGATGATAATATGATGATAATCATAGATCATAGTTGGGGGATTAAAAGAGTTCCCTCTTCTTGAACGAGAGTTCTGGAGGTTCAATTCCGAGTTCGTCCAATTTTGACAAGTTCGCCAACGGCACGCCACCGAAGGAACATTTTTCTGTCAAGACCTTTGAAGTGTTTCAGTCGTTTAATGACATGGAGATGAACTTAGAAAAGTTACACGCTTTGACCTAGTACACTGCAACGAAAAATTTATTTTGATACATTGATTTTCAGAAGAAAGTATTTTATAAAGTATACAAAGCTCAACGACTTTTAAATCACGAAAAATAAAATTTGTAATTACTCAGTCGCAACGCAACTTTTACTGCGTGCTTTTCGACCACCCGAATTTCCGCCATAAAATTACCAAACACCACGCAAATTACGCATTAGTGATTTTAGATAAAAAGAAGCAAATTTATTTATAATAAAGCTGAAAGGTAACAATGATACAAGACAAAAAATGAATTCAGTATAAAATCGTGCTTTTAATGAAAAAAATGGTAACACTTTTCGCAATTGCGGAAGTTGCGCTTTACTCACCTCTACTCTCTTTGCTCCTTAACATTTTGGCTCCAGAAAGACAGTATTTCTGTACCATGCAAACCGAAATGTCTACCGGCTCTGCTTTTAGATTTGTGGCGAATTTTATTCTTTAACGATGCAAATACAGTGGAACCCCGGTAAGACGACCATTATTGGGACCGTAAAAAATTGATCGTCGAACCGGGGTGGTCGAGTTTCCGGGGATTATACTTTTTTTGCGTCATAGATTGAATGAATTCAAAGTGCTGTTGTATTTAATTAGGCATAAAGATACAGATCAGTTATAGCTTGCTCCGTTTGTTTATTTTGCTCATTAATTTAGCTCTGTAATTTAGTTTTCTCACGGTTACGTAATTATTTTCACTCGTTTTCACTTCTTTAACGAATAGTTTTGATTGAACCGCGGTGAATACCATATCATTCAGAGAACTTGAAAACAAAGAATGCTCAACGGGTGGTCGCGTTACCGAGGTCAAAACAGCTGGTTGGGACTGAAAAACGGTGGTCAGAGTCCGAAAATTGGAGTGGTGGTGTAAGCGAGTTTCCAATGCGTTTAAAATAATACGAAATAATTCGGTACTATGAAAAACCGATAGTCAAACCGGAGTGGTCGCACTACCGGGACGATCGCCAACTGGGGTTCCTCTGTACTTGCTTGAACTAAACCGTGAGGGAAGGTTGAAAAGGAGTCCAAATAATGAGTCAAAAAGGAAAAGACAGTAGACAGTGACGTAACAAGAGGTTTGTGCCTGGGGGGAAAGTTTTTAGAAGGCCCACATCTCGACGGAATTTAGGCAAAGACTGAAAAAAAAAAGACTATAAAATCCAAGAAGTAAATTAACTTGATCGTCTATAAGGCAATTCAGAAATGTGGTCAAAACGATCGAATTTAGTTCAATAGCTTGAATAATTGATTACATGCATTGTTAAATCAAATTTTTCATTATACTCGTTGTATTACGCCGAAACGTGTAACGAATTTGCGGGGCCCATCTCAACCTCATTGCGCCCGGGCAACACAGTTCCTTTTTAAAAAACGTCGCAGCGGTGGCGAGTCGCTGGTAACACTGTGTCCGATTTGACCGGTCCGAAATTTGAACCTTAGACTTCCCGCTCCAGAGACTAACGCGTTATCGCTCGACCAACTGGCCGGTCAAATTATGTATATCGTAAATTTCTGCACTATTGTTTTTACTGAAGTTTGAGAAGTTTTTTTCGCAATAATTTTTTGATCTTATATTTTGTAGGCGCTACAGATACACCAACACAATATTCTTGGGGAGACTGGTCACCTTTCAGCGCCTGTGACAGAGCTTGTGGAGGAGGAAGCCAATTTAGAACAAGAGATTGCATTGATCTTTTCAACCCAAGTCAAATGGTAACTACATATCAACTCATAATTATTTTTAAGTCATAAGAAGGTAGATTTCATCACCAGTAAGAAGTGGCATGTTCATGTGTTTTACTGTTTGGTTGACATTGTAGCCTACTATGTATTGTCTACAGCACTTAATTTAACGAACCCCAACGAAACATTTGTTTGTGGACGCTTTTACAGCCTTCACCAAACTTCAGTGGAGATGATTTAATTCCACCCCCGCAATTGAATGAAGACCCAAAAAAAAGGTCTTCACCGCAGTTTGGGCTACATTCGGCCGGAATTTGTTGGATTTACTCATGCTGGCTAGCTTTTTTTCGTCTGATCATCCAGCGCTCAAATCTGCATGGGTGGACGTCTAAATCTCGACGGGGGGACGTTAAATCTCGATGGGGGATGCTAACTCTCGATGGGGGGACGCGTCCCCCCTACAATTTAAGTACTGATTGTGATGATATAATATTACTGTATTTTTCTTTACTTTTCCTTGTAATTAATTAAAAGAAGCTATAATTGCTTCCCAACAGTAAATGGAAGTTAATAAAGATACGCTGTTAAATTGGACCAAGTAAGCTTACCAGTGCCCTGACTATTACTCAATAGAAGAAATAAATAAACAAAATGCAAAAGACTTATTGTGTAAAAAAAATTGTTCAATATGCAATCTTGTCGTTTTGCATAGCAAAAATTAGTGCAATAGTTATTAAATTCTGGACAGTGCTTTCAAAACCATATATGCTTATGTTTTTTTTATTCCAATTGAGAATCACCTGGAAAATGCAAAAAAAAATGATAAAATTGTCCAATTTTTAAATTTTGTTTTTAATTTACCGCATAATTTTTATGCAAATAAATTGAAATAATGCTTTGTGTAAGCATTGATTTGACTTAATTAAGTTTTCAAGCTAATTGGAACGACTGACATTTGTGTCGCGTATTCCTTTGTTATTCTTGGCCATTTTCAAATTAACGAGTGCGAAGTTTAAAAATTTTGCTTATAACTCGAGAACGATTAGGTGTAGCTACATGAAATTTTGACAAGTTTGAGATTAATGAGTTCTATGTTTGTACTAAATTTCGATGCAATTAGTCTTGTGACGTTGGTATTATGACCCATAAACAGCTCCGAAAGTTTGGCGTAAATAGCTGTCTCATTCAAAAACGGCTCAACTACGGCAAAAAATATTTCACAAGGTACATGTCTTAAGATACCTTTTTATCCCTACCCATTTACTTTTGGCTGCGATAAAGTTTTTTTTTTCTTTTTCCTTTTTTTTTCTTCCTAAATATTTTACGCTCTTTACTCCTAAACCACGAAACATCGAAATGAAATTTTGCGATATCAATAGATATTTAACAGACAAATATTTTGATGCAGTTTGGGGGTACCCCCCCGGAGACCCCCAAAAATCAATTTTTGAACGGCTTAATCTAAGGTGCCTTTTTTATATCAGTAAGTATTTAGCAGGCAAATATTTTAACATAGTTTGGGGAAACTACCCTTTGGGCAACCTCCCCTGAATCGACGCCCAAAAATCATTTTTTTGAATGGCTTAACCTAGAATGCAAATTTCTTTTTGATATCACTAGATATTAAACTGACAAAAATTTCAACATAGTTTGGGGAATACCACTCCTAGGAGACCTCCCAAAAATCAATTTCTTGAACGGCTTAACCTAGGGAGCATGTTTTTAAAAATATCAGTAGGTATTTAATAGACAAATATTTTGACATAGTTCGGGAGTACCACCTCCCTGGGGACCCCCAAATGGACTCCCACAAAATCAATTTTTTGTACGGCTTAATCTAGGGTGCCATTTTTTTGTTGATATCGGTAGATGTTTAATAAACAAACAATATTTTGACATAATTTGGGGGTACCATCTTGCCAAAAACCTCTTTAATGAACCATTTCAAGTCAATTTTTTGAACGGGGTAAGCCAAAGTGTTAGTTTTTGTAAAGCCTGAAGATATCATCGGTCGTTCAAAGGCGTGAACTTGCTCCTCACCTCCTCCCATCTAGTTTAACAAACCACATATATCGTTATGGCGTAGTGGATATATACTCCCAATTTATCATTTATTTCAAGAACTGATGCAAATGTATAATCAGTTAACCCTCAACCACGCTAGCTGCATCACATACTGTAAGTCTGTAAGATTGTGCATTACACGGAGTAGTGAATTTTTTTTATTGGTGGAATAGTTTTTGGTGGTTCGATTGGTTATAGCCACTGGATAATGCATATAGCCATGTAAAAAGCGGGCCAATATCATTTATCATTTTTACGTACTCAGGTTTTCCATTTCTGGTAACTTTATGGCACTTTTCAAGAAAAAGAATGAACGTATCTTACCGAACGATAAAAACTTGGAAAGAAAAGAATAAAAAAGATCTTCAAAAAAAGTGGACAATAAATAACTGGACATGTAACACAAATTAATATCAACGATGACGAATATTTGAAGTCTGTTTTTATTGCAATAATATAATTTAAATCTTAAACAAAATCAACAGTTTTTTTCGTAGTTGAAAAATATGGGTCACGCGGGTGTTTCTTCTTCATTTATTTCGAACAAAAAGTGAGTTATTTGAAATAGTTTCCAGGTTGGTTCTTGTTCCAAACCGAAAAACCCATTTTTGTTGTACCTTAAGACGGTTGATGATAATGATTGCTTCAATTTACAGGCGAATCCCTCGCTCTGTCCTGGTACCGACGTTGACTCGAGACCGTGCAACACCCAATCCTGTTCAACTACATCCCCTAACGACTTTATTTTCACGCCTTGGAGTGCATGTGGAAGTTGCAGCGCCAACAGAGTCGGTACAAGGACTCGAGTCAGGTATGAATGAGCGCGCAGTTGCGTCACCGCTTCGATAATTTGAAGTTGAACTTCAACAGCAACATGCAACGTTAGCGACACGTTAAGCCTGTTTGTGCTGGATTGAAATCTTAAACGTTGTAAAAACATATTCTTTGTTTATTGTGAACAGAAATCGGTACGCTCTACGTAACGCACAACTAGCGTAAGATTTGTGAAAGTAAAAGATCTGATGTTGGTACGCCTACAATGTGTACATGGCTCAATGTACCGTAAGTATGTACTGTACTGTAAGTCGGCAGTATGGCGGACCAGGCAGAGAAGGTAAAGACGTCATTTTTACGACAACCCCGATCCCTTTTTATGGGTTCAATTTGCACTCGGGCCACATTGCTGCGTCCTTGGATTGTCTCTGGTTGGTGGCTTCGAACAAGCAGCAAATTGAGTGGACGATAATTTAAAGAAATCCACAGGAACATTGGATCACAGGAAATTCTTACGCAGTTGCGGATCTCACCAAACACGAAGTACTTAACGCACAGCATGCAGATCATCCAGCACTTAGCGTCTGACGTTGCTCGGTGACATCAACAACGTCAGGTGCACACACCGCCTTATAAGCTTGGTGGACAAAAGACTTTTGCACGAACGACGTATTTTTTGTTTCATTAAAATTTCATTCAATGATTGTCAACCTAAAACTATAGGTTTTCGTGTTTCGACCAGTAACTTAGGCCATCTTCACGGCTAGCATTTAGAAGCATAAGTTATTCATCTATACAATTTATTATTGTAACATACAGTGCGATTGAGCTATCGCGACGCGTTTCGACCTTGCTCAAGGGTCTCATCAGGCGAAAAAAATTACACATATTTAGACATGCAATGATATAAAACTGCAATTAAAATTTGGAAACAAAAATTAGCAGCAATTGAAATTTTAAACATGCACTCATTGAAATTCTAAACATGCACTCATATAAATCTGCAATTACCAAATTTGGAAATAAAAATTGCATCGATAAACACACCTGCTTTGTCTATGCAAATTCTATAATGACGTCAAACAACTTATGACATGTTCATATAAAAATCACAGGGAGAGCACGAGCTAAATGCATGTGCGACACATTGCTTAGTGAATGAACTCTTAACTACAAATTAGCAGCAAATTAGAATCATTAAAATTTCATTCAATGATTGTCAACCTAAAGCTATAGGTTTTCGTGTTTCGACCAATAACTTAGGCCATCTTCACGGCTAGCATTTAGAAGCATAAGTTATTCATCTATACAATTTATTATTGTAACATACAGTGCGATTGAGCTATCGCGACGCGTTTCGACCTTGCTCAAGGGTCTCATCAGGCGAAAAAAATTACACATATTTAGACATGCAATGATATAAAACTGCAAATAAAATGTTTTAGTGTTTTAGTTAAGTGTTCATTCACTAAGCAATGTGTCGCACATGCATTTAGCTCGTGCTCTCCCTGTGATTTTTGTATGAACATGTCCTAAGTTGTTTGATGTCATTATAGAATTTGCATAGACAAAGCAGATGTGTTCATTGATGCAATTTTTATTTCCAAAGTTGGTAATTGCAGATTTATATGAGTGCATGTTTAGAATTTCAATGATATTAAAATTGCTGCTAATTTTTGTTTCCAAATTTTAATTTTTGTTTCCAAATTCCTTCTTGATGTCGATTATCCCCAAATTGTGTGTTTTTGAAAAAAAGGATTTTGACCGTTTCCGACAATAATATTATTTGATGCTAATTGTGAAATAGTGTTTAAGTCAAAGCGCCTGATTCTAGTTTACTACTCGGTTGTTTAGCGCTCACTGGACTTTGCAGAACAATTTCTGCTTTTGAATTATTTGGAAAAATCTCAAGGAAAATGAAAAAAAAAAAGAATAAAAACACTACTGCAATGTTATACATATTGTAAAAGTACACTATGCAGTCAAACACAAAAGCTATAGTTTTCTCAAAATTGTATTTCATCTCTTTTTTTTAGATGTGACAGACAAGAAACAATTAATAGCGGATTTTGCGTCAACCAATTTACCGATCGAGAGTCATGTACCTGTCTTTGAATCATGACCCAGTAGACCAGCCGTGTTAACGTTAAGTTTAGTTGTTCAATCATCATTCCTGCTTTTGAAGACAAATGAACTGATTAAATTTCGATGAATTAGCATTGATTAACAGTAAAATTTGCAAGTGTTTTTGTTACATTACTCTTGTTATTTCTGCTAATGTTAGCTTTAGTTATACTGTAGTTATCTTGCCTAAGCTATCATATCTTTGTAATTTTATAATTAAAATTAGCTTACTCTGTTCTACATCTAGTGGAGTCAGATATGTTTGTGCTAAGAAATTTAAAAAAGCACGCTATTTTACTTTTACGTAATGACTTCGCTTCGTACTCCGTGCCCTCGAAAGGTGAATCAAATGATGCTCACCCTCGCTGTCATAGAATTTGCTAAATGCTAATGTACCAGTTTTAAATAAACTTCGCAAATTCAAAATTTGTGATGTTTTTAAACTATAAATTTGACAATGAATTATCAAATCAAAAAATATGGATCTTATCGCAAATTCGTATGAATTGCGTATACTCTTTTTTTGCGTTAAAATAAATTTGACTCCTATCTAGAATATTTCAATGAAGTCGAAATCAAAAAAATTGATATTTTAAAACTATGAGATTGAATTTCAATTTTCTAAAAATTTTGCATTTTTTCAACTTGAGCTAATTGCCTGGAAAACATTTTTCCTTTTTGCGAATTAATTTTAAATCTCGTTTGTTCATTATAGAAATTGAAAGTTCTTTTTTTTCTGATTAGCAAGCAATCATATGATAAGTACTGCTTCAGCATATTCAAGCATTTTGGTAAAACGAGATTTAAATGTGCTGGATGGATACACAATTATCAGTGTTTTATGTCCTTTGAGAGCGGTGGCTTCTGCTTGTGTTTCATTTTGCAACAGTCTGTGGTTACCATAACAGTCTACTGCTTGTTGTTACTGAAGCTTTAGATTCATGGCATTAACATTCATACGTGGAAAAACAACTATAATTTTCCCAAGGTAAAAAGTAAACTCAAGGCGTATTTGGATATAGCGTAGGATCTTTTAAAACACCAATTAATCGAAGAAAGTCCTCAAGGATTATTATCCAAAAGCATCCTCAAGGATCCTAGTCCAGGAGCTTGGACGCCAACATGTATAAAAATGCCAAAATATGACATATGTGTTTCTGATTGTAACTTAAGTCTAAATTTCAAACTTGCATGATGGACATTTGCAGGATAGTATGCTTCTGCGATTTCCAATTTACCACCAGATCTGAATAAACGTCTAAGCCAAAGCAGCACATCAAGTATCAAATCAATTTTGTGGTATGTATCATAGAAGGATGAAGCGGGGGCATTACAACATCAAGAATCTCGTATTTAAGGTGACATTGGATTCCGCTGTCCTATAGCATTGTTTGCCTGAAAGCAAAAAAAACTAGTGATTTTGTCTAAACAGGACTTTGGTAGCTAAGACACCCATATATTAAACTGAAGTATAACCATGATAATGATACGCCCACTACAACTGCCAGCGGGTCGAAAAATGTTGATAATAATTGTACCTTGCTTAGCAGGAAGACCATTGACTGCTATCGTTCCTACATTAGCTATTATTCTGAATCCAACTTTATCTACTAATCGTTTTCCATTGGCCTGATGATTGTTTTGTGTACGCTCGAACATGGTAGGCTACTTCTATTGCGTTAACATTTTACTTGAAATGATTGTACTTTGTTATAATTGTTGACTGCCTTTTTCGAAAACCCTTGCATTTTGATCGCGTATTACGCAAATAAAATATTCAGATTTGCTCAAACTATATGCTTAAGTCAACAGTAAAGTATATGCTTAAGTCAACAGTAAAGTTTTAATATTTTGTCTAATTTGACTAGTGAATCCATAAAGTTGTCAGTCGTCTGATCATACGGACAGATTACACACTTTAATTGTTAACTGCAACGAAATGGCACTGAAATGGCTATTTTTGCTGAAAAGTTACCGAAATCGCCCAGACCCATGTTTGTGACACGCGTGAGTTGCATCAGTTTGCTTTGCACTTTACCCAATTGACACATTTTTCAGGAAAAAATTACCTTTGAGTTCAAGCCTTCCCCCTCTTAACGAAACCCTGATTGCGTGCTTGCATAACAAAGTAGCGGGTAAAAAACAGATGACGAGTTTTTTGTCATTTAGAAACAGATAAATACACTGCGTAACTGTAAAGCACAATTTTATCAACTCTTATTATTTATTTGCACGAACCAGATTTTAATCAAATAAGCAATAAATCGAGCAAAAGTACGTTTGAAGCCGATAGCAAAAATAGAAGCACCTATACAAACAACGTTAAATTATGCATCAATTCAGAGTAGTAAGGACCAACACTGTAAAAAATAATGTAATTTTATGTACAGTATTTATTGATTCATTCATAAGTAATATTTTACAAATTTTTCTGTAAAAGTATTACAACAAATTTTGCATAAAATTGCATTATCCACAATTAATAATATGTTGTTTTTTTGGAATTGTTGATGATGTCAAGCAATTACTTAACGTTGGTAAATAAATTTTTTACACAAAGTTTTAAGTTAATAAATTACAAAAAAACTTTTGCTAAATTTCAAAGTTACTAATGTTAAGTGTAGCAGCTTTAGCCTTTATCAATATTTTGCAAGGCTGGTTCGGCTCTTGCACCGAATAAATGTATGATTGCTCTATCAATACAAAGTTAGTTAGGTACAAGTAGATCAAACACAATAATTGGTAATGACAGAATGTTGCAGTACGAAAAAACGTGTGTCACCAGCAGTACATAATCGAGCAATCCCCCAAATAATTATATCGGTCTTTTCTGAAAATCTCAAATACAGCAACCAAATTCTGATCGCATGGCAATTTTATGTAATTTGGTTAAAAACAGCAATATGGCATTCCAGTATGGGAAATTCCGCCGAAGTTAATTTCAAAGAGTTATATAAAATATCGCCCTAAATCTGCGCTGTTTTAAACCGCGGACCCTTGTGTTTGCGCAGAATTCCTTTCAGTTCGCAGCCACCGCATCATCTTTAACGTGCAATGATTTAAAACTTGTGAATTACAATCTTTGAATCATGCGTTTTTTATCACTAAAATGTTAAATTGCAATACAACAGCATGTACTCTTAAGGATTTGCCGTTGTCCTGAAAGGACTACAGTGATTTTAAAGCGAATTTTTTTATGAGTCAAACAAACAGCAAGATTAGTGTTTTAAGTTGAGTTGTAGTGGTTTGGAAAATTGACAAAGTCGAAAAGCTATATTAAAGTTATAAGATTTGGAGCTCATCCCGTCCAGACTTTTTCCATATCATTTGCATTATGACGCTCAAGAAAAAAATACTGTCTCATGACACCTCTCTACAAAACTCTAAATGTATTAAAATTTAATGACATCTACAATTCTACAAACATGAATTAGTCAAATGCATGTATCAAGTTCATTATAAAACAATCTCCCAGTCCTTCTATGACCGCTTTATACAATTAAGCGATATTCTCTGATCATGAGCGTATTTAGGGGGGGGCATTGGGTCATGGCCCCCCCTTTGGGTCGCCAGGATTGCAAAATTGCATAGAAAAAAGAGCAAAATTAAGGCATGCCCCCCCCTTTGCAAGTTGGGCATCAGGCTTTGGGCTCCAACCACCTGATTTTGGGCGAAAAATGGGACGAAATTTGAGTGAAGACCTTTTTTTTTGCTCCTCACCTGATTTTGGGCGAAAATTGAGACGAAATTTGAGTGAAGACCTTTTTTTTTTGCTCTTCACCTGATTTTGGGCGAATAATGGAACGAAATTTGAGTGTGACAATTTCAAATTCTGATCTATGTTCCTCTCAAATTTTCTGAAGTTTCTGCCCCCCCCTTTTCAAAATTCTGCGTACGCTACTGTCTCAGATACACTAACATAAGAAAAGCAAGCTTATAGTAAGTAAAACTTCCAATTAAAAAGAATGTTAGTAAAGAACTTCTCTCTCACAGAGAGTACAATCTATGGGAAAAAACCAACTATTCGCTGAAAAACCTCAGTTGGAATTTGTTTAAAATAACACTTCAAGAAACATTTACTTCAAAACTACACCATCAAAAGAACTCAATTAGTGTAACATTATCTTTGTTGCTTCTAAGTTCTAATTCTGTAAGACATATCAAATATAATTTTCAGCTCCTTTTTTAAAAATATTTGCTGTCGTTACTGCTGCATCTCTGCTTTATTCAGTTTTATTCCTGTTGTGTTTATTAGTTATAGGCTACTGATTATAGGCCTGTCTACACTTCAAAACAATTTCATTGACAGAGGTAGAGTCTTCGAGGACGTCCTTGGCCTCTTCAAATTACGTTTTGCAGTTAAATACCTTATGTTTAGGGCCATTTTGATTTTGACCAAAAAGATTTAATTTTGACTTTATTTTAGCTAAATTTTGACTTTATTTTGACCTAAACCGTTTTGGCCTTATTGAGCTCCAAATTTTGATTAAAAAAAAGTTTTGTTGTTTGCAATTCACGTAAGTTTGAAGCAAGTAACCTTCTTCACTTTTTATTAACAGCATTTAAAAAGAAATATCAATCAGTCAGTTTTGTGATTAAAGTAACTAATCACTGCAGGACAAAAACCTTGGAATTTGCACACGTTTTCATGTCAATTACACTTTTTTTTAATAACCGGTAAATTTTGGATTGAAATTGCTGTTATTAAATTTTCAAGAATTTTCAGCCTCATTTGTTTTTAAATCTTTATTGGAAAATTCATTGACAGTTTGAAACCATTTCAGTCTGACTTGGTAAAAAAGTTGCCTTGAGTAAAAGTTTAGTCGATTGCGAAAGCTGTGAAAGCAAAAAGGTTCAGTCTTAAAATTTCAAAAATCTGCTGAATTCTTTGCGATATACGGTACTGTTTAATAAAATTTGATTTTTTATTTTTGAATTTGAACATATAGTGTTCTGAATTATTTTACTCATGCCAAGGCTGGCATTCTTAATTTGTTTTTAATTTAAAAAAAATGACTTTTACGTTATTATAAAATCCTTTTCATGAAGAAATTAACTCAAGCAATTGTATTGCGGGATATAGCAACTATTTGCAGAAGTTTGAGTAGCAAAACTTCATTCAAATATGTATAAAATTGCTCATAACGTTTCATGTGTTTGTTTTTGAAAAAGAATTTTTGATCACATACAATTTTGACAAATTTTGACGTAACCCAAAATTTTGACTTTATTTTGACCTATAAAATCTACTTAAACTGGCTCAGAGCACCCTAAACCAATGTTGATATACGTTTGATGATATAATAAAACCTTGAAAAATTTTTGACTTTAATGACGTTTGCGGGCTCTACGTATGTTAAATTTTACATAGCGTCGTTTGGCGGCCGAAACGTACGCGCTCATTCGCAATAGGCATTTAATGTAAGACAATGGAGAATACGCAATAAGCATTAGATGCGAGACTACGTAGTCTCGCATCTAATGCTTATTGCGTATTTTCCATTGTCTTACATTTAATGCCTAAACGTCACGTGCGCCGAAACGTTAAAGAAAGATTGGCTTAAAATTAGGATTGGAAAAATGTAGAAAAACTACAGTTTTTTAATATTCAACTTTTAAGGTATTTCCTTTTTTCAAATCGCTCTGAAAATCTGATTGTTTAATCTTTTTGGAAAGTCACAAAAATTGCTATTTTTCTGAAAATAAAAATGACTAAAATTGTTCAACGAAGGAATGGGAATTTTTTCCTTGCCCTCAGAACCCCGTTTTTTTCTGAGGACTTGAGCTTGCAAATACCGGGTGATACCACAATAACGTGACAACATTTAGCTTTTTTTGTGCACTAGAAGGGCAGTGTATTGTTGAAGCAGTGCCAAAAAAGTTTATTTTTGTGCCTCAACAAAATCTTAATATTTTTCTTAATGTTGCTATTAAAATAATTCTGTAAAGATCAAAAATTCAAGTTTCAAAAAATGATAATTTTCAGGCATATACAGGGTGAGCCAAAAGTTGGTGGACGGCGTATGGAATAGATTAATTTATGCCTCAGTTATATTAATTCAATTGTTCATTTTAACTTTGTTACAACTATGTTATTTGTGGTATATAATTACAATTTTATTACTAAAATTTGTGTTAATTTTACCTGTTTTCTATTACTATGTTACAACTAATTTTTTTTTACTGTCCACTTACTTTTGGCTCACCCTGTATATTGAATGAATTCTATGTTACACTTGCAGTAGAGCTGTCACTTGTTTTGACAATCAATTAAATTTTTGAAAATATATTTTTACATAATTTTAAACAAGTTCATAAAGCGGTAACTCGTTTGCTGTGAAATAGTAGCAAATTGAGTACAATTACCACGCCGATCAAACCGAACACAATTTTGATAACGGTTGACCATCTTTTTGCTTTATGTTTTATCACGAAATTGCAGTACAAAAATCTTTCGTAACAGAAAATAAAAGTTTTGGATTGTTGAGTTTGGCCTACTAAGTTCTTAACTATTTTGTTTATTGTTCTTAAATTTTGAACGAACATGAATCTCGTGTTCTTATAAAATTATTCTTACAAAAACGCATATGTTATTCAAACATCCTGACGTATTACTATTGCAGTTTGATCTAAATAATACCGGTAAATTTTATCGTGCTAACTGCTATTTTATTTTAGAATCACCTATAGTAAATCATGAAAAAATTTTTTTTGGTGACATTGCTAGCGTATTTGGGCGAAATTTGAGTAAAAGTTTCATGAAAACGTTGATACGCGTGTTCTATACATGATCACCTTTTTCGAGTCAGGGTTCAAACTCGAAAAAACTCGATTGCTTTGCCGAACTCGAAAAAACAATCTATCTGAACTCGAATAAAACTGTTCAAGTTTATTAAATAAAAATTGAAATATTAAACATTATCGAACAGAAATATTTTTTGCTAATCATGCTATGTAAAATGAGATTTTCGTTCACTTGTTTGTGTTTATATCTTGGCGACCTACAGCATAGAAAGCGATTAAGTTGAAAAGTAGACTTAAGATTTTTATCAGCATGAATTCGAAAAACTTGATATTCATGCTGAACTTGAACTTAAAAAAATTAAGTTACGCAACTCGAACTTGAACTTGGACTTGCTAAAATTGGCTAAACTCGAACTTGAACTCGAACAAAAATCGATCGAGTTTGCAGCCCTGGGTGGAATGCAATTATAGCACTTTATCATGTTTTGATATGCAAAAAATTCCAGAATTTAAATTGAATGTTTTTGCTTTATCACGAAAATGTAAACAACAAAATGGCAAAACGGCAGTTGTAGCGAAAAAGCATGACTTGCGCTAAATTACTGATTAACTAATTGTCACTTAAAATTGCCAAAGCACTCGCCTCTGCACAGTTCACACTGCAGGTAGAACAAGGCTGAAGACTGTAAAGAAGAGGTCAATATAAAGGACGTCTGCCACAGGATTTCCACCGCTGCAATGTTATTCTGCTTAAGTTGTATGAAATAGGCTATATCAGATCATAAACGAGCGTTGCAATAAGCATTGCGACTGTGACAAAAAATAAATTGATCAGTGGCCGAGTGGATAATGGCCCGGCGCCAGAGTAGCGTGACTGTGGGAGCATAAACAATAATTGGGGGGGCCCAAAATAATTTTTCGCTCAAATTTGGGGGTGAAGACGGAAAGGAAAAAAAAAGGTCTTCGTTTTGAAATCTAAGTCTTCGTTATAATTTTTCCCTTGAATTCGGGAATGAAGACCACAAAAAAAAGGTCTTCGTCTCGAAATATAAGTATTCGTCATGACGTTCACTCGTGTGTTTCGTCCTAGAAATAAAGTTTATCAAGCTTGGGGGTACCACAAGCAGCACGTTAGGGGGCACAGGCCCCGATATGCACTCCAGTGGCACCGGGCCTGTTACTTTGTTTTGGGGCACAATCCTCGCTTGGAGGGCATATTTCTCGCTTAGAGGGACACAAGCAGTGATTTGGCCGGGCACGGCACCGAAATGCTCCCCCTTAGCGCCGGACCTAAGTGGATATAGTATTTGCTACTGAAACGGAAGACTCAAGTTCGATTCCCGGTCTGATCAAACCAAAAACCATAAAACATGGTATTCACAGCTTTTCTGCTTGACGTTTAGCAATAAGTTGGGACAGTGAGAAGCCTCCATCGTATGCGGTAGACAGGTGGCAGATTGACTCGAGCACCGAAAGCTCTTTGTGCCGCCTCCTAACCAAGGCAACTTGGTGAATAAACACGTAATTATAATTACAATTAAAGATACAATTTATGCTATCAATTTCATTTGTTCAAGAAAGATAAAATAGTGTTTTCCGCGTCCGCAAGAATGCAGCAGCTCAGTGAAAATGAATCACAACCGATTGGGACTACGAATAAATTCAAAGTTTGTTTATGAGCAAATCGTTTTCATATTGAAGAGTTCTGATAACTTAAAGTTTTGCATGCTTGATTGAAACTTGATCACAGATTACTTGAAGTTTTGCATTACATCCATTATTCGATCAATTTTAGTTATTAATTGTCTCACTTGCACTTTTTTTCATAAGAATCATTAAATTTTGGATCGAGGTTGGCTGTTCTTACATTTTCACAAATTTTCAGCCTCATTTGTCCGTAATTTTTTTCAAGAATAAAATGACACGGATTAATTCTAGCTGGGTTAAAAGTTGTCATTTGCTATTGGTCATGGTTATTGAAATATAGCATTCAAATAAATAGAGAACGGCAATGTAAAAAAAGCCAAGAAAGCTCAACTGATTGCTTGCAACTGATGATGGCTCGTGTTCTTAAGTGTTCTTTTTATGCCGATAGATTGGCATTATTTTAATTTGCTCTTAAATTTTGAGCAAAAATGAGCGGCGTGTTTTTATAAAAAAGTGCAATAAAAAACATGAAAAAAACGCAATGCAAAACAAAAAAATGCAACAATAACACTGTAGCAAAAAAAAGACAAACATTACTTTTCTCAGGTTTCACTTGCGCACGAAATTAGAGGATTTGTCGTGGTACAAAGCACCAACCTTTTCTTCAAATCGACATTTAATATTTGTTTGTTTTGCCAAATAACCTCAAAAATAAACATCAGTATTAACTGTTCTTTAATGCATAACGTTGAAAACAAAAAAGTTGCTTTCAAAGTAAAACTATAGAATGATCTGCAAAAAAACAAATGCACTGCATAGAGTTCATAAACTTTGCAAGATCTACAAAGCCGGAAGTGTCAAACATTAGGCTTTTCGGTAATAATGTTAGTGTTGTTAGCCTATACCAACACAGTCATGATTGAAAATTTTATCTGAATTTACAATCAGTGAGAGCACGAATTGCAAACTATAGCATATTATGCACTGCACTCTTTTTTTGTAAGAACAATTTTATGAAAAAACACGAGGCTTATTTTTGCTCAAAATCTAAGAACAAATTAAGAACAATGTCAACCTCAGCAGTAAAAAAATCAAAAAATATCAAAACAAATTTTTTTCAAATCTAAAAAGAAACTAAGCTCTGTACTGGTTCAAAACTATAAAATTTTGGTGATTTGCCAGTATTTGCAAGCAAACTTGTAGCGATCCCAAGATTATAAAGTGCTATTGCGCATGTAATTAAAAATAGTATTGGCTGTTGTTAAAATTGAAAAAAAAACTCGCTTTTTCACTCTTGCAATTTTACGATGCTGCAAAAACAGAAAAAAAAGCTTTTACTAAAGCTGACAGAGCATTCGGAAATAAACAGATTTACAAACATGATCGCTAAAAGTGGCATCAATGCTTTCAAATTTAAGATTAAATAAGGCTGAAAATTGGAAAAAAATTAAGAACAGCCAGCCTCAACTCAAAATTAACTGGTTCTTAAAAAAAATGTATTGTATTATAATTCATAAAGAGGAACGAGAATTGTATTGTCGTCATGGAAATAGACAAACGTATACAAGCGCGGCTCAAACAACAAGATAATCATGTTACAAGAAAGAAAGTTACAGGATTTTATCAGGGCCGGAAGTCAGTATTTGTGAATTATGAAAAACTGTTTTGTGGGTAGAGTTGGATTGGAAATGATTGCAGACTTCATTGCATATCGACTCAATTGCTTATGTGGTTCTTTTACATCGGACAAGCCCGGAAAAATGTTGTAAAACGCCTGGTAGATTGCCAATCAAGTGCCAACTCTGAAGTCTGCAATCATCTCCAATCCAACCCTATCTATGAAGTTGATTTTCATAACCCTCAAATATTCACCTCCTGCCCAGACAAACACAAAGTTTTGATTGTTAACTCCTGAATAAACTTTTCTTAAGAACACACAAAAAACAACAACTTAATAATTTTGATTAAAATTTATTAACATTAATAATAAATTCTAAATAAACAAAGCACCCTTTACCTGCAAAAAGGACACCTGGTTTCCCCAGCCTCTTCAAATGCCCAGGCGCAATCCAAACAAAAAGTCAAATGTCCACATGTTGATATTATAACCTCTGCTTCTTAAATCATTCAGATGAGACAGGGGGTGACTGGATTATCATCCACAAACGGTGGGTTTTCAGGCTCTTCGACCACTTCTTCAACGACTTCAATCAGCTCTTCCACAATCTGGACGACAGAAGGTTGTTGAATGCCATAAATTTCGTTGCTATTGTAAAATAATAACCTGTCTTTGAAGAAAAACCAGACTGAGGTATGTTGACTGTTTGTGTCTTTAAGTGTGCAACAAAAAACCCACAAATCGCTTGCTACATGTTGCTGGGGATCTAGGTTTAAAAAACAGCTTTTTACTAAGATTGTTTAAAGCGTAAAATTCATTAACATTTTTTAAATTCTGGAACTACTGTTTTTGTTAAGCAACTAAACTCTTCCTTTTGGGCAACCACATTTCTGCTTAAAAGAGTTCTAACTAACTGCAAAATTAAGATTTAGAACCTTTGTTGAATATTAAGATGAAAAAATTTAAACTGTTCTTTCTCACATAGAAAAAACTGGAAATGAATAGCTAGACAAATTAAAAAACAAGCTGAGAGTAACCCCTGATGAATTGTAAAGTTAATAACAAACTCACTTTTCTTGAGCCATTCCGATTTATATTTTTTGGTTTTCAAGTAAGCTTCTTCCTAACATTCAAAAGATTTGTGTAGTGCTAAAATCATGTTCAGTCCTTTTTAATATTCTTTTCCCGCCATTTCACTCTTTTAATGTTCAGTTTTTTCTTTTAAGCTAATTTATTACAACTTATCAAGTTGCAAGCGCGAACAATTCCAATATATAAGGTGATGAAATATAGATTAAGAAATACTGTACTTTTAACATCTGTGGCGGGTTTAACAGAGATAAAATGTGGTTTAAAAAACATCGTATTATTTCGAGGTTTATTAATCACATGCAAAACAGCAGAGGAGAGCTTGTAACTTTCCTTTTTACACGCTCGAGTTTAAGCGCAAACAACATGGTTATAAAAAAGACTTGAAAGAAAGCTGGATCCATGTAACCAAACAAAAATTTTCAGTTTTTGCCTTGAAAAAAGTGGAAGTTAAAACTTTTTTTTTCCCAGGTTCCCCTAAATTATTGACTGTGTTTTGTTTTAATCTTATTGATTCTTACAAAGGAACCAATAACATTGGTGTTCATTTCAGGTTTGCAAATAGGTTTAATTCAGATTTTCGTGAAAGCGACATTAAAATTAAAAAAATTTGGGGTGAATAGGTGCAATTGTTGAAACATGCCGAGGAATTACTCACCAAAACCTGGTGCTAAAAGATACAAGAAGAATGATCCAGCATTCATGGAAAGAGCAGTAGTATAAGATGCTCCTTTTCGTGTGGTTTGCGGGGGCGGGTGCGGGGTTGCGGGGTTTGTGTAAATGCAGGGTTTGTCTAATTGCGGGGTTGTCCAAATTTCTCAAAATATGTTAATGTGGGGGTAGTCTTAGCTCTAACCCTAGTCTTAACTTTAACCCTAGCTAGTTGTTTGAAAGTTGGTCTTGACCTGAGTACCGAACCACCGCAGGTGCCTGACTTCAAGTGTAAAGCTTGAAGAGTGTCTTACGTGAGTACCGAACCACCGCAGGTGGCTTGCTTGGCTTCAAATCTAAAGTAGTAGCTAGTTAAAAAGTGAATAATCCAAGATTTAACTCTATTCTTAACTCTAAGTTTAGTGTAGTTGTAAGAACGGAAACTCAGTGTTGACCTGAAGAGTGACTGATTATCAAACCACCGCAGGTGGTTTACCTGGGTTCAAGTCTAAAGCTTGAAGAGTGTCTTGCTCGAGTACCGAACCACCGCAGGTGGTTTGTCAAACCACCGCAGGTGGTTTGCCTGGCTTCAAGTTCAAAGTAGCAGCTGGTTAAAAGTGGATAACCTGAGAAGATAGTTTCTAAAAATGATTATCTAGTTAATGCTATGAAGTCTATTTTGTACGTATAAGAACATGCTTCGTGTAACTTGAAACGTTTCCTGTCGTGCTGAATTTTCGCTGCCGTGTCGAAATCGTAACAGCTGTTTACATGAGCTAATCTATCCAAGGTTTAGCTGTGAATCACAACCTTTTGTTACTTTTTTAATCTTCGAATATGGAACGAGCATGGTGCAATACAGCTTGTACTCGTTTAACCCCAATGATGCAAGGGTCAGTCCTTTGGCGTATGTTGTCTTGGAGTCAAACTAATGCGCTTGAATCCTTTCAACTTTACCAGCGTTTAGAGATTTGGTTTGTTTTCGAATCGAACAAATATGGTTAAAGCCATTCAAGTTTAGTGAGTCTAAAATTAGCAAGGCTTAGTTAAGTACCGAACCACCGAAGGTGGTAAGTCTAAAATTTGTAAGGTTTACCTGGGAATCGAACCACCGAAGGTGGTGAGTCTAAAGCTTAAAAATTTGACTAGGTTTGCCTGAGAACCGAATCACCGAAGGTGGTGAGTCTCAAGCTTAAAAAATACTTATCTAAGAACCGAACCACCGAAGGTGGGTTTAAAACAAGTAAGACTCACCTAAGAACCGAACCACCAAAGGTGGTGAGTCTAAAATTTGCCCGGAAACCAAACCACCGAAGGTGGTGAGTCCAAAGTTTAAAATACTAGCCTGAGAACCGAAGCACCGAAGGTGCTGAGTCTAAAATTAGTAAGGCTTACCCAAGTACCGAACCACTGAAAATGGTGAGTCTAAAGTTTACCGAACCAAGTTTAAAAACTACTTACCTGAGAACCGAACCATCGAAGGTGGTGAGTCTAAAGTTAGTAAAACTTACCTAAGAACCAAACCACCGAAGGTGGAGTCTAAAAGCTTTAAATTTGAGGTTAAAGTGTGAAGGTATGAGCCATCTGGTCTGTTGTGAATTCACCTTTAAAAACTCTTTTCATCCGCTTACACTAATGACCAGGCGCGTAGCCAGGATTTGGAAAAGGGGGGGCTATTTTGAAACAGTGAGAAGTGTGCAAACGACCTTGACTCGAATTTTGATTGACCTTGAATCAGTTTCAGACGGTTTGTCCGAAATTTGAGACGAAATGTCTCGGAAATTCAAAGGTTTTTTCTGCCCAAAATTAGGTGATCTCCAAAAAAAAAAAAAAAAAAAAAAAAAAAAAGGTCTTCGCCAAAATTCAGAGTGATTTTTCGGCCGAAATCCTAAATTCAAAGGTTTTTTCTGCCCAAAATTAGGTGATCGCCAAAAAAAAAAAAAAGGTCTTCGCCAAAATTCAGAGTAATTTTTCGGCCGAAATCCAAACTTCAAACGTTTTTTCCGCCCAAAATTAGGTGATCTCCAAAAAAAAAAAAAAAAAGGTCTTCGCCAAAATTCAGGGCAATTTTTCTTCCAATTTCGCATTTTCAAACGTTTGAGGGGGGCTCTTTTCGTATGGGGGGGGCTATTTTCCATTTTTCACAGAAAATCGGCCTCAAAAGCACAAAAAACATGCGATTTTGCATACTTTACAAGCCAATGGGGGGGCTCGAGCCCCCCCCGCCCCCCCCTGGCTACGCTACTGCTAATGACATTAGAATTAAGACTTTAATTGGAATCGCTAACTGTGTCTGATCGTACGCGAGCTTTCGGGGAATCCCCTCTTTGTGAAAATTCCTGTTAATTTGAAGCGAATTTTTTCAAAAGCTTTCAACGAGCGCTCTAAAATAGATCTATCAACCTCAGGTCATGGACTGAATCTCTAGTGGAAGAATGCGGCAAAAACCTTAAATTTTAAAACACTTGCCTGCGAATCGCTGGGAACCAAACCACTGAAGGTGGTGAGTCTTAGGCTTAAAATACAAATCTGGGAACTAAACCACCGAAGGTGGTGAGTCTAAAGTGTAAAATTGGTAAGACTTTCTGGAAACCGAACCACCGCAGGCGGTGAGTCTAAAGTTTAAACTACCGCAGGCGGTTAGTTAAAGCCTAAAATTTGTAAGGCTTCCCTGGGAATCGAAATACCGAAGGTGGTTAGTTAAAGTCTAAAGTTTAAAATTTGGACTATAGTTTAAAGGTCGTGGACTGTTCTTTGGACGGGTGGTTAGCTGTCGCAAAATCGCTTTGAAGTTTGCAAGGTTCCAACAATTCGATAGTTTTAATCTAAAAAAATTAAGAATTATGAAAACAAAACTAAATTTTAAGACATTTAGTCGATAACGTAGAAATATGTCTGAAATATGGTTGTATATTAATTCTGGAGTTTGAATAACTACGGTATTATGTTTCAACAAGAAAATGGCAAACTTGAATACAAGTTTTTCAATAGTATTCTTTGACTTTTGCATTAAAATATTGCAACAACGACTGCTAGAATATTATGTGAATCAATATGGAAAGGTGGTATTCTGTTTGGCTTTTGTGTGGTTTGCCTGCATGACGTAACATAATCCAATTTGTTTAATTTCCGATCGCCTTGGTGTCACAAGCTAGTTTGTTCGCTGCGATACAATTCTATCAAAGTGAATGTATGTACCTGTTGTCAGAAAACCTTTACTCAAAATGGCGCTATACTACATCACAAAAGAGAAATAAATAAACGGTTTTGAAATTAGAGTGCGAAAAACGTAACAGAAAATTTAAAAGAGCCCCTTACCGATGTAACGCACCCGCCGCTGTTACCACCAGCGTCATGTTCAATTTCATAAAAACACCTGAAATTTAAGTTTAAACTGACATGTCGTATCACAGCAAAAAATTGAAATCGAATTGCGAGCACTACAATCTGGTGCAAGTCTGACAGTACGTGCTTCGTTCAATCTCAACCATTCGAATCATATTCTAGTTATTTTGATGAGAGACTTGCAATATTTCGATTTTTAAGAATTTTTGTTCTTCAAAGAACATTTATGTTGGAGAACTCAGACATTGATGTAAGAAATAAAAATTTTGTGGTCAATTTAACTAATTTTTTAATTTGTGGTACTTAATTTAAATTAGGATTGGTTATTAATTTTATTTTTATTCGTTTCATTTTATTTGCACCAAAATACAATTTTAATAAAATGAGCAATAATTCAATCAGAACAGTACAATTGTAACCAATTCAATAAAAAACAAACAATATTTTTACTCAAATAGAAGCAGCAAAACGAATAACGTTATAACACGCATCAAGTCAAGGTAATATGATCGGAGTTATCAATGTTATGCACGGCTTTGAAACAATATGTTATACGCATGGTTTTGAAACAATATGTCTTACACATAAAATGTAAAACCACGATGTAGACTAAAGAGAGGACGACTTAAAAGCATTACTTAATTGATAAAAATACTCAACTATTAAGTTTGAACTAACGTTTGAAATGATGAGATCACAACATAAATAGAAAATAAATCAAGAGCACTACGTAGCGGTGAGGGATAAAATCTTGACCTTGCCTGTTTTTGCATAATAATATTCGAATAATAAACAATGAACTTAAAATAGAAAGATAAACTCAAAATCCAAAACACACTACAGACCAGAAAGGAAGCAGATGAGTCCAAAGCACTACGTAATAAATACATTTTACCTCACGCTTTTGTCTGAGGTAACATCCCAAGTCAAAATATAGAAAAAAAAATCAATCAATCAAGAGCACTATCTAGTGATGAGAGGTAAACATCTAAACCTTGTTTGTTTTAGCTTAAACAAATCAAGACAATTTGAATACTAGTTTGATCACAAGCTTTTGATTTCTGACCTTGTGGAGGATATGACGTCATATCTTTGACGCCAGTAAGGTTCATCTTTGAGTCCATTTTGTGTCCACTTAAAACGCAAAAAGTGGAAGTTCAACAAAGATCATGCAATTTTAGTCACCGCGAAAAACGACGCAGTCCAAATTCAACCAAGTTTAACCAATGATAAAAGCGGTATCCAGAATAAACAGACGATTTTCAATATTTTGATCAAATCACTCTGACATAAAGACAAAGTTTATAAAAAGTTGAAGTATCAAACGAGTTTTTTGGATTAGTTTTTGTTGTACATTATAAAAAAATATGAATTTTTGGTTAAAAGCTATCAAATTTTTGATTTGTTTGTATGAACCAGGCACTGCATCTGGCTAACCACACCAACGTAGAGCACCGCTTCTTGAGCTCTTATCGCAAGATCAGGCTGGGTCACCGCAACGGGTAGACTACCTTGTTGCAATGAGAAATTAGCGTAAAGTGTCTTTCCCAAAAACACAACAGCATATTATCACTTCGAACCAGGGGTCACCAACCTTTCGATAACTAGCCCGACGCTCTACCACTGAACTATTGCCGTTGCCTTATCGCAAATAATACGGCAAAAATCATCGTCAAAAATTGTAATACTTCAATTATTTACACAAAACTGTAAGAATATTTCAAACTTGTAAGATTTTAAGTGAGTTTTTGGTTTTTTTAGATAAAATTTTTATTTACGTCAAAGAAATTGAACTTTGAATGTCTTTTTTGATCAAACTACTCTTATGTAAACAAGAAACTTATAAAAATTTAAAATTTTTGACCAACACTTTTCATTGTTACGTTACAGTTTTTGCTCACGACAGAGAAATTACAAGGACTGAAGAGAATTTATTGAATTTGTTCCCATAAAAAAACAATATTAATTGATAAAAAACAAAATTTTAGAGAATTATTAATTAATTGAATCATATTCATTTTTTAGTATACAATTACTTTTTTACAAATTTACCTCTATGTAAACACGATTACTCAAAAAACTCGCAAAATGTTGTTGAAAACAAATTGTATAACGTTGAAATATCCTCTAAACAAATTACCACAAACAAGAAAATCGTAACAATATTTAAGAATTTAGAAAATATTTGATACAAAGTACATGTTTCAGGTAAATTTACAACCAAGATTATGAAAAAAGGTTTAATTTTGAACGATTCTCCGGACTAACTATAAAAAATAGTGGTTTCAAATAAGACTTCAAGGTAAATTTTTGAAATGTTTTACAAAATTATCACCATGTTAAATTTTCCAATAAAATATATGATGAGTGGAGTTTGAATTCAACCGATTCCAAAAAAAAAGTCTTTGACAGCGTAGCTCAGAGTGAATATCATAACATAGTACTCGTCAAAAATTAAAGGTTTAAGACCCTACAGTCTGTTCCACCCGTAATCACGATCATCAAGATGTCTTAATTTTAGGAAAATTTTTGTTGTTTTTTTTGATTAAAACTCTTATTCAAATCAAAGAAAATGCAAGTATTTGAATGTCTATGGTCAAACATTTGTCATAAAAACATGAAAACGGTTAAAAATTTCACTATTTTAGGTAAAAAGTAATAACTATCATAAAGAAACCCAAGATTTCGATCAAATTATCGGCACACAAAGAAAAAAAATATTGAAAAGTTCAGGTTTTAGGTGAATTTTTGGGTGTATGTACGTTAAAATTTTCACTCAAGACAAATAAATCGCAACGGTGTAAGAAATGAATTTACCCCAATAAAACTAGATCAAGTAATAAAAAGCACACTTTTTTAGAAAAAGTTTGATTAAAAGTTTTCAAATAATTTTCGTTTTAAGGTTGAATTATTGTTTTAATCAAAGAAATTGTAAGATTTTGATTTCTGCAAAAAACAGTTTGACGCAAAAAAGAAAATCGCAAAAACTGATGTTAATTTGAGACTTTAAGGCTAGGTTAGTATCGAATAATACCAAAAAAATAGTAAAAGTTCTTGTTTTAACTCAAGATAGAGTGTAGTTGAATAAATTTTTACAACATTTCAGTTAAAAAATTAGTGTAAAACCAAAAAAAAAAATTAAGATGTTAGATAAACGCTTTAGTTTTATAATACAAAAAAGATTATTTTTACTTAAATTTTCAATTTGAAATGACGAAACATAAGATTTTTTACACAATTATCGCTACGACAGCAAAAAAGTCGAGATTTATTGACTAAAATTAATAAACATTATCTATTTTGGTTAAATTTTATTGCTTTTTAGTAAAAAGATCAGTGTAAAACTAAAAAAAATTTAAAATGTTAGGTAAACGTTTTAGTTTCAAAGTACAAAAAAAAGCTCATTTTTACTGAAACTTTCGATTTAAAATGACAAGACGTAACTTTTTTTACACAATTATCGCTACGACAGCAAAAAAGTCGAGATTTATTGACTAAAATTAATAAACATTATCTATTTTAGTTAAATTTTATTGCTTTTTAGTAAAAAGATCAGTGTAAAACTAAAAAAATTTAAAATGTTGGGTAAACGTTTTAGTTTCAAAGTACAAAAAAAAGCTCATTTTTACTGAAACTTTCGATTTAAAATGACAAAACGTAACTTTTTTTACAAAATTATTGCTACGACACCAAAAAAGTTTGAAATTTATTGACTAAAATTAATAAACATTAACTATTTTGGTTAAATTTTATGGCATTTTAGTAAAAAATCAGTGTAAAACTAAAAAAGTATTAAAAAATTTAAGATTTCAGGTAAATGTTTTTTGTTTCAAGGTAGAAAAAAAAAATATTTTCAATTAAAGTTTCAATTTAAAATGAAGAAATGCAAGATTTTGAGTGTTTTTTGCAAAACTATGGCTACGAAAACAAAGAAGTTTTGACTTTTTGATTAAAAATAATAAACATTATCTTTTTTTAACTGAGCGATTTACTAGACATTTTAATATTTTGGAACATTTTCTATCAAATTTAAGGTCTGAGAAAATTGCTTGGGTAAAAATTGTTAAAAATTACCGTTTTTTAAGGAAAACATGCAATTCAAAACAAATAAACCGAAAGAATTTAAGTTATTTTTTCACAAAAAGACTTACTTTAAAACGTGGAAATCAGTAAAAAATTACTATGTTAACCAGATTTGATGCTATTTATGGTAAAAACTTCATTTAAGACAAAGGAATCATACAATTTTAAGATAGCTTTGACAAAATTATTCTTCACAAATGCAAGAAAGTTAATCAAAGGTTACGATTTATTAGAATGTTTTTGTTTAAAGTAGAAAAAATAGCTGCTTTTTACGTTAAAACAATTGTACAAATCTCAGAAACTTGAACTGAAACAATAACAACAATAATTAACTCTTCAGATTTTGCATATTTGTGTATCTAACGTCTAAAATACCGATACTTTAAAACTTACAGAAAAATCTACATGTTGCTTTTTAATATCTTTGAACTTCGACTTTGTTTAAAACGTTATCAAGTAAAAAATCAAATTCGAGCGACACATCCTTGCGGTCAAAACACATGATTTGCTTTAATATGTCCGTATTTTCCAAGCTATAGACGCTTGTTCCTTGAAATTTCGTATCGTAAAATTTGCAACAAAAACCCATTCTCGCATTTCTTTGCATTTGAGTAGTATTTAAACGAGACTGCTGTTAGACGTTTGAGTTTCTGCGTCGCAATCATATAGTGGCGTAATTTTTTCCTAAGTTGAAGCTACGCGACTGTACAATTTGAGGTTTTATGAAATCTTTCACCGCTTTGATTTGAAAATGTTTAATTGGAAGCACTAATTTTAAGAATAAGGTTGGGTGTTTACCTTGTAGATAGCAGAATCTAAAATAAAAAACACGCTGATCATAGAATTACAAAAAAATTTTGAGACATTTTTATTGAGTCATGATCAAATACACCCGGGACAAGGCCAGGAGCTATACATAAGTAATGCCAGGAGCTATACTTAAGTAAGCAGTGATCTCTTTAACTCACCGTTGACAAAAAGGAGTCGGTACGGCACATTCAGGAAAAACAGAGCTTCTGATTAATGCGCCTATTGCACCTAAACCCGTAATCCTTGCAGAAATTCTCGCACCATTGGCATTTGACTAAAAAAAAATCTTTATAGCCTAGCAACATATACTGTGGAACAAGCTTAACGGGGGCGTGGCTACGTTTCTTACAAAATAAAATTTGCTGGCTCTATGAAATAAAAAAGCGCAGTATTGTTGCAAAAAGCGTTGAAAATCCGATTAGGTCAAACAAAATCTTAAAAACCTCTAAAAAAATCTAATATACGTTCTAAAAGCAACACAAAGATCAAAAATGAAAAAACATCTAAAATCTGTTGCAAAAATCTCATCTTCATTTAATTGGTATCACGCTTTTAAGTATATGCATAGCGGCATCATATGTATTTATACGCTCTACTGTACTGTAATGGGTGAACCCCTACAAAAACTATAAGCATTTTTTAAAACGAAATTCGCACTTTTTAATTCATAGAAGAATTTTTAGTGATCAAGTTATTGTTTTCTTCCTATGAGTCGTTTTGAGCAGAAAGGGAGCTCTTGCCTATTGCCTCAAATGCTTTTCTTTTTAGTATGCCCTACATATGGTTATAGCACGTTGAGTTCAAAAATGTTTTAGAGCAAACAAACTCGACTCAATTTAAATGTTATTTTATAAATGAAAACAATTTTTCACTGGAATAAAACTGCTGCTGTAAAGTTGGAACTTGGAACTTTTGTACTGCTTTTGCAAACTAAAGATTTTTAGAAGTTTTAGAATACGCTTACGGATTTAAGGCAGAAAATTACTCGGAAATAATAAATCATACTCAAGTACTCTACGGCTTGCCCGACAAATACCGTAGGTTATTCCGTATTAGGTTGAAGACAGTAAAGCTGTACTCAAAACAATGAAATTTTTGAATGCTTCGGTCTCAGCTATTTGCATCATGAACAAAAAATAAAATTTTATTTAAATTTCAAAAAGTGTTCTGCTGATGATGGACGTAGCTGATTCTGTTTTTCTGCTCTAAATAAAGCTTTAATGTTTTCAATTAAGTTAAACAACACTGATGTGCACTCAGTACCGATGACTGTTCCATATCGTACGTTATTTTTTTGAAATTTAACCTTATCCTACATCAGGGATGACAATCACTTGGATGACTTTCTGCGATAATTGTTACGCAAGAAAACCTCGATGCGATACAGTTCCGAACAATGGATACAGTTTTTTTGGCGTAAAAATTTTTCGAAAAGTATTCGAAAAGTGCAATTAAGTAAAAGTTTTGTTACTTGAACAAAACACTAGTTGAAGTAAAGTGCAAAGTATTACCGAACAAAAGTGCTTGAGTATTAGCAGGGCCTGAGGGGGGCAAGGGGGACAATGACTCCGGGGCCCATGGACTTTAGGGGTCCCAATATGGGGCCTGTGGGCTTTATGGGGCCCAACAGAGGGTCCATGGGCTTCAGAGGGCCCATCGAAATGACACTGATAAATGAGTGAGTGGAAAATTGAAGACCTTTTTTTTTTGAGATCACATCAAAATGAGGAGAAAACTGTGGCATTTTGCCTTTAAGACCTTTTTTTTTTGGAGATCACATCAAAATCCGGAGACATCTGTGGCATTTTCCTCTTCTGTTTTGGAGTACACAAAACCGGAGATGCTTAATACTTGAGCTGACCCCGGGCCCAAGTTTGGCTCTCGGCGCCCCTGAGTATTAGTAGAAAAGTACTAGATTTAAAAGTATCTGAGTACAGTTATTTCTGAACGTATTTAACCAAATAAACAAATTATTCAATTAACAAACTTTACAGTATCTCAACTAGTCGACTTCCTTTACATCACTGCCTCATAATGCTTGGTCTCCCAACCCCTCACTCTCTCAAGAAGACTGAATTATTAATTGATGCAATTTTTTGTTAATGTATTCAAATCATACTTTGAGTATAACAAAACTTTGAGGTTTGAAAATTTACTTGGAAAATAAGTCACGCAGAATTTGCTTGGAATCATTTCATAAGTTCGTTGCTGGTAATTTGACTTTCAATTGAACGACTGCCGGTAAAAAACTCCACCGCTCTGACGAATTTGTGGTTCAAATTTAAACCTACAGTACTTTATACTCTTTTTAGTCAAAATGTTACTTAAGTAGCGTAATTTCACGCTAAAAGTAAGCAAGTGAAAGTAAAAAGTAATCAAAAACATAATTACTTTAAAAGTGCTCGTTACCGACCAATTCTACTTGAGTAGGCTACTTAAGTAGAGCTACTTTCGTTACTTTACACCTCTGTCTGCAATTATCGATTTTTTCGATTAATTTGGAAATAATGACAAAAAATCGAAATAATTGCAGATTTTTTAAAATTCTGTGATGAGATAATATGGATGTGGATTTTTTATGTGTTTTGATGTGATAATTTGATGCGATATTTTCGGGAAAAAAAAAGCGTATATGATGCGATTTTCGATGCGATGTGATTATCATCCCTGTCCTACATTATCTAATCCCATGGGGTGAGGTAAAGGCTAAAAAGTGATTTACTACACAAAAGATCACCAGCAGAGATTTTTTTGCGATTTGTGCTAATTTTTTTGTTTGCTGTTTTACAATTTTGTCAGTATCATTTAATCAGAAACAAGCTGCCCTGGTTAAAAAAAAACACCCTATGGTGGAAGGGGAACCACATGAAATCAAAATGAATCATGGCTATTGGTTCAAATTAGTTTCAACCGTATTCAAAAATACACAATTTTAATGAGGGTGAAGAACCCAGCTACGATTATATGCAAAGATAAAGAAGCATCTGAAACATATCTTCACCAACTTTCTGCTTTTGGTGGCCCTCGCTTCTGACATGTCTCATTTCAAAGATCCCCAAGCTTTTTTGCCAGAAAATCTGATTTCAAATTGGGATATCCTACTTAACTCGCAAAAATAAATCTGTTGCAACAGTATCACTAAGAAGCAGAGAATATGGATTTAGCACTTAGTTTGATCAGAAAAATTGGAGCCAAAAATATATGAAACATATTCGAATTAGAAACGTTTCGGTTTATTCTAAAACCATAATCAATCTAAAAACATAGAAAGATCACTTAAATAGCTACATGTAACGTAATCCTTAATACAAGCGTGAAAGTTAATCCCTATTATCAACCGGACGTGGACTTGGAAGTATATATGAAACGGTACATATATGAAATGGAAAAGCTAAACCAAGGGGCAACTAAATGGATAAAACTTACCAAAAAACGTAGCACTCGAGGAAGGACTTACCACTGATAAAACAGACAGTGCTGGGCACCGCAAGTTTTTTTAAAGTGCGCAGTCCGCAAATCCGCAACCGAATTTCAATTTTCTTAATCCGCAACCGCAAGTCCGCAACTTCATAATTCTTGAAGTCCGCAACCGCAAGTCCGCAACTTCGTAATATTTGAAGTCCGCACCGCAAGTCCGCAACTTTTTATGAACCGAGTAGAAGAGTTTTGCGATCAACCACGCCCCGATACGATCTGCTCAGGGTTGATTAGCAAAAATAAGTCAAAAGCTGTGACTTGTGGGAAGTATAGCAAGCGTGTGGTGAATACATTCCACGCAATAAAAGGAATTACTCACAATCGTTGATTGTAGTAAATGTACCACAGCATGACTTGTTATTGAGTTGCTTTTTCGAATGACAAACTTAAGAATTGCCCAGTCCCTCTTACTTTCAGGTCCAACTCAAAACAAATTTAAACGCTCGTAATTTTGGTTAAAGTTTTTAAGTGACTAGGCTGAGGGTTTGTAGCCCCCAGCCCTCCTGGTTGCGCAACTGCTTATACAGCAGATGCCTAAACTGCATGGAAGCATAGTGCACAACCCACCGACGAACCCTTAAAAATGTTACAATGAAGCTAGCGTTTCGGAGATTAAAACCTATTGGATTAAATTTTATTGCTTTGAACCACTAAAATTTTAAAATCACTAAAATTTTATTGTTTTGAACCAGTACAGAGTTTAGTTTCTTTTTAGATTTGAAAAAAAATTTGTTTTTATTTTTCTTGATTTTTTGCTGTTGAGGTTGACATTGTTCTTGATTTTTTCTTAAATTTTGAGCAAAAATAAGCCTCGTGTTTTTTCATAAAATTGTTCTTACAAAAAAAGAGTGCAGTGCATAATATGCTATAGTTTGCAATTCGTGCTCTCACTGATTGTAAATTCAGATAAATTTTTCAGTTGAGGTGAAGTCATTGAAGTCACAATTTAAAGTCCTTGGTCTTGGCCTCGAAGCTTGCAAGTTCTCAAAACTGCCCTGTCCTTGGCTCGAGGACAGCACTATCTTTTGATTTGTTGGAACTGGGCCAAAGTCATGACCATTTTTTTTCTACACGGGAATTTATGCAGACGGAAATTTATGAGGACCTTTTTTTTCAATTTTCGGAGAACACCCGATGATTTGGGAAAAGTTTGCAATTTTTTTGGGCGAAGACCTTTTTTTAGGAGACCACTTTCAAAATTGTGTCCGTGGTCCCTAGCCTTGGTTTCGAGAAGCCCTGTCCTTGGCCTCGAGAGGATCTGTCCTCGGGAAGCCGGTCCTTGGCCTCGGATTGTTTTTGTGTCCTTGGCCTTGTGTCCTCGACTCCACCTCTGTTTATTAACACATGAATAAAAAATGAAAATATTTTTAATTTTAACGACAAGTAGATGTTTTTATCAACAGTGAACTACGTTGGCAGAGTGGTCTAAGGTCTAATCCATGTCCTATGCATTGAAGGACTGTATATTTCTAGTTTGAGTCCCAATGCACAGGACCGGATTTACGATATGACACAGTGCCAGGGCAGAGTTGTAAACGGGCCGACTAGTTCGGACCCGAACCCGAAAATATAAGCCCGAATTCGAAAAGTAATTTAAAGCCCAAATCATGCCCGAAAAAAACGGAAGTTAAATTATGTCTGAAGAATTTAGCAATGCTGCCAAGTTAATTTGATTATGTTTTTGTGCACCTAGAGACAAAAAAGCACATATCAGGCCCGAATTAAGACCAAAATTTTTGTCAACTTTGGGCCCGAATCCGCCCCGAAAAGCCAGGCCCGACTTACAACTCTATGCCAGGGGCCCGCGCATGGCTGGTAATTGCGAAGAAAATCTATAGCAAAGACCTTTTTTAGCAGGATAATCCAGCGAAAATCTGGCGAAGACCTTCTGGCTTCGGAGGTTTTTATCGCTCCAGGTGGTCTGATGTCTAGCGCAGTGTAAATCTGGCCCTGTCCATCCGTAGTAATTTTTTTATGACAACCGGAGTCTAATCCTGTGGTTCGTGATGTTGTGTCTTCTACTTTTTTGTAAATTTCAACGTTACATGTGTAAGATTTTAAGCTTTATTCAAAGACATTTACGATTATGTAAAATGATTTAAACCAAACAGAATAGTCTTGTCGTTTGAGTGCATTAAAATGAAGCGTCTACCACCAAAACGGTAGACCTTTTTTAATCAATTTAAAAAACCAATGAATTTGAAATTAGTACGAGCTTGTTTTTACGAGTTCAGTATTTAGGGTATAAAACTTTCCCGTGTGTGATATACAGGCAGGCTGGAGGCGATTCGACTCGAAGACCGCAAAGAACCTTTGTTATATAGCTGCTTGACCAAATTAGGACAACTTCCTATAAAACCTGACGTTGTAAATACAGTACATTAATATTATAAATCATTTTTCAGGCTGGAAGCATCACTCCTAACATTTTCCGGCGCTTGCCTTGCACGAGGTCACGGGGCAACACTAATAGTGATCGTCTCAGTGCATTCCTCTTTTGCCCTAGTGACCGTTGTTGTCAAAATGTGTTCGGTCTTGTTCCTGAATTGGCCTCACTTACTCTGGCATCATCGGGAGGTCTTGGTTTCAATGGCATTACTCCCCAACTTGACCCATTTCTTTTGGCATCTCTTGGAGGTGGAGGATTAAACTTTGCTTCAATAGATTTTACTCAATTTTACTGTCCCTATCTTTTTTTTACTCTCAATCACCTCGGATTTCCCGACTTGTCGTCATCGACCGCTGATTGCTGCTTACAATATATTTGCTACCATCAAAAGCAAGGTGTGAGTGACTATCTAGCTATGTTTGCTAATGACTTTTTTTGTTTTGCTTGCAGTGGACTATACTTAACAATATTGTAAATTATCTTAGCGTGATTGTGAAATTGTCTATTACGAACCTAAATTGTCGTCCGACGATCACCTGTTCTGCAACGTAAGAATGTCTGATTGTTTTCTAATACTTCAATAGTGATACCTCACAATCAGCAGTTTTAATTCATTCTGCTGAGTTTTTGTTTCTTTGCTTTGCCTTTCTCCACGCTCACCAACTTTAGCATAAATCATGCATATTGGTGCAAACTGCAATGAATTGGACCACTGCTGCTAATCTCAAGCTTTAATCGTAGCTGCGAAGGCTTCTTCAATTCTGCAGCTGATGACCTCCAAGTGGCATCAGATAAAATGCAGTAACGCAAGTTTGCGTCTCGGCACATTACGGTATTTCACAGAATTTTTTTTCGTGTTTCAATAACTTCTCGTCACCGTTAGATCTTGAATATTAAAATCAGTTTTTTTAAAGCATTTAAACTCTTCAGCCTCCCCCTACTCTACCTCTTCCGTGTAATTGTACGCCGTGGGCTAATTGGACGCCGTGTAATGGCCATGCAGTGGAAGCGGAACTGAAACTCGCACCCGGCAGTGTATCAACAGCCAAACAAATTCAGTTTGCAGTAACTCAGCATGTCCTGGTTCAGACACAGAGATTCAACTGCGGATTCTGAAGCAATTGGCGCAACTGGGGTGGTTGCAGCACTACATGCGGTGGAAATGGTGTCAGAAGTCGCTCGAGAAGCTGCATTGATAACCAAACTAGCGCACCAGCAAGCGGTTGTCCAGATCAGGCACGTAAACCGGCACATGCTTACCGCAAGGACCCTGTTTCTTTTGCCAATTTACGCAATGGAGCAGTTTTGGGCCCTGCAGTGCAGGTTGTGGAGATTTTGGCTTTGATCCTCGAAATCGTCAATGCATCGATCAGAATGGGTTACCTTGCGGCTCCTGGCATTGGTTCTACAACTGACAGTCGGCAATGCCAAGGTCCTCCTTGTTGTTCATGGTCAAATTATGGACCTTATTCTCCTTGTAGTGCCCCATGCGGAGGTAGTGGTTCCCAAACTCGAACCCGATTTGGTCGCTAAGTAACTGGGCAAAGTTGTGCTGGAAGTTGTCGAGGCTTGGGTTGGCAAATCCGCGTTTGTCAAGGACCATCTTGTTCTTGCTCCTGGTCTGAATATGGTCCTTTTTCTGCGCTCAGTGCTTTGTGTGAAGGACAAGGCTCCCGAACAAGAACCAGGTTCTGTTGTACCAATAGCGGGCAGTCATGCAGCACCTGCTTGGCTCGGGTATACCGAATCGCAAATTTGCTTTGGAAACCCTTGCTTTTCGTGGGGTGCATGGCAAACACGGGGAACTTGTACGAGCGCCTGCACTCGGGGGAGGAGTCGACAGTGCCAAGATGGCAACAACCAGCTAGCAGACTCCCAATTTTGCGGCGGTGGATTGGGTGATAGAGGGGAGCGGGGCTCCTGCATCGGTGGAACATGCTTACCAACTATTCCTGGACCTTGGATTTCTTGTGGCCCGTGGCAACCGTGGTCATATTGTTCGGAATTCTGTGGATCTGGTAGACGTTTCAGAGAGAGGGCGTGTTATTATAGAGACGGAACAAACTCGCCACTTCCTCCAAGTGTATGCGCCTGCACCTATCCACAAGATCCTGAGTACAGAGAAGAAGAGGACTGCTTTATATTAACATGTAAGTAACTGTAAGGCTGCATTTACACCTCCAAGTTTTACGACCAAAAATTAGCACTGACTTTACGTTTGTAGAATCATTGTATTTTCATGCGGAAATATTGCAGTATAAGTTTGTTTTGCAAATATCAAATACATTATGTTTCGTAAACCTGGTAAAATCTGGTTTCATCTAAACACGAGGTTGCAATTCTTTTGTCGAAACTACTGTATAATCAAATAACAGATCAAGTCAGTTAGTCAAACGGTTAGGCGTTCGTCCCTAAGCGGGTGGCCTGAGGTTTAAACTTTTGGTCGGTCAAATCGGACACAGTGTTGCCAGCGGCTCGCCACCGCTGCGACATTTCTTCGAAAGGAGCTATGATGCCCAGGCGCAATGACGAGAAGTTGGGACCCGCCAATTCGTTTCACCCATAGGCGTAATACAGCGAGTATAACAAAAGATTTGATTTGAAACTGGTTAAATGATCAAACGGTAAAGCGTTTGCCCCTGAAACGGAAGGCCTGAAGTTGAATTTTCGCTCCGGTCTAGTTGGGCATAGCGTTGCCAACGATTCCCCACCTCTGCAGCACTTTTTTAAACGGAGCTGAGCTGCCTAGATGAGCATCGCAATCTCGTTACTATTCCAACGCAATTCAACGAGTATAACAAAAAATTAAATTGATTTTTAAAAACTATTATTTTCAAAACCCAGTCTTACATCAAATATAGTAAGAAACGAAAATTTGATTAGCAATAAATATTGACAACTTCCAAATGTTTTTTCGTGAGGTTAATTTTAACGATCAGCAAATTTTTTTCTTTTTTGAATTAAAATCATAGATAATAATACAATGGTTGAGGGATTAGAGCTCCCTTTTTTTGAACGAGAGGTCTAGAGGTTCCATTTCTGGTTCGCCCAAAATTGACGAGAGTTACCTACGACACACCACCATTGAAACATTTTTCTGTAAAGAACTTTAAAGTTTCTCAGTTGTTAAATGACGTGGAGATAAACTCTGAAAACTCGTTACTCGCCCTTACCTTGTACAGTACAACGATGAATAATTCAATTATTGATTTTGACACACCAATTTACAAAGGTAGCTAAGCGTTATAAAGCTCAACAATTTTTTAAATCACGAAAAAGTAAACTTTTTAACAACTCAGTCGCAATGTAATATTTCTGCTGCATGGTTTTTTCACCAAAACAGAGCGCAATCCAATTTCCGCGATAGAATCACCTAACTCTACATATATTCCGCATTTGTGATTTTACAAAAAAAGAAGCTAATTTTTTTAAGATAAAGCTGAAAGGTGAGAAAAATACAAGACAAAAAATGAACGCACTGTAAAATTGTGCTCTAAATGAAAAAAAAATGCTAACACCGTTCGCAATAGCGGGAGGTTGCGCTTTACTCACCTCTACTCTACTTGCCCTTTTACATTTTGGCTCCAGAAAGACATTGTTTCTGTACCATGCAAATCGAAATGTCTACTGGTTTTACTTTCGGTTTTGTAGCGAATTTTAATCTTTGACGGAACAACAACTGTACTAGCTTAAACTAAACAGTGTGGGAAGCTTGCAAAGCACTTTGAAGAGTGACTCAAAGAGACCGCGAAATTGTTCGAAGGAAAAGACTGCGGAAAGTTATGTAACAAGAGATTTGTGCCTGGGGTAGGGAGGGTACGTTTTTAGGAGGTGCACAATTCGACAGAATTTAGGCGAAGACCGAAAAATACAAAAGGCCTTATTCGCAAATTCAATTAATTATTGATTGTCGACAAGGTAAATTAAAAATCCGGCCAAAACAATCGAAATAACTTCAGTTGCTTGAAAAATTGATTACGTGCATTGTCAAATCAAATCTTTTATTATACTCGCTGTATTGCGCCGACGCGTGTTGCGAGTTGGCAGGTCCAATCTCCGCGTCATTGCGTGTAGGCAACACAGTTCTTTTTGAAGCAATGTCGCAGCGGTGGCAAGTCGTCGGCAACACTGCGTCCGATTTGACCGGCCTAAGGTTTGAACCTCAGAACATATATGTATAACCACGTAAATTTTTGCAATACCGTTTTTACTGACGTTTGAAAAGTTTACTTTTCGCGATATTTTTTGAATTTATATTTTTGCAGGCCCAACATTTTCACCAACGGTTATACCAGCGTCTCGATTTTCCTTGAGAGGCTAGTCACGTTTCAGCATCTATGACAGAACTTGTGGGGGTGGAAGCCAAACCAGAACTAGAGATTGCATTGGTCTTTTTAACCCAAGCCGTAGCGTAGCCAGGGGGGGCGGGGGGGGCTAGAGCCTGCCTCATTGGCTTGTGAAGTATGCAAAATCGCACGTTTTTGGTGCTTTTGAGGCCGATTTTTGGTAAAAAATTGAAAACAGCCCCCCAAAGGAAATTGGGTGCCGAAGTTGTGAAGTACATGTCGTGATTCGGCCTGAAAAAGCGTTAGAATTTCCGATTTTGGCGGGAAAATCAGGCACAATTTCGGTGAAGACCTTCTTTTTTTTTGGACATCACCTGTTTTTGGGCTGAAAAAACGTTTGAATTTCCGATTTTGGCCGGAAAATTAGTCTCAATTCCGGTGAAGACCTTTTTTTTTTTGGAGACCATCTGTTTTTGGGCTGACAAACGTTTGAATTTCCGAGCTTTCCGAGAAACTCTGTCTCAATTTTCGGACAAACCGTGTGATTCTGATTCAAGAGCAATGAAAATTCGGGTCAAGGTCGTTTGCACTTTTCTTACTCTTTCAAAAAAGCCCCCCTCCCCTTTTCCAAATCCTGGCTACGCGCCTGAACCCAAGTCCACCGGTAACTGATATCAGCTCAAGATTATTTTTATAACATAAGTAGGCATAATTTCATCACCAGTGAAAAGCGTTATTTCTGTTTGTTTGACTATTTTGTTGGCAATATAGTACGTATTGTCTCCAGCGCTTAATTCAACGAACTCTAATAAAGCATTTATTCTTGGCGTTTTTTCCACTAACTTCACTTTTTTTATATTCATTTCTGGTGATTATGGAGCCGAAGGTTTTGTTAATACCCGGATTAAAGTTAATCTGTATTGGCGCATACCACTCTAGCGCTCTTAAAACTTCAGCTCGGATTATTACATTAAAATCAAAGTTTTTATTGTTGTGATGATATAACAGTATTTTTGTTTAGTTTTTCTTGTATAATTAATTTTAAAAAGTTATAAATGCTTCAGCTACAGTAAATGGAAGCAAATAAAGTTACGCTGTTAAACTGAATCAAGAAAGCTCAACAATAAACTGACTATCTATTAATCGAAACAATAAATAATTAAAATGCAAAAGACTTACTGTATAAAAAAGTTTGTTCAATTTGCAATCTTTTTATTTTATGCAAAAATAAGTACAGTATAATGCTTATTAAATTCTGGGCAGTGTTTTCAAAACCATATTTGTTTTTTTGTTTTTATTGTAATAAAAAATCACTAGCCAAATACATACAACTAATAAATAAAATTTGTCAATTTTTTAATTTTTATCCAATTCACAGCATAATTTTTAGGTAAAAAAATTGAAATAATGCTTTGTGTAAAACTATAGTAAATGTTAACGTAGCGTAAATGGTGATTTAACTCAACCAAGCTTTCAAGTAAAGCTAATTTAATAACGAACACAGGTGCATTATGTGCGTTGTGTAAATATATACGCGCAGTTTATTACTTATTTCAAGAGCAGATGCAAATGCGTAATCTATTAACCTTTAACCATGCTGACTGCACTACTTACTGTAACATTGTACATAAGACCAAGTGGTCAATTTTCTGTATAGGTGGAGTATTTTTTGGTGGTCCGATTAGTTATAGCCAAGGGATGATGCACATAGCCCTGTAAAAGACGAACCTATATCATATTCCATTTTTACATGATCAGGTTTTCTGGTTAATTTTTGACACTTTTCGAGAAAAAAGAACAACGTGTCCTATCGAACAACAAAAACTTGTTAAAAAGAATAAAAAAAAGATACAAGAAAAGATTGAACATAAACTAAACTAAACGCGTAACACTGGTTAATATCAACGAAGACAAATATTTGAAGCCTGTTTTTTTAATTGTAATAGTAATGTAAATGTTAGACAAAAACAACAGTTTTTTTTTTGTAGTTAAAAAAATGAGCCACTCAGTTGTTTCTTGTTAATTCATTTAAATAGAACAAAAAACGTGTAGTTCGAAATAAATTCCACATGAGTTTTTGTTCCAGTCCGAAAACCCATTTTGTTTTATTGCAAAACCATTGATAATAATGGTTATTTCAATTTATAGGCAAATTCCTCGCTCTGCAGTTCCGAAACTGGTAGTGAAACGAGATTGTGCAACACTCAATCCTGTCCCCTGGAGACTTTATTTTTACGCCTTGGAGTGTATGTGAGCGTTGCAGCGCCAACAGAATCGGTACAAGGACTCGAGTCAGGTTTTGATGAGCACGCGCTTGCGTTATGGTTTCGATAATTTAAAGTTGAACTCCAACACGTTAGAACTGTGTATGCTGGATTGAAATCATGATCGTTATAATGACGTATTCTTTGTTTGTTGTAAACAGAAATCGGTACGCTCGACCTATTGCACAACTAGCGTAAGATTTTCTTTCATTAAACTATTCATATCTTTGAAGCTTTTTGTCTGACACTGGTCAAGAAGAATCGTCAGAATGGAAAGCGCAGGAAAAAGAGCGGCTATTTATAGGAAAAACCCGAGCCGTGATTGGCTGAAAAAAAGACCAATGAGAGAGAGCGCTTTAGTGCACAATCTTTAGGCTGGACATGAATTCCTTTTGCTTCTGATTAAGCCGTTGGATTTCATCTTTCACCAAATCCTACCTATGCTCAACATTATGATGACAGTAGATTTTCTATTTTTGCTCAAGGCCGCTTTGCGTTTCATCTATCTGCTCATGAAACCACTTTCATCAAAGCTTCTAACCCCGCCCTCTACCGACAAAAAAAAATTTGTGTACAGCTTAAAGATTGTGCATTGAAGACGTTCTCTCATTGGTATTTTTTTAGCCAATCACGGTTCGGATTTTTTCTTTTAAATGACCGCTCTTTTTTCTGCGCTCTCCATTCTGACGATTTTTCTTGACAAGTGTCAGGCAAAAAGTTTCCAAGATATGAACATTTTAATCAAAGCAATTCTCAACTTCTGTACCACCAATCAACTTTAGCGCAAGCTTTGTGAAAGTAAACGATCTAATGTTGGTGTGCTTACAATATGTTCAATGTACTGTAAAATTAGTCGACAGCGTGACTGAGAAGATAAGGGCGTCATTTTTACGACGAACCTAAACGCTTTATCTGGGTTCAACTCGCACCCGGGCCACGTTGCTGCGTCCTTGGATAAGAAGCTTTACGATAATTATCTCTGCTTGGTGGCTTCGAAAAAGCAGCAAATTCAGTGGACAAAAATTCAAAGAAATCCACAGGAAATTAAATCACTGGAAATTTTTTAAGCAGTTGCGGATTTCACCAAACACGTACTACTTAATTAATGCAATGAAAAGTATGCAGATCATTCAGTAGTTAGCGCCTGACGTTGCTCGGTGACAACAACAACGTCAAGTGCAGACACCGCCTTACTTATATGGTCCGCTCTATACGCTTGGTGGACAAAAATAAACTTTTGTACTAACGTATTCTTTGTTTGTTTTAACTAATTTTACGGTGGTAAGTCGTCCTGCCGGATACACCGAGGTTTTGGTTAAAATCAACAATGAATTCTTTTACGCTTTACTTTTTTTACGCCGAGTGAAATAGTACTGGTATCATGCCCATGGAACTGTGGTTTTTTCTGCTCACTCTAGCCAAAAATTGTATGATTGACACTCTTGGCTCTGGAATTTGAAATTTGCAGCTAATTTGCCTACGCAGTGTTGCCAAATTAATCAGATCGATCAAAAAATCCGAACTAGGCACCCAAATTGAATCTTTTCTGAGAAAAAAACAGTAGCATTTGCTGAGATTGAAGTGAAGAGCAATAAGATTTTTTTTGCCAGTCCTATTGTCGATTATCCCCAAATTTTGTGTGTTTGCCAAATGGAAAGTCTTCCTCCCAGTTTCACCCCTATTTTGACCGTTTCCGACAATAATATAATTTGATGCTATCTCTGAAATAGTTTTTAAGTTAAATCGCATGAATCTAGTTTACCACATAAATGTTTACCGCTCACTGGGCTTTGCTGAACAATTTTCTGCTTTTGAATTATATGGAAAAATCTCAAGAAAAATGAAGTGACTAAAAACACTATTGTAATGTCATACATATTGTAAAACTACTGTATGTAGTCAAACACAAAACCTATGGTATTCTCAAAGTTGTATTTCATCTCTTTTTTTAGATGTGACAGACAAGCAACAATTGATAGCGGATTTTGCGTCAACCAATTCACCGACCGAGAGTCATGTACCTGTCTTTGAGTCATGACCTAGCAGACCAGCCGTGTTAACGATATGTTTAATTGTTTAATCACCAATCCTGCTTGTGGAGACGAATGAAATGATTAAATTTCGATAAATTAGCATTGATTAAGATTAAAAATTGCAAGTGTAATCTTACATTACTCTCGCTATTTCTGCAAACGTTAGTGTTGATTATTTTACTGTAGTTATCTTGTCTCTGCTATCACATCTTTGTAATTTTATAATTAGCTTACCCTATTCTACATCTAGTGGAGTCACATATGCTTGTGCTAAGAAATGAAAAGATGAAAAAAAGCACGCTGTTTTACTTTTACGTAATGATTACGCTTCGTACTCCGTGTCCTCAAAAGGTGGATCAAATGATTCTCACCCTAGTTGTCATAGAATTCGCTAACTGCTAATGTACCTCTATTATGATTTTGAAACAATTGAAATAAACTTTGCCGATACAAAATTTGTGATTTTTTTAAATTATAAATTTGACAATGAGTTATCAAATCAAAAAATATGGATCTTATCGCAAATTCGTATTAATTACCAATACTTTGTTTTGTATTAGAATAAATATGACTCCGATCTACAAAATTCAATAAATTCAAAATCAAAAAATCGATATTTTGAAACTTTGGGATTGAATTTTCAAAATTTTCAAAATATTTTGCGTTTTTTCAACTTAAGCTAATTGCCCAAAAAACTTTTTTCCTTTTTGTGAATTATTTTTAAATCTTATTTGTTCCTTATAGAAATTGAAATTTTTTTTCATCATTAGCAAGCAGTTATATGACAAGTACTGTTTAGCATATTCAAGCATTTTTGCAAAACGAGATTTAAATGTGCGTAATGGATACACAATTATCAGTGTTTTATGACCTTTGAGAGCGGTGGCTTCTGCTTGTGTTTCATTTTGCAACAGTCTGTGGTTACTATAACAGTCTACTGCCTGCTGTTACTGAAGTTTTAGATTCCTGACTTCAACTTTCATGCGTGGAAAAAGAACTAGAATTTTTCCCAAGGTAGATATTAATTTCAAGGCCAGATTTGAATATAGCGTTGGGTCTTTTAAACCACCACTTGATCGAAGAAAGTCCTCAAGGGTTATTATCCAAAAGCATCCTCAAAGATCCTACTCTAGGAACTTGGACGCCAACATCTACAAAAATGCCATAATATGGCATATTTGTTTCTGATTGTAACTTCAGTCTAAATTTCAAACTTGCATGATGAACATTTGCAGGATAGTATGCTTCTGTGATTTCCAATTTACCACCAGACCTTAGTAAACGTCTAAGCCAAAAACAACACATCAAATATCTTATCAATTTTGTAATATGTATCATAGAGGAATGAACCGGGAACATTACAACATCAAGGATCTCGTATTTAAGGTGACATTGGATTCCGCTGTTCTATTGCATTTTTTACCTAAAAGCAAAAAATTAGAGATTTTGTCCAAACAGGACTTTGGTAGCTAAGACACGCTTATATTAAACTGAAATACAACCGTGATAATGATGCGCCCGCTACAACTGCCTGCAGGTCGAAAAATTTTGGTAATAATGGCACCTTGCTTAGCAGAAAAACCATTGATTGCTGCCTCTTCTACATTAGTAATTATTCTGAATCCAACTTTATCTACTAATCGTTTTCCATTGGTCTGATAATTGTTTTGTGTGAATTCGAACATCGTAGACTACTTGTATTGCGTTAACATTTTACTAAAAATAATTGTACTTCGTTATAATTGTTGACTGCCTTTTTTCAAAAACTTGAATTTTGATCGAGTATTTCGCAAATATAATATTCAGATTTGCTCAAACTATATGCTTAAGTCTACAGTAAGGTTTTAATATTTTGTCTAATTTGACTAAAGAATCTATAAAGTTGTCAGTCGTCTGATCATACAGACAGGTTTACGCTTTTATTGTTAACTGGAATATAATGGCGCTGAAATGGCTATTTTTGCTGAAAGGTTACCAAAATCGCCCAGACCCATGTTTGTGACACGCGTGAGTTGCATCAGTTTGCTTTGCACTTTGCCCAATTGACACATGTTTTAGGAAAAAGTTACTTTTGGGTTCAAGCCTTCTCCCTCTTAACGAAACTTTGGTAGCGCACCTGCATAACAAGGTAGTGGATAACGAACAGATGACGAGTTTTTTGCATAAGTGAGCAAGTTAATGCAAAACGTTAGCTTCGTTAACCACTAGTCCGTTAACAAACTTCATACCTCCGTTAACGTTAATCCGTTATTTTTAGCTTTAATTAACGGAAGTTAATAAAGTCCGTTAATCCGTTAACATTTTGCGTGTAATTTACATTTCTTTTTATTCACTCTCTTCTAGTACACGTATTGACGGTGTTGAGCTGATTGCAAGGAAATATTTATTGCCATGGTGGTCTTTTTGTGTTATGGAAATTACATTTTACAGTCTAATCTAATTTCAAGATAAAAATAAGTTCAAATGCACAACGAGGCTGCGATTGGAAAACCTTTGGAAATTGTGAACAGCGCTAATTAATAGACCTATGAGGCTGCAGATTTATCATTTGCCTTGAGCTCCTTTCTTCGCTTTCTTCTATAAAACTCGTGCTAATACGCAACAAGTGTTACCAGTGCCAATTAGTTTGTACCGGTGCGATAAATGAATGCTGGTGCAAGATATTAACGATAAAAACCTTAACGAAACTTAATGGAACTTAACGGAAGTTAATTTGGTCCATTAACGGAAGTTAATTTAGTCCGTTAAGATGAAAAAACTTTTTAACGGATTAACGAGTAAATTAAAAAGTTACCTTCGTTATTAACGATTAACGGACTTGTGCCCATCTATGATTTTTTGTCATTTAGAAATAGATAAATACCCTACATAACTATAAAATGCACAAATTTATCAACTCTTACTATTTATTTGCACTAACCAGATTTTAATTAAATAAGCAATAAATCAAGCAAAAGTATGTTTGAAGTCGATTGCAAAAATAAAAGCAGCAATACAAACAACGTTAGATCATGCATCAATTCACAGTAGCAAGGACCAACACTTGTAAAAAAAATGGTGTAGTTTTACGTACGGTATTATTGATTTATTCATTTATAAGTAATATTTTACAACTTTTGCTATAAAAGTGTTACAACAACTTTTGCATAAAATGGCATTATCCACAATCAATAACATGTTGTTTTTTTTTACTTGTTGTTGATCTAAAGCAATTACTTGACGTGGGTAAATCAATTTTTTACACAATGTTTTAAGTTTTTAAATTACAAAAAAATTTTGTTAATTTTTGAAGTTACAGTATTAATGTTAAGGGTAGCTATAGCCTTTATCGGTATTTTTCAAGGTTGACTCGGCTGCTGCACTGAATGAATATATGACTGCTATATCAATACAAAGTTAGTTAGGTTCAAGTAGATCAAGGACAATAATTGGCGATGACAAAATGTTACAGTACGAAAGAAGCTTGTGGTCACTTAGCAGTACATAATCGAGCAAACCCCAAATTATTATATCGGTCTTTTCTGAAAACCTCAAATACAGCAACCCAACTCTGATCGTATGGCAATTTTATTTAATTTCGTTAAAAACAGCAATATGGCATTCGAGTATGGGGAAATTCGTCCAAAGTTAATCTCAAAGAGTTATCAGTTCGCTTAAATAATATTGTAGTGACTCTGCGCTGTTTTGAACTCGAGTCCCTTGTGTTTGCGCAGAATCCCTTTCAGTCCCAGGGCCACGGGGGGGCATTCCGGGGCCGTGCCTCCCTAAATGAGTGCTTATGCCCCCCTAAACGAGGACTGTGCCTAGGGTTGCCAAATCGATAGAAACGTTTTCATGGACGTTTTGATGTCTGAACTCTCTTGCTCTTAGAAAATTATAAAATCAATAATTCAAGCGTACTTTATGAAAAGAGGATTAAGCATTTTATTCATGCTACTAGTACCAAAGGTGGGCAAGTTAATGCAAAACGTTTCCTTTGTTACCCACTAGTCCGTTAGCAAACTTCACACCTCCGTTAATGTTAATCCGTTATTTTCAGCTTTAATTAACGGAAGTTAATACAGTTCGTTAATTCGTAAATATTTTGCGTGTAATTTACGTTTTTTTTCATTTACTCGCTTCTGGAACACGTATTGACGCTGGAAGGTGATTGTAAGGACATATTTATTGCTATAGTGGTCTTTTTGCGTTTTGGAAGTTACATTTTACAGTCTAATCTAATTTCAAGATAAAAATACGTTCATATGCACTAACGAAGCTGTGATGGAAAACCTTTGGAAATGCGAACAGCTACAATTGATGGACCTATGAGGCTGCAGCATATTATTTGGCTCAAAAAAAGAGCTCCTTTCTTTACTTTCTTCGATAAAACTCGTGCTAATACGCAAAAAGTGTTACCAGTGCAAACTGGTTTGTACCGGTACGATGAATGAATGGTGCAAGATGTTAACGATAAAAACCTTAACCGAAGTTAACAGAACTTAACGGATGTTAGTTTAGTCCGATAACAGAACTTAACGGAAGTTAATTTAGTCCGTTACATGAATAAACTTTTTAACGGATTAACGAGTCGTGAAAAAGTTAGCTTCGTTATTAACGGATTGTGCCCTCTTATTAACTTCATTATTAGCGATTATTAACAATTAACGAATTTGTGCCCACTTATGACTAGTACTACTGTTGCCAGATAAAAAATCACAGCTTGCAACGATTAATTATCAACCATAGCAGACCGAAGTTTTTAGAAACGCTTATCACGAACGTAATGTACAATTATTGTGCATACAAAAACAATAGAACGATTAAGTGGCGCGTCACAATGCCCATTGTCTGGTTTTTCCTGCAGATCGTAGTAAAATTCGCCCGTTTAAATCAATGGTAAAATTCTTACATACACGCAACTTCAAACAAATATTGTACGTTAGTGGGCGGCGTTTTTTGTTTGATTTTACTTTTATTTGAAGGGTCAAAGCTTCGTAAATCCATTTCAGGTTATTTCCGGGGTTAAAAGTTTTTATAGATGCGTATTAAACTCATTTTTAAAAGGCACTTCTGCACCGTATAATAGCGTTTTAACGCTTATTTAATGACATGTGATAGTTCTGAGCAGAGTTGCGATTAGAATATAGGATAAAACTGTAAAATGGTATTGTGTTTTACTCCAGGATGCGATCATACAAGCGAAAAGAGTAGTTGCAAATTCTACCGATTTCCAAAGAATAGCAATTTGGCTTCAAAATGGGAATCACGGTGCAGGTAAGCTTGCTTTATAATCAAAACTAATCACTATATAAAGTCAAGTTTTTCGATAGAAGATTAGGAGAAGATACGAACACAACACAGCCAAGTTCTTCGATGGAGGAGGAATTGGGCAAGTTGACCCTAACCTCGACAAAAAGGAAAACTGTTAAGTTTTCTAATCTTATTTACTGGGCACATTTTTTGCAGGTTTTTCGACTAGTCTCGATTTCTGTCAAAAGCCCTGCACAAAGGACCTGCATGGAGCGCCTGGAGTCCAGGTCCGAAACTGGAGCACCTCGCTACCCTAGTAATGATCTTTTTTGTTTAAGTTTTAGTCCCTTTTTTGGCAAAGACGCTTTTGGTTTATCAAGTACTTTTTAAAAAGCTTTAAATACTTCCTCAGTGATGACCAGTAACCATGATATCTGAAGTACGACCTAGGTATTCTACTGTATAGTAGAGGTAGATCCCTGCGGGTAATATTTTCATTTCTAAGAATAGGGCAACTAGGTTGAGTTGTTCTTGGAGTGCTCGCTAAAACATCAATCCGGCCCAGTGGTGCACCCAGAATTTTCAAAGAGGGGAGGAGAAAAGTTTTTCAAAACAGGAATACTTTCGCTGTCGAATTTTTGGCCTTTTTTACTGAAAATAGGGGTTTTCACGCTATTTTCAGACAAAAATTACCAAACTTCGTTCACGTTTGCTAATATATTGTCAAATAAATCGATGTATTGAGTTTTTTGGCGTCGCATTCGCCCCGCTTTCAAAAATTTTGGATACGTTTGTTTAAAAATGGTGACTTTAATTGACATCTAGGTCCAAAATTTTACAATATTTTTTTCGGTTTTACTTAGGCATCTTTTGGTTTTACTTAGACGTTTTGTGCTGCCTCGTGGTGGAACGTAATTTAAGGAAAAAATAATTACTATAATAGCAATTTCTTTGGCTAAAAAGCCCTATTCTCTACTAAATATCGTAAGTGACATTGCTATGGGACTGGATGTAAGGGGATTTAGCTCTCCTAGACCTTACCCCTGCAGGCCCTGCCGCGCTTACCTTGTACGTTTGTATATGCGACTTTAATTTTGCACTCACAAAATAATACAAAATCATTTACTTTGCTTTGACCTTTCTAGACTATGAGCTGTTAATTTAGAGTTGTAGCCTTCATTCATTTCTAAAATCGTTGTTGATTTTTTTTTGGCTTAGATTGTTCTTGACTTCACATTTCGCTATGTTATGATTGTTTAGCAATTGATTTTCTGTACAGTATATCCTGTGAAGTTGTCTAGAAACGCTATTCTGTGTCATAATAGTAGTAGTACCTTTTTTAAAATGAGTCTGATACGCATCTATAAAAACTTTTAACCCTGAAAATAACCTGAAATGGATTTACGAAGCTTTGGCCCTTCAAATAGAAGTAAAATCAAACAAAAAACGCCGCCCACCAACGTACGATATTTGTTTGATGTTGCGTGTATATAAGAATTTTACCATGATTTAAACAGACTAATTTTACTACGATCTGCAGGAAAAACCAGACAATGGGCTTTGTGATGTCATCACTTAATCGGTGTATAAAACTATAAGTGTAATGCAATGTGTCTGCGTAGTTTGTTTAAAAGAAGTATTACAAATCACTAAACGTGAAGTCTATCCATAAATCGCACAATTACCAAATATTGCTTCGACGCTCGAACTGCATATCACGTTGTGTTCCTGAAAAAACAGTTAAAGCTATGTTTCAATCAGGGCCGAATTGTCTACTCGACTAGATTGACAAAGATTATAATACCTGCACCAACGTCCTGCCACCTCAACGTGGTGGTGCAGTCCCCTCCCCAATGGGGATGGGTCGAAATGGCAGGACAGATCTCCCGAGGGGCTTGACCGAAAGGTCGCCCCCATTGTCTCGGACTCTTTTTTCACTGGGCCGCCCGTTGACCGGTCACAACTGGGCGGCTCCTCTACTTCTTATTGACCGGACCCCCTTTCGGCGTCTCCTTATCCTGGCATTGCTCCTTATTAGTGGCAATGTCCACCCAAACCCAGGCCCCATCAGCAACCATCCTCACCCCAGGTACCCCTGCTCCATCTGCCATCTAGATGTGGGCAGAGATTCTCTTCAATGCTCTGCTTGCCTTAAGTGGGTGCATTTTCCTTGCTCCTCCCTCACCCGTGCTGACTTTCGCACAATCTGTGCAGCTGGCACTGCAGTCGGCTGGCGATGCCCAGCGTGCCATCCCCAGAATACAACTGACTCCCCCACTCTAACCAGTCTCCTTGTTACACCGCCTGCGTCCCCTCCACCCCCTCCCCCAGGGTTCCCCCCACTACCGCCTGGTTTTTACCAATCACGTCCACCTCGGGGCCCCCCACGTTACCTTGCTCCATTTGCTTTCTCGAGGTTGGTAAGGATTCTTTAAAGTGCTCCACCTGCTCCAAGTGGGTGCACTTCTCCTCTCCTCTCTGACCCGGGCTGACTTTCGCAAAATCTGCGCAGCTGGCTCCCCCATGGGTTGGAATTGCCCTGCTTGTCTTAATGGGGACCTTGCCCCTCCCACCCTCCGTCCAGCGTCCCCCCGCTCTTTCTTTCCAGCTCCACCCCCATCCACACCCCCTCCACGTGCTTGCTCAGATCTCAGGGATTCATCTCTGCCTCTCCCCTCTCATCCTCCCCTCCTTAACACATACCCTTCTTCCGCCTTCACCCTTCCTGCCTCATCACCTCCGCCCACAGGTCCACAGTCGGTCCATATCTTGCCACCCCACATTCAAGGAAATCCACGCCCCTCACAAAATCTTCGTATTCTTCAATGGAATGCCGGCGGTTTTCCTTCCTCCCGCCGTGCCGAACTGATCGCTTTTCTCTCTGGCAACCACTATGACCTCATTTTCCTCCAGGAAACTCATCTTTCCTCAACCAAAAAGTTCCAAATCCCTGGTTATTATACCCTTCGCACGGACCGGACATTCGGTAGACAAGGCCCTGTTTCCTCCGCTACTCATAACACTGGTGGTGGTGTCCTCACTCTCATCCACTCTGACCTGGCTTTCTCTCCTGTTTCTGTCTCCTCTCTGTCTTCCCAGGACCCCTACTCAGACTACACCTGTGTTAAAGTCCTTCTTTCCAACCACTCTCCTCTTCAATTTCTTAACCTCTACTCCCCTCCCATCAGAAACACTCCTTCTGACTACCGCACCAGGACCTTCTGTCCTGACATTCTTCCTAACTCCCCCGACACTTTTATCCTCGGAGACTTCAATGCTCACCACCCAACATGGGACAGACTCATTCCTCCTAACCCGCTCGGAAATGACCTGTTTCGCTGGATCACTTCCTCCGGTCTGGAAATTCTGAACGACCCCGCCTCTCCCACGCTCCTTCACCATTCCACTGGGAGCCGTTCTTCCCCTGATATCTCGTTAGCTCCTGCGTCTCTCGCTCCCCACTATGAATGGCGCACTCTCCCTGGCCTTGGCTCGGACCATCTCCCCATTGAAATCGTCCTCCCCCTCTCTCCAGTTCGTCACCCAAACACTCGTCCCCCCAAATTCAACTACAAAAAGGCCAGTTGGGATATTTACCAATCTTATATTGCTGAGCACCTTCCCTCTCTTGATTTCGATGCACTCAACATCCACCAGGCTGCTCATTCCTTTTCCCTCTTCTTAGTCGAAGCTGCCAAGGCCTCTATCCCCTTCGGCCGCCTTGGTCGTCCCCCCAAAGCCTGGTGGTCCCAGGAAGCGAAATCTGCAGTGCGGGAACGACGGAGGGCCCGCTCCGTGGCACACCAATCTGAGTCGCACCGACTCAGATACATAGACGCTTCTCGTAGGGCGTCCTCAGTCATTTCTAGAGCCAAATCTGCAACCTGGCAAGCCACCTGTTTTAACCTGTCTCCCCGTTCTGGTCCTCGTGCTGTCTTCAGGCTTCTCAATGCCATCTCGGGCAAAAAGAACACCTCCCATGACCCTTCTTTTCCTGATTGCACTTCCCCTCTTGATACTGCCAACCACTACGCCTCTTATCTTCGCTCACATCTATCACAAGCGACTCCCCGTTCCTCGCGCAGAGCTGAAACACAGTTCATGAATGAACTCCGGAAAGCTAGCTGTGAGGATGCTTCTTCCCTCCACAATTCTTTCTGCTCCCCCTTCTCCTTGAATGAACTCTCCACTGCCATCAGCAATCTCTCCTCTTCCACTGCGTCTGGCCCTGACCAGATTGCCTACCCTTTACTAAAGCACCTGCCCGAACCGGCACAGCTCCTCCTTCTTTCTCTTTTTAACAGGTCCTGGCACTCTCACACCTTCCCCTCTTGTTGGAAACCTTCCACTATCATTCCCATTCACAAACCTGGAAAACCCACTTCCTCTCCGCCCTCTTTCCGCCCCATTTCCCTCACCTCCTGCATCTCCAAGCTTTTTGAGCGCTTGATTCTTTCTCGCCTAACTTTTCACCTTGAATCTAATCATCTCCTCTCCACTTGCCAGGCCGGCTTTCGTCCTGGTAGGTCATCCCTTGACCAAATTCTAACTCTGTCTCAATCAATCTGGGATGGCTTTCAAAAGAAAAAACCTCCAGACCGAACCATTTTGGCTTCTGTTGACTTCTCCAAGGCTTTCGACTCGGTCTGGCACTCTGCTCTTTTTCACAAACTCCTCTCGCTCAAACTCCCCCCTTGCTTCGTTCTCTGGGTGCGCTCCTTCCTTTCGGATCGTAGAGCTAAAGTCCAGGTTGGTGGTTCCCACAGCCGCTCCTTCCGCATCAGACGTGGGGTCCCACAGGGCTCGGTTCTTGGTCCAGTCCTTTTCATTCTGTTTGTTGATGACATCACTAAGGATTTACCTCGGGATGCCCATGCCTCCCTGTATGCTGACGATCTGGCCATCTGGTCCTCTTCCCCAGACCCGCTCAAAGCCTCCTCTGTTGTCCAATCCTCCCTCACCGTCCTTGAAACATGGTCCAACTTATGGAGACTTCCACTCAATCCAAAGAAGTGTGAGTCCTCCTTTTTCTCTACAGATCCCCATCAAGCCTCTTTCCAACCCCGACTGAACCTCTTGGGCTTCCCTGTTTTGTTCAATCCCACCCCTAAATTCCTTGGAGTAACTTTTGATCGGACTCTATCCTTTGGGGTCCCACAAAAGAATCTCTCTCCCTACTCTACAAAGCCTTTGTCCGTCCGGTGCTCACATATGCCTCTCCTGGATGGTTTCCGTTCCTCTGCAATACTGCAACCAATCATCTGGAAGTTCTACACAGAGCTGCATGCAAGGTCATTACTGGTTGCCTCTCTTCCACCCCCTCCTCACTACTCCTTCTCGAGGCCCAACTCCCTCCTCTAAAGCTGACTCTAGAGCATCAGACCCTCTACTCCTTTGAACGTGCTCTGCGCCTCCCCCCCGACTTCTCCAGCCTTTATGCCTTGGCAAACAAAAACGTTCCCTGTCGACTAAAGAAGAAACCCTCCTGGAGATCATCTTGTTCTTCAGCCACACTACCACTCCCATCCCCACGTGAGTCTCTGATCACTTGCCCCCCTTTTCCACCATGGTCCACAACCCACTTCACTGTTTCCCCCTTCATTCCCGACTGCACAGGCAGCAGTTCAGCCCGACTCTAAATTGCTTCAAACCGACTATCCTCTCTCCCCCCTCTGATATCCAAGTATGGACTGACGGTTCTGTCCCCTCCCTTTTCGGTCCTGGTGGTGCTGGAGTCTATGCTACATGCTCCAAATGCAACACATCCCATTCCTTATCCTTTTCCTCTGGTCCAATTGCCACCAGCTTTACAGCCGAAACCTTTGCCCTCAAGCAAGGTCTTGCTTGGTGTACTAGCCATTTGATGAACTGCAAATTCCAGTCAGTTCTTTTCCTAACCGACTCTCAATCAGCCCTCTCTATCCTTTCTTCAGCCCCCACTTATCTCCTGCCTGAGTCCCTATGGAATGTTTGGTCCCTTGCCTCTTCCCTCTCCAACAATACCACTTTGAGCTTCCAATGGGTCCCCGGACACGCAGGTCTTCCCGGAAATGAAAAAGCTGATCTACTTGCCAAAACTGGTGCCTCTCTGCCCACTGATGCGATCCCTAGCCCTCTCCTACCAGTTATTGCCAACGTCCGTTATTCCCAATACCGCAATTGGAGACGTCACATCTCTCACTCCCACCTGAACTTCCAAGTCCCCGAAGTCTCTTCGGAGGAACTTCTTCTTTCTCGCTCCATACGCTGTGAGCTCTCTCGTCTTCGCTGCCATGGTCACAGTCTTCTTTTATCTTCTTATCTTCACAGGATCAGTCGGAAGGAGAATTCTGATTGTAGTGCCTGTGGACACCCTCTACAGGACCTCAATCATCTCCTCCTCGATTGTTCTGCTTCTGAACCCCTTCGCAAATCTATCTTTGGCTCCTCTCTTTCTATTCTCGATCTATGGTCCAGACCTTGGGGTGTGGCCCGACTGTTGGGTCTCCGCGGAGTTCCTCCGCGCCCCCATCCCTCGGAAGGGGTCGGGTAGTACCACCACCACCACTACCAAGATTATAATACAGTTTCCAAAGTGACTTGTGTACGATTGCATGATAAGCCTACACAGGGTGCCTGATTCACACGTCCAACAAAACGCAATATTATACACATATAGTAGAAACGGGTAGAGCAGAGATTGCCGGCACGAAATGTACGTGGTAATATTTGGGTAAGTGGTTCCAAGCAAGAAGGAAAGAATGTTTACCTTCTTGATTTTTGATTGCACATTTGCACACCTACTTATTACAAAGCATAGGCCTAGAAGCTCAGTGGAAGAAAACTTTGATTTTTCGGCTAATATTTTGAGTTTTCGTCCGCAGCGTGGCCGGGAGAGTAAAGGCGTCGTTTTTTCGACAATCCTGATCGCAAGATCTAAGTTCAACCCGCACCCTGGCCACGTTGTTGCGACCTTGGATAAGGCGTTTTACGATGATTACCTTTGCTTGGTGGCTTCCAACAAGCAGCAAACTCAGTGGGCAATAATTCGAAAAAATTCACAGGAACATTGAAAACTCCTAAGCAGGTGCGGATTCGTCCAAGCACGAAGTACAGTTACTGCAATTAAAAGCGTACGGATTGTCCAATAGTTAGCGTCTAACGCTGTCCAGTGGCACTGTGACAGGAAGATAAGTATACACTACAACAACAACCATAGCCGTAGCCAGGGAGGGGGCCCAGGGGGCCAGGGGCCCCCCCAATTGAAATACCACCAATGATATAAAGTTATGATAACGTAGCCTAGCAATGTTTAGTTGCAGTTACGGACGACGAGAGAGCCCATGGGGTCCCTGACTAACATCCAGGGGGCCCCTAAGTAAGAACCAGGGGGCCCCTGACCAACAACCAAGGGGCCCTGGAACCCCAAACTAACGACCAGGGGGCTCCTAAACGACAACCAGGGGCCCCAGGGCCCCTAAGTGAAAAACAGGGGCCCCCAGGGCCCCTAACTAACTACCAGGGGGCCCCAGGACCCGTACTTGAGGACCAGAGGGCCCCTATCCGACAACCAGGGGGCCCCTAACTAACGACAAGGGGGTCCAGGGCCCATAACTAGCAACCAAGGGGCTCCGGGCCCCTAACCGACAACCAGGGGTCCCCTAACTAACAACTAAGGGGCCCTGACTAACAACCAGAGGACCCCTGGGCCCCTAACCAACAACCAGGAAGCCCCGGGGCCCTTAACTGACGACCAGGGGGGCCCAGGGCTTCTAACTGACAAACAGGAAGCCCTGGGGCCCCTAATTGACAACCAGGGGGCCCGGGGCCCCTAACTGACGACCAGAGGGCCCTGGCCCGGGGCCCCCTAACTGACGACCAGAGGGCCCTGGCGCTCCTAAATGAAGACCAAGGGTTCTTGGCCAGTAGCCCCGCAATTCAATTTTTTAACAATACATACGCAAAACCTGTGAAAAATCGAAAAGTGTTGTGCTAAAAGTTGCAACTCCAGGCCTTTGTTTAACGTTATTATAAACCTAATGCTATAACACAGGCGGTAATGCAAACCCCCAACTGAAATACTACCAATGATACATATAATGAGAGCATAGCCAGTATGTTGCCCTTGTCCGGAATTGCAGTTTGTTTAATTTAGGATATAGGCGTGCAAAAGCAAGTAATAATAATGACGACCACCTGTCCACGTCATAATAATGTCATGCAATTCCTGGAGGTTTCAAAAAACTGTCAAGTGACTTGACTCGAGTCCTCCACGTTTTGGAAAAAAAGTTTGTTTAATTTTGCTTTAAATGCTTTTTTTATGAAAGAACTTAAGGGCGCGATCTTATCTCAAAATCATAGGCGAAGCCAGGGGAGTGACCCAGGGGGCCCGGGACCCCTCAATTGAAATACCACCAATGACAAAAATTTGACAAAAAAATCTTGTTTCTTCATTTTCAGTTTCTTTTAGCATCTTTGCGTACAACAGTACACGCGTACAACTGTAATTAACAATAAATAATACTGACGACCAGGAGCCTGGCGTCCTCCTTAAGTCAATTTTTTTCAACCAATTTAAACGTATAACCAGGGTGAAATCTAGGATTTTTGTCCTAAAAGTTGGTATCTCAGGCCCTCATCTTAACTTTTTATGAACGTAATGCAATAACCAGCACCGTATTTGCCACATGGCTAAGTGCCAGGTTCCGGCCCTCAGATGGTAAGACTTTTTTTGGTCTTTACCTATATTTGCTGGAAAATGTTGCAAAAATTCCCTAAGTGCCAGGGGCCCCGCGCAATGTAAATCCAGCCCGGGAATAACATGTTTAGTAAGGGTAACTATCTATTGTACCAACGATTCACCTCGCCAGTTTTTACGTAAAAAATACTTTTAAAAAAATAGCTAGGGAAAATGCTCATTGAACAAATTATTGAAATTGAATTTAGGGGTCCTGGGCCCCCTGGCCGTACATGTACTCCTGTAACTGGTTAACTTCATGACAAAACAAAAATCTCTAAGGAAAATCTTCGAGTGGATTATTATTTACTGCTAAAATATTGCAGGAGGCAATGTGGCTTACTTCCCCCTACATGGACCATATCACCCACAATTAAAATTTTACACTATACTGCAAGATTTTAAACGTGTTTTAGAATTCAATTGCAAGTAAAAGGAGGATTGAACAATTAAAATTTTTCGATTGACTTTCTAATGTTAAAAATCTAGCTCTTTTAAATGGCTGTGAACACGTGCGAAATGTGATCCAGTGGGATTAAAATAGCTTTTTTTCCTAAAACTTACGAAAATCGCCCAGCGGCTGGTGGCTTTGCCCCCAGACCCCCATAGCCACCGGCGGCTGGGGGCTCCGCCCCCAGACCCCCGTCTGTGGTACGTTTGAGTATACTAGCTTACTCAACACATCTCCTAAGTTAGGTATTTGCATTTTCTAACGATTAGTTTTCGCCCTCTCCCTTTACCACAATCCTGGTTTAGTGCCAACAGACTACAGCTTCAGATCTTCCATTCTACGATATCTTTGCCCCACAAAAACTTCCTTTTTTGAAAAATTCTGATGACGTCATTGCATGTGATTTGTGGTTTGGGCCTTCCCAATCAAAAATCCTGGCTACGCCTATGACAACAACAACGTTTTTGCTCTGCCCTCTCTTTTTACTCTCAACGCTTTTGTTGTAACCATTGTCAGCAGAACTTTACCATTGTTGCCTGCAATTATTACAGCATAGACTCATTATTAGGAGTCTATTGTTACACACAACGTTGATGCATTTAGCATTGAATACAAATATTGAATATTTTGTTGTTTTGATTTTTAGGTTCATTGCCCAGTTTATAAAAACCTACGAGATTGGTTTGACTATGTTACTTTGTCGGTTCAAGGACTTTAAGGACGCCAGATAATTTTCAAGGCCATTAGTTCATTTTTCAAGGATCAAGGACACAGCAAAATTTTAAGGCAAATTCAAGGACGATTCTTGAAATTTAAGCACGTTTGGCAACCCTAACTATGCCTTGAGGAAATTAATAGACTTGGAGCTACCGGAGTGAAAATGGAGGCCTGAGACTCGCAAAATAGTACTTATCGCTTCAGAATTCGTTGAAAATCGAACGATTTTCAAAATCGCAGATTTTTGGATAAAAACCAGAAATCGAAAATTTTTTGAACTAAAGACTTTTTTTTTTTTTCTTCACCTTTTTCGTTTGATCCACACTCTCGAATTCACGTAGATAAAGTTCTCGTGCCCCCCAAACATTTCTTTATGCCCCCCCAGTCGCGCTATCCTGGCGCCGGGCCTGATTCCTTTCATTGCGCAGCCACCGCATAATCTTGAATGAGCGCTAATTTGAAACTTGCATATTGCAATCTTTCGATCATGCGTTTTTTTATCACGTGATTTGTTGTAAAATGTTAAAGTAAAATTACAACAATGTGCTCTCTTTGCAAATTGCGGTTGTCCTGAAAAGGACTGCAGTGATTTTTGAGCGTATTTTTTGCTTTTCAAATAAACAAAAAGATTAGTGTTTTAAGTAAAGTTGTTGTGCTTTAGAGAATTGGCGAACTCGAAAAGCAAAATTCAAGCTACGGAATTGGGATTCATTCAATCCAGACTCCTACCATATCATTCGCTCTATGACGTTCAACTGGAAATACTCTCTCATGACACCTCTCCGCAAAACTCTGAATTTATTAAAACTTAATGGCATCTTCAAATAAAAATTTGCCAAATTTATGTAATCATGTTCATCATTAAACAGCTTCCCAGTCCTTTTGTGACCGCTTCATACAATTAAGCGATATTCTAAGTTACTCTACTAAAAAACAAGAAAGCTAAGTGTAGTTTAAACCTACTATTGAAACGACAATTGGTAAAGAACTTCTCTCTCTCTGAGGATCTAATCTGTGGGACAAAATCAACAATTCCCTAAAAAACCTCAGTTGGAATTCGTTCAAAAAAACACTTCAAAAAACGTTTACTCAAAACTACCCCATCAAATGAACTCAATTAGTCTGACATTATCTTCGTCTCTTCTAAGCTCTTAATCTGTACAACATATCACATTTTATTTTCCTCAAATAAGCTCATTTTTTTGGATATTTGCTGTTATTTCCACTGCGTTTACTACTTTATTCCTTTTATGTTTACAAGTTATCGGCTGCTAATTGTAGGCCTATCTACACTACATAACAATGTCATTGACACAGGTGGAGTCCTCGAGGACGTCCTTGCCCCCAGTCTTTAGGTTACTTTTTGCAGTTAAATACTTTATGTTAAATTTTACAAAGTGTCGTTTGGCGGCCGAAACGTACGCGCTCATTTGTTGATTGGCAATAGGCATTAGATGCGAGACTATAGAGAAACATCACGTACACTGGAACGTAAAGAAAAAATAGGCTTACAAAATAGGATCGGAAAAATGTGGGAAAGCTTAAGTTTTTCTAATTTAACTTTTAAGGTGTTTTCTTTTTTCAAATCGCTTGGAAAGTCAAATTGCATAATCTGATTAAAAAGCCACAAAAATTGCTATTTTTCTGAAAATAAAAATTTCTAAAATTGTTCAACGGAGGCATGAGGACTTTGCCCTCGCCCTCGAAACCCCGTATTTTTCCAAAGATTTGATCTTGCAAATACCGGGTAATACCACAATAATGTGACAACATTTGACATTTTTTTACACTAGAAGGGCTGTATATTGGTTGAAGCAATGCCAAAAAAATGTATTTATTCTCCTGCATCAATAAAACCTTGGTATTTGCTTAATGCTACTATTAAAACAGTTCTGTAAAAGCCAAAATTTCAAGTTTCAGGAAACGATAATTTTCATGCACTATATATTGAATTGTATATTTTACATTCGCGATAGAGCTGTCACTAATTTTGACAATCAATCAAATTTTTAAAAACAAAGTTTTTGCATAACTTTAAACAAGTTGGTAAAGCGGTAACGCGTATGTCTTTGGAATAGTCAGGATTGGGTTGAATTACCTCACCGATGAAACCGAACACAATTGTTGCTAACGGTTGCAAACACAATTATCACCTTATTGGAGTGCAGTAATAGCACTTTGTCATGTATTGATGCACAAAAATTTCCAGGATTTAAATTTTTGCTTTATCACGAAAATATAAACATCAAAGTGGCAAAACTGCAGTTGCAGAGGGAAAACATGACTTGCGCTTAATTACTATGATTTAGTAATTGTCACTTAAAATGACCGAAGCACTCGCCTCCGCACTGTTCGCACTGCAGGTGAAACAAAGCTGAAGACTGAGGAGAAGAAGACAAAATAAAGGATTACTGCCTGTGGATTGTTACCGCTGCAATGCGATTCTGCCTATAGTTGTGGGATCTAGGTTTAATGATGGAACAAAGATATGCTACATCTGTTCATAAACAAGCGTTGCAATGAGCATTGTGAATGTGATAAAAAATAAATTAAAAAATAAATTGATTAGTGTCGCAGTGGATATAGCAAGCTTGTCTATTGTACATATTTTTCTGTCCCATTCCATAGCAGTTCATGCCTGTCCCATCTCATCTTATGGGATTCCTATCAAAATACAATTTAATAAAAGTTAATAAATTGATGAAATTTAAGTGTAATGTGTACTAGATAGGACTATACGTACAAGAGAGATACAAAACGACAAAATTTATTGAATTTGTTAACTTTAAAGTTTAGAAGAGTTCACAATGAATTATCATTCTGGCACTCATATTACGAGTCACCGTGCTCATTATAAATTTTACGGTTTGGTATCCCTTTCCAATGCTTGCCAATCTGTTTAGGTATGACGTTATCAAAAGGCTATCACATGGCTATTGTCTCATAGGTCTCATGGGAAATGCAATGCGTGCTGTCCCAATCCATCCCATGGGACATTTTCCATGGAAATCCCATTCCCACGGACAAGCCTGGGATATAGTATTTGATACTGAAACGGAAGACTTGAGTTCGATTCCCGGTCGGATTAAACCAAAAACCATCAAACATGGTATTCACAGCTTCCCTGCTTGACGTTTAGCAATAAATAGGGACAGTGTAAAGACTCCATGGTGTACGGTAGCCAAGTAGCAGCTTGGCTCGAACCTTAAAAGCTCTTTTTGTCATCTCCTTAATTGCCAAAGCAACGTGGTGAATAAGCATGTAATTACATTTAAAGGTACAATTTATGCTATCAATTTCATTTGTTTAAGAAAGATAAAATGAAATTTTTCGCGTCCACAGAATGCAGCGGCGCATTGAAAATAAGTATCAGCCAATTTCGGGACTACAAATTGTGTTTTTGCGCTAATTTTTTTTTCATGTTGAAGAGTTCTGATAACTTAAAGGAGGCCTTCATTTGAAATAGGCTATTATTTAAATAATCCGGAATATTTTTCTGAACACGTTATCGAAAGTTCCGTCCAGAAATTCCTCACCGTTCTTGAGATATCCTCTAAAATCCGCTAATACTCCGCTAATCCGTGACGTCACTTGCCCGAGTTTGGCTGAGTTTGTATGGGCTGTGTAAGGTATAGAGCAGACAGTTTTGAATAAAATAGGGTATAATTCACTTAATTTAGACAAGGATAAACATTCAAAACTGTTGCCTATCTACTCTATACCTTACACAGCCCATACAAACTCAGCCAAACTCGGGCAAGTGACGTCACGGATTAGCGGAGTATTAGCGGATTTTAGAGGATATCTCAAGAACGGTGAGGAATTTCTGGACGGAACTTTCGATAACGTGTTCAGAAAAATATTCCGGATTATTTAAATAATAGCCTATTTCAAATGAAGGCCTCCTTTAAAGTTTTGCATCCTTTGTCAAAACCTGATGACAGATAAATTGAAATTTTGCATTGCATCTTATTCGATCAATTTCAGTTATAAATTGTCTTACTTGCAGTTTTTTTTAAAAGAACCATTAAATTTTGAGTGGAGATTGGCTGTTTTTAAATTTTCACTAATTTTTAGCCTCATATGTTCTTAATTTTTTTCAAGAATAAAATGACACAGATTTATTCTTGCTGGGTCTAAAGTTGTCATTTGCTATTGAGCATGATTATTGAAATATAGCATACAGATAAATTATGAAAGGCAATATCAAAAACGCCAAAAAAGATCAACTAATTGATTGCAACTAACGATAGCCCGTGTTCTTAAGCGTGTTTGTTTATATCGATGAGCTGGGATTGTTTTCAATTTGCTGTTGAACTTTGAAAAAAAATGAGCTAAGTGTTCTTATAAAAAAGGGCAATAGAAAACAAACTCACAAAAAAACGCAACGCAAACCAAAAAAAAATACAACAATAACACTGTCGCAAAAAAATGATTGAAAATATTACTTTTTTCGGTATTCACTAGCTGACCAAATTATAGGATTTGTCGTGGTCCTAAGCACCAACCCTTTGTTTCAAAGCGACGTTTATCATTTGTTTGTTTTTCCAAATAACCCCTTCAAATAAACATCAGTTTTGCTTTTCTTTTAATGCATAGTGTAGAAAACAAAAAAGTTGTTTCAAAGCAAAACTAAAAAATCAACTTCAAATAAACAAATGCATTACATTGAGTTTATAAACTTTGCAAGATTTTTAAAGCCGGAACTGTCAAACATAAGGCTTTACAGTAATAATGTTAGTCTAGTCATCCCACCAACACCGCCACAGTTTTGGGAAATACAACCTTGCAATGCAAGTGCGGTTACTTTATGAGAAAAAAACACGGATTTTCTTGCTTGCCAATTTTTTCGCGAAACTTAATTAAGACGATCGAAAAAAAGAAAAAATCAGCAACGGCCTGTTTTGTGTAAACCGTTGGATGGCTCGAGGATTATGGCGCACTAAACGAGCAACGTATGAGCAAAATGTGGAACTGCAATAATTAAATTTTATAAAAGCTCGGCTGTAGTGTAATCAAGCGCTACCGCGTAATATTTTTTAGGGGAGAAAATAAAAACGTAAGATGTTTCTGAAGCCGAGGCTAATTGTGTAATTACAATTTTGAAAGCCATTTGTTTTTATTGTTACTATGGCGGTACAGGCTGTTGAATGTGGAATAGCAGACCTAGTTAATTCTTACCCATATCTTATTTTGCTTCGCGATATTTTTACGGTGTGCTACATTGTTTTACATTGTTCCTAACGACATCTTTTAATTTATTTATTCAGCAATATGCTTAGGCTAATTCTACAGTATTTATCAGCTTTTTGCTCTATACCACCCTGCAGCTCAAAGGTAATGATTTCGTTAATTTATTTTTTGCCGGTTGGTCGAGCGGTGACGCGTTCGTCTTCGGAGCAGGAGGTCTGAAGTCCAAATTTCGAGCGGTCAAATCGGACACAGTGTTGCCAACGGCTCGCCACCTCATCGACATTTCTTCGAATAAAGGAGTTGTGTTGTCCGTGTGCAATGGCGCAGAGATGGGCCCCACAAACTTGTTGCACGCTTCGGCGTAATGGAGCGAGTACAATGCAGACCCAGCGCCACAGGGGGCATACCGGGGCCGTGCCCGCCAAATGGCTGCTTGTGCCCCCCAAACGAAAACTGTGCCCCCCCAAGCAAGGACTGTGCCCCGAAGAAATTAACGGGATTGGGGCTACTGGAGTGCAAATCGAGGCCAAATTGGCGTTTTTTGTGGACTGAAAACGGATTTCTTAACGTTTTTGGGATGAAGACCTTTTTTTTTTTGAAGATCACCTGTTTTCGGCCAGTAAAACTGCTTAAATTTACGATTTCGGGCAAAAAATTCCGTGCAATTTTGGTGAAGCCTTTTTTTTTTTTTTTGGAGATCACCTGTTTCCGGCCGGAAAATCTCTTTGAGTCTTTGCTTCTCACCTTGTTCACTTGATCCAGATTTGGATAAATTTCTCGTGCCCCCGTGCCCCTCTCAAATTCACGCTAAATAAACTGCTCGTGCTCCCCCAAAATTTATTTCTGCCCCCCCAGTCACGCTATCCTGGCGCCGGGCCTGGTACAATGAAAGAATTGATTTATTATGTTTTAAATGTGGGATGACAATGATGTCTATTTTAAACATTTTCGCGTTATTAAAATTAATTCTTGTTTTTAAAACTCCGCTTTTAATGCGGTAATGACCAAAGATAGATTGCAATTTCTATGACTTGATTGCTCCGTTTCTGGTTATGCGTATTCTTGTAGCAAAAACTATCTTGGAAATGCAGCTCAGCACAAGCAGGGGCCCCAACTAAGATGCAGCCTTCACAAAGCGTAAAACCGAGAGCCTAACCTTAGTTTATTTTAACCAAATAAAGCTGGTACGGTGATACATGGGGCATAACAAATTTTAAAATAAACTCTAGATACGTTCGTACGCTCACGATTTCACACACAGCGTAGACTGGGCCTAAAGCGCTTCCGCGTAGTTGTGCATTTTGCTGGCAAAAAATTAGCGGTGACAGAACGGCAATTAAAAATGACAAATTCTGGCTTGCGCATATAAGAATTACATTGGTTTAACCGTTTCTAATAAAAGTTAATTTTTACAAATATCGTTCTGGTTACTGCGTTATTTTTGGCTGTTCTGTGCTAAAAAATGCTTGCAGAATCGCTTTATGCAAATAGCGCAACGGTTAAGAATTGGAATCGGCTCTCGCAGGAGGTAGTTCAATTCTCTCTGGCATGACAAAATTCCACATGTACACATGCAAAATACTTGTTTTTTTTACTTTTCATTTTCTTGCATTAATCAAAAAAAAGTTCTTACAAACTCAATGTTGATTGTGAAGCTAAAACTTTGATTTTGATCCAGCTTCTTAATATACGCAGTTAGACGATTTTTGTCATAATTTACTTGTTTAACTACTAACATATTTAATCTGCAATATCTTGATGTCCTTCATGGTCGACTCCTGGGAAGCCATGTCAACTTCCACTGCTGTCCAGCTCTGAACATGCGCTGTCCAGCTCTGAACATATTTAATGACGTCGTTATGGTTTTCATTCGATTTAAAAGTTTTCAAAGTTTTAATGATGAATGGCTTGTTCAATGATCTTAAAAGAGAGTAGTACATGCTGATTGAAATGCATAGGGATTAGAGCTTTAGGGCGTTTCAGGCTTTAGGGCGTTTAGGGCTTCAGAGCATTTGGTTGTTTGAGCCATTACAAAGTGGTAACCCTAGATCTGAGAATCAACCCTAACTCTACTAGTTAGTATTATCCTAGCCCTAACCCTAAAAACCTAACCCTAGAGCTTACCTAGTTTTAACCCTAGCCCTAACCCAGAGAATCAAACCCAGGAACTTGGTCAAGACTCAAACAGTAACTTGCCTGGGAATCAAACAGTAACTTGCAAAGACTGGGCCTGTCAGAAAACCGGTTGACCGACTGGTCAACCGGCGTAGATTTTGAAATTTACCGGTCGGGTTGGGTCGAGGAAATCCTGATCGGTTCCATCTCTGGTCCATGCACTGATTAGACCTGTACAAAAACAGGAAAGTTTTGAAATGTGAGGAGATCCGCATGTTTCCCCGTTGCATTACCTTTAAAACCATCACATACCAATTTTCGATCGGATTCATCTACGTTTACAGATCGCGCAAAGCGATTTTTTATTTTCAGGATTTATGAACTAATTGTTAGCAACCGCTAGATGGCGCAACAGGTAGCAAAAGTTTAAAACGGTGTTTAGACGCGTTTTAAATCAAGGAATGTGATTTAATGTTACTTGGCTCAATTATTTAGCTACTGAGGCACATCAATCAATGCAATGCGACCAGGAGTAGCATTAGTTTTTGCTAAAATGGCAGCTCAGCAGGTCCAAACACTTAAAAGAGCTCTGCAACAGACACAGATATCTTTGGCACCCTGCCAGATGAAACTGTGAAACATAAGGCGTTCAAACACTAAAAATTATTTACAAAGGTATCATCTAAACACACCATGCAGTGGTTTGCATAAACAAAATTTCAAAAATTGTGTAGGAGAATCGTATTGCCAAACAAAAAATTGTGATCGTTTCGTTTCTCTACAATCACAGTGCAAATTGCTCAGTCAATCAATCATAACTTATTATTTCACAAATTACTGACAACATTTTACTTGAAAGTTTTTTCATGAGTTGCTTTTGCGAAATCTGGAAACTGTTCTCGATGAGCTTCTATCGCTTGCAATAGATCGTGTTTTTGCTAAACATCATCAGTAATTATAGTGGCACAGTCAATATTGAGCTTCACACCCCGCTCCGCTGCATCGTTTACAACTTTCACTGTTCGCACAAAGTCTCTAGCACAACAACAATCATCTGACGTTTCCCATGCACTCTCGGCATGGCTGTGAGAGCAGGTCATGGCTGATATTTAATGCTGTAAACAAAAACCAAGACTCCGGTCCAATTAGGTCAAACAATTTTGTTGATCGATCAATACGAACAAACACTGGCTTGCCGGTTCGGAAAACTTCTGGTTGAGTTGTTTGTAATAGTGTTTTAGCCATTTCTTCTTTGGTTTCAAACGAAATATTTTGGTTGCTGCTGAACATCGCAAAAACGACCAATTCTGCTGTTAAATACCAGCAATGTTATAAGACTTTTAGCAAAGCAGCTTCTGCGATCTCATTATCCACGGTTCGGTAGTCCATCATCTGATAAATAAATTTTGGGTCATTGCATGGGGCGTCAGTGTCAGCGTTTAATCTCTTTTGTATAAAAGCCAAGTATTTTTTTGCCTTGTCCAAGATTCGGTATTCTCAAAAAGGCTTACCTCACACAATACTACTTTCACTTGGTTTTCTGATAGTTTACTGTATTTCAAGTTACCTGTAATTTGATCGTCTGCAAGCTACGACTACGAGAACTGTCTTTAGTTAATTTTCCAAAGGGAACACCTCAAAACCTATGCGCAATTTTTTCACATAGTTGTTTAAAAAGAACTCAATGATCTTTAGCTAGTTTCAAAGTGCATTTTAAATTTTACATATGTTCTTCTTAAAAATCTTACCAAAACTCACAAGCGTTTTTATCTTTGACTTTCCTGAGGTTTCAATCACTGCAAAGTGTTTTTTGTTTTTGTCAAACAAAAATCTGAAGTTCAATAATTCAATGAATGTCTTGTCTAAGAGTCGAACCCAGATATTAAATTACCAAAGAGATATATAGAGCATGGTTTACCTGAGAATCGTTCACCGGTTTTCAAAGAAAATTTTTATAGATTACTTGTATTTCAGTATGGGATTTGACCTGAGTGTTGCCAACGAAGTCGGTACATTTTGAAAATTTAAAAGTTTTGTAAGCATCATAGCTTTTAATATTTTTTGAGACTTATTTTCTGCAAAAACTTTAAATCTATTGTATCTGTGTTGAAGGCAGGGATGTGGAAGCGGAAGCTGGAAGCGGAAGCAGTGGAAGAGGTAAATTTTTGTGGAAGCGGAAGCGGAAGCTGGAAGCGGTAAATGGGTACCGCTTCCGCCTCCACTTACGTTGTTCGACAATACTCGCACTAAATGTTTTTTTAACACAAAACAAACAATTGAAACATACCATTACAAGAGTTTGTGAAGCCAGCTGTTGCAGAAAGTATCCACTCTTAAACTCGCAAAAATTTGAATCCACCGCTGTTTGCTAAACTCATTGCCCTCAAATGCGAATCGGGGCAATAACTTTTTAAATCTTTGGTTTAAAACTTTATAAATACTGGCAAAGCCATATTTTGCCGAAATTTCAGCAACAATCCCAGTTCACACTTGGAAAACAAAGCTTCGTGGTTTCTCATTTACAAATTATAAAAGGCAGTTAGCGAATACCAAGTTACCAACGCACTATTTTGCAATCTTTCGACTGTTGGCAAATCTCGCAAGTTACTATCGATTCACAACGGGAAGTTTTATTACTCAAATAAAATCAAGCTTTTTGAAGTAATGTTAGTTAATATAATTTTTTAAATAATTTAATTTCATTGTCATTAAAGTATTATGAAAGAAAACTGAGTATTTTGATGTTGCTTTCGCGTATTCCATTTGACGATTCTTTGCGGTAAGTAACTTAATTGTGAGTGTGTAGCGTTAAATTTGGTGATAGGAAAATTCTCTGGGGACAATAGCGTACGTTTGTAATGTTTGGGTTCGTGAATCACGAAAAAAATACAAAAACAATAGTCGCAGTGCGCTCACTTTCTCAAAACCGCTGTTTTCATTATTTAATTTAATTTTATTGTAAAATACTAACCTACCAAGCTGACGGTACTTCGGTCGATTTAATAAAGTGCCTTTCTTGCAACCACCTATGGAGTTCGGTGACGTCTCAAAGTATTTTCCTACGTCCAAACTTTAAACTTGTTTACGATTAACGATATGCAACTCAATTCATTGTTTTTCTCGTGTTGACAAGGCGGTGAGAATTCGTAGTAGATGACGTAAGTATGTAATAAATGACATGCATATTCGGCGTATAAATAGAGATACGACCATTCAAACTTGATATTTGACCAAGTAAATTTAAGTAGCTCGTACTCATAGCCTAATACGTATTGAGCAGTTGAGAATTAAGTAAAATTCAGTGCGTTTTTGCTTCATTCAGTTAGTTAAATGTTCATTACTTTGAATAAAATGTCGTAAATTAATCACATTCGCTCTAAATTATTTTTTCCCAAGTTAAGCAAAATAAAATTAAATCAGGTGGACAGTTTGTTACTTGATCTTCGTGTTTATTAAGCCGTTTAACATACGTGCGAATATATTTTTTGTTTCATTTAAGAACTATATATACGCCTACTTTTGATTACAGACAAGGATAGCTTGTTTAGAAATCGGCATTTTCAAGCAGATCTTAGCCACTAGCCGGATATTTTATTTTCATCTGCCCTCGATCCGCCGAATACTTAATTCGTTTCGAACTAAAATTAATTACGATCCTGAAAGATTTTTGCTGCTGCGCACTCTTAGATGCATAAAGAAGAAGAATAAGGTTTTATAATTGATTAGGTAAGTTTATATAGATTTCAGTAAAGCACTAAATTGTTTCTAACAGGCGAATAATTTCTGTAACTACGGGCGGCAAAGTAGGCCTACGTATATTTGCTAATGTAAACGGAGCAGCTTATTTAGCTGCGCTTTCTAATAAACATTTATTTGATAGAGCAACGTAATTTTATATGTACTTTTTTTGTCATTTAAAGAAGTTTACAAAGCTGATATTTTTAATTCTGACACGCCGCACTATCACACAATGTCCCAAACAAGATGGAGTGCCGTTTACGACCATTTTGTTGAAGAGGGCAACAGTTTTCGTTGCATTGTACTTAAAAGTGATGGAATTTTGGAATGCAATTCACTGGTTCCAAAACTAAAGCAGGGAAGCGCTTCAGCAAATTTAAAAAGGCATCTAAAACGCCATCACCAGCAAACGTTTCAAAAAGTTGAGCAACAAGATTCTGCCACTACAAAAAAAGCCAAGTTAGAGAAAGTAAAAGGCCAAAATGCCGTAACAAATTATTTTCAAAAGGTTAATCCAAATCCAAAAGCAACAGCTTCCATCACTGCAGAAGACTTCAAAAACGGCATTTTAAAAATGGTCGTTTACAATGGAGTTCCTCTCACGTTTTTTCAGGACGATGGCTTTCAACTTTTAAATGGGGACTTTGCCAAAATCTTGGGAATTTCTTTAGGGCGGCAAGCCATTCGAAACATGGTTTTGAAAAGATCGGAAGAGGAGAGATCGAAGTTGAAAGGGTCTCTTTCTAAAACTTTTGTCTCGCTCAAGTTTGACGGAGTAACTAGACTCCGTTCTCATTTTTTAGGAATCTCTGCCCAGTTTTTTAGCGAAAAACGCGGTCTGTCTGTAAAAACTTTAGCTTTAGTGGACACTGAAGCAAATCATACCAGCGCTCATTTAAAAGAAATTTTATTGAAAACTATGAAGGAGTTCAGCATCACAAAGCAACAAGTTTTAGCATGTGTTGTTGACAATGCATCTAATATAACACGAACTGTGCAGCTATTAAATGAAGATGAAGAAGATGAACAAAATGAAGATCATGAAGAGGCTATTCAAGAGATTGACCAAATGGGTACTGGATTTGATTGCACAATTTACCACATGAGATGCGCTGAACATACTTTACAATTGGGAATTCGCGATGTTTTAAAAAAAGGCCGATCTGATAAGTTTTTAACAAAACTACGGAAAATTGCTCAGCATCTACGTGCACCACACACCGATGGAATTCTAAAACGACGAGCTGGAAAAGGGATGCTGATTGACATGCCAACACGTTGGGGAAGTACTTTCCTCATGCTTCAGCGTTTATTGGATTTGAAATCTTTTATTCAAGACCTTGGATCACAGGATTCTTATCTAACTGAAAGTGAATGGTCTGAGGTAAAGATGATGGTCGATGTATTGCAGATCCCGCATGCAGCGACAATTTCTCTTCAAAAGCAAGATCTCACTCCAGGCGAATGCTTGCTTCAATGGAGAGAAGTCATGTTTAAATTGAACAAGCAAGACAACAGTTTGTCTCGTTCTTTGCATAACTCCTTGCTATCTCGCCAACAGCTTCTCTTGGATAATGATGCTTTCTTGGCTGCGATTTGGGTAAGTGCAAAGTAAAAACAATTTAGTTCAGTATTAATTGAGCCACAGTTTTGTATAATCTTGGAAACTTTTAAATACGTAAAATGCTTGCCGTGTGATAGTCTTTGCAATTTGCATATGCACATAACATGGACTGTGCTTTGAATCTTGAGTGTTTAATATAAAAATAATTGTGTATAACGAGTCCAGCAAAAAAGCGACAAATCAATTTCCTAAATATGTTTTTGTTTTTTATAGGTTGATGCGCGATCAAGAATATTTTTAAGCAATGAAGAGCAAACTCGTGCAAAGAGCACTCTTCAAGCCCTTTTTTTGCGCTTGCAAAGTCTGGCGCAAGCTGAGGGAGGAGCAAATGCTGATGAGGATTCACATGAAGTTGTGAATGTATTCTCTACCGATCCGACACCAACATCTGATTTCGACGAATATTTGAATTCTCTGCATTCGGCCGCTGCAGAGTCATCAACTTCACCAGCCGCAACAGCAGATATTAATGCATTTTCAGACGCATTGACTGAAGTAGAACGACTGGGACGATTGAGGCAGCCAAGTGTATGGGATATTATTTCCGAATATCCCCTCATTGTTCAACCAGTCTCGCAAGTGATTAGCTGTTTGCCCAGCACTCAGGTGTCAGTTGAGCGCATGTTTTCTCACTTGAAGTTGGTTCTTCGAGAAAATAGAGTTCGCATGGGTACAGAATTGACAGATGCGATTGTGTTTATGAGAACCAATAAATCTGTGTGAACTGCAAAATATTGTTACGCTTTGAGCTTTTATTGCATTTTGAAAAACTTGTGTGCTTTATTTGTTTAATTTCTGATTTGTTAAGTTACACTAAATTCTATCCTTTCAATACACGTTTGTATCGCTTTTGCTTTCAACTTATTTTACACTCACCATTTTCGTTGGATTTTTCTTTTATTATAGCCGCTGTTTTCTGGTGCTTTTTTATTGCACTCACTGTTTTAAATTACTTGTTTTAATATTACTTTTTTTTATTGCACGGAGTATTGTTTTTCTTCATGTTTACTTTTTCTGTGTGTTAGTAATGAAATAAATCGTTTTCACTTTTCATTTACATACCAGTAACACGTTAATGCATTTTATTCATATTATTAGCTAAAAATATTGCGATAAATTTTGGTAAAGTGGTGGAAGCGAAAGCGGTGGAAGCGGAAGCGATGGAGGTGGAAGCGGAAGCGGTTGGAAAATAGGCGCTTCCACATCCCTGCAGTGCGCAGTACACTGCACACACAGTCTACTTTTTTTTCTAACTCGGATGTTGACAAGATCAAACTAATTAGTGAGCAAGCGAAACGGCTCAATGCAGTAACATAAGTTCGGCGTTGCCTCAGGATAGAACTGAGATGGCGTCGCTATTGTTATAGAAACGCCAAAGTGGTTATTACAAATTAAAATAGAGAGACCCAGCGTCGTGTTTCTAGTAGAATATCTGGAACGCCTGGGTTAAGAAGGACGAATTAAGTCAATTCCAATCTAATATAATACGATTGCCTTAACTTTAGAAACCTCCATTAATTTTGCTTGCAGTCCTCGTTCAAGTTTCTTTGAAAGGGCAATCAATTCTATTGCCAGAGGTGTGAACAAATAGCATTATAATTATCAAAAGCGCAGCGCAACAGAGCGTAACAATTTTTTTCAACCACTAGAAGCGCAGCGCAAGTTGCGCAATTAATTTTTTTATTTTCTGAAGCGCAGAGCTACTTCCGCGACGAACTTATCTAATCAGTTCACGCGCACCATAACCCGGCAATAGTGAGGAACGGGATTTTCGTTTCAAGTCAAAGCGCAACCGAACTTCCGCAATCAAAACTTACAAAGCAAAATGCAAAATCCGCATTTTTGCTCATTTAAATTTGACATTATTACGATTGAAATCAAACAAAACATAGTTTCAAAGTATAAAATTGCACTTTAATAACCGATAAAATAATTAAAAGCGCAGCCCAATTACTCGGCGACAAAATTTAAAAACATTACTTTACAACGCAACTTCCGCAATGTCTCAAATTCAAGCGCAACACAACTTCCGTACTTTCCAATCTGGTCAAACCAATGACGCCAAAATTGGAATATTTTACAGCTTTTCTGGTTGACGGTCAGTAGTAAATGAGGCACTGTGAAACTTCCACCGTGTGTGGTAGACAGGTCGCAGCTTGACACGAAGAGCGAAAAATCACTTCGCTGTCGCTTGGTCAAAGCAACTTGATCAATAAACTTGTAATTATTCTGTACAATTAAATCCTCAGAGACGACTTGTGATAAATTTGCAGGGGCATCATAGAGTAGCTATGTATATGCTAAAACCTTGAAAGATTTTCTAGCGCTGGGGTTTTCATTTCTAGAACCTTTAAGAAGAGCAATAATCTATTGAAAAACAATCAAGGTTTTTTTGTTATTTCATAGCTATTACGGAACTGCAGTGCTACTTGAAAGGCTGCTGCTGGAACGCAGGCACCAGCGAATGCTTCTATCCTTCTAGAACAACGATTCTAGGTCTAGGTTCACAAGTCCTAGCAATTTATCCTGAGTTGTTTGCTCAGCCTGGAGATGAAATAGGTTGTTCCGGAGTGAGTATTTTGCTTCCGACCATTTTTTTACAAAGCACTTTCTTTAAATATTTTTTTAAGATGCTTTTAATCTGCGCTTAAAGTATTTTTGAAAAATGCTCAATAGCAGTAGCAGTTTGAGCAGAATCATTAGACTTATAGAACATCACAAATAAAAATAATAAAAAACCTACGTACAGTAATTTGTTTAGATTTAATTTGAATAAGGTAATTAACCCCTGAAGATTCCGCTAAGAGAGCTTTCAGGTGATGCAAACTGCAGGGTTTTTAATGCTTTAATCTGTGGTGTGCTAAAAATGGGCTATCTCTTAAAGGTCTTTATTTTACCGGTCGTATTTTTTGAGCGACTTTGCTACAAGAGAGCGGCTTTTTCATCAGGATTTAAAAAATGATAGATTTATAATTTAAATTTTGTAAAGGTGCTAGGTAAATTGCAAATCAATGTATATGTATCCTATGATAGAGATAAGTCTTGGTTTAGATTGGTTTCAGCAAACTCACCAGCAAAATTTGCAATCGTGCAAATCTCAGTACGAATCGTAGTAGCAGGAAATTTCTTTATTAGGAGTTGGTAATTCTCTCTCTATTCTTTCTTGATTATTTTATTTCTTTATGCTCGATCTTGCTCAAGTGTGACGAAGTCATCTGATCGAGTTTATCAATGAAAGTTGCATTAATGAAAAGGTTCATTTTCACGAAGCAGCTTTTCGTCCGACGCTTTTTAAGAAGAATTGTCAGAATGAAGAGCGCTGAAAAACAGCGGCTATTTATAGAAAAAAAGCCGAGCCATGATTGGCTGGAAAGAGACCAACGAGAGAGCGTTATTTGTGTACTACTATACATACTGTGCAACCTTGAAGCTGAATACAAATTATTTTTGTCGGGAGCATAGGCGTAACGTGGGGGGGGGCAGGGGCCTAGGCCTCCCCAATTGAAATGCCACCAATGGTAAAAATGATGACACAAACCCTATTGTTTCTTCTGTTTCAGTTATAGCATTTTTTGCGTCCTACAGTACACGCAATGAGCAATAACAATGGGCAAGAACAATGATATTGGCGACCAGGGACCCGGGCCCCCTCAATTTAAATTTTTGCTAATCCATGGTAATGTACAAGCCGGGAGAAATTCTGTGTTTTAGTTCTAAAAGTTGCAATCTCAGGCCCGATCTAACTTTTCAATGGAATAGCAGCCATGATTTAGTCTATCCCAGTCATAGGCGTAGCCAGAGGGGAAGAAGGAAGCCCGCCCCCCATTTGAAATGCCACCAGTGATAAAAATGTGACATTAAAGCCTATTGTTTCTTCAGTTTCAGTTTCTTTAAGCTTTTCGCGTACAACAGTACACGCGTACAACAGTAATTGAAATGATATTGACGACCGGAGGGCAGTGGCGGATTTAGGGGGGGGGATGGGGGGGATGCATCCCCCCCCACCAGCCTAAAAGTAACGATTTTGGCCGAAAAATCAGCCTCTGTTTCGAATAAATCGGCTCCATTTCGGGATGCATCCCCCCCCCACCGACCTAAACGTAACCAATCCGGCGAAAAATCAGTCTCAATTTTGGTGAAGACCTTTTTTTTTTTTTTTTTTTTTTTTGGAGACCACCTGAATTTGGGCGAAAAAAACGTTTGAATTTCCGATTTCGGCCGAAAAATTAGTCTCAATTTTGGTGAAGACCTTTTTTTTTTTTTTTTTTTTTTTATTTTTTTGGAGACCACCTGAATTTGGGCGAAAAAAACGTTTGAATTTCCGATTTCGGCCGAAAAATCAGTCTCAATTTTGGTGAAGACATCCGAATTTTTGAGGTTTTGTGCTTCAAATCCCCCCCCACCAAAATTTTCTGGATCCGCCACTGCCGGAGGGCCCGGGCCCCCTCAATTCAAATTTTTGTCAAAAATGTAAATGTATAACCTGAAAGAAATTAAGGGTTTTTGTTCTAAAAGCTGCAACCTCAGGCAGTCATCTAACCTTTTCATAAACGTAATGCAATAACCAGAACCAGATTTACCGTGGCACAGTGCCAGGAGCCCCGCTCTCCGATGGTAAGACTTTTTTTGGTTTTCACTTATATTTGGCAGGAACATGTAGCAAAAATCCCCAAAGTGACAGGACCCCACACAATGTAAATCTGGCTCGATCAATAACATTATTAGTAGGCCTAATCATCTATTGTACCATTTTTCAAAAACAATTTACTTCTATCTCGCCAGTTTTTACGAGACAAAAAACTTTGAAAGAAAAATTCGCGCGGGAAAATAATCATTGAACAAGTTATTGAACTTGAATTAGGTGGGCTTGGGCCCTCTAGTCGTACAATCATGTACTCCTACAACTGGGCCGACGTGACAGATCTTGCTAGCGAGCTCGTTTAAGGCCATTCTCGCTCGCTAAAAAGTGCTTACGAACAAAAAATCTTCTTAGACAAAGCGCCATTTCTGAGCCGTCTCGCCCAACACACTTTAAAACTGCTCGCTCGAATTTTTTTGCGAAATGTTCGTAACTTGTGTTAGTACGTAATAAATATCTCCCAGTGACGTCAGATGCACTTATACTTCAAAATAATGCGTTCAAGCGCACTGTATGCACTGCATTGTTATGGTAAAAGATACTATAAGCTATGCGTTATTATTCTAAGCAAGCAAATTCCTCAACTAATAATAATTAGTAAATAAACGACAGAATTTGATTTTTTTTTTGATCAATGTGAAATAAGAAAAGTTTTTCCGCACTACAATTTTTTTAAACGATGTAAAGCGCCTTTGAGGTTGTTGGTGGGTAAACTCATATGCTAGCAGTAACTTTAGGTCTTAAGGTTTCAAAATTTTTCAAAAGTGAGCAAATCAAAGTACACTCTTCCTTTTTAGAACCGGTAAATCTTGAGTTGAGACTAGCTGTTTTTAATTTTTCGTCGATATTCAGTCTCATTTGTTCTTGATTTTGTGAAAATTTTGAAAGCATCGATGTCAATTTTAGCGGGCATGTTTGAAACACTGTTAAATAATTAATTATTCCTATTCTTCTGTCTGCTGAAGTAAAGGTTTTTTTCTCGCTTTTGCAGTATCGTAAAATTGCAAAAGCGAAAAAGTTTTTTTCAAGTTAAACAACTGCCAAAAAAATTTCTCAATTGCTTGCGCAGAGCAACAGAGCTTTATAATCTTGAATAGTTGCAATTTTGCTTGCAAACGCAAGAAAATTACTGAAATTTTATCGTTTTGAATCAGCACAAACTTTAGTTTTTTTGATTAGTTTGAATTTTTTTTGTTTGTTGTTTTTGGTTTATTTTGCTGCCGAGGCTGGCATTGTTTTTAATTTTTTCTTAAATTTTGAGCAAAAATGAGTCTCGTGTTTTAGAAAATCATTCTTATAAAAGGAGTGCATTGCAATTTTTGTCAACTGGCACTACTTAACATTTCTTTATCAGTCGAAATAGCAAATGGTTCTCAATGCAATTCGCTTTTTTTCTTATCAGTCTAATAGCAAACATGGCGACAAGTTAAATTAATTTTCAGCAAAACTTTGCTTTAGTTAGAAGTTTTAACATTTCGCCATTAAATTTCTAAACCAAAAAGATTTCTCGCACGCTCAAAGAGTGCTTCTAGATCCTCTTTAAGTTGGCGAGAAAAATGAGACGTTTTTTTACTCGAACTGCTTTCTACAATTGCTCGAAGCAACTTAGCGAGAAAGAATGACGTAACGGATTTCACAAGGCTTTACATACACGTGCAAAAATGACCTCTTACGTTTAGCGAGTATTTCGTTCGGTAGCTCCTCGTAAAAAACTCGTTAATTGAAGCGAACGAGGACATTTCTGTCAAGTGGGCCCTGTTTTTTTGTTTTGTTTTTTCAGGACAAAACAAAAATCTCTAGGCAAATCTTCGACTGGATTATTATTTACTACTCAAATATTGACTAGGCAATGTACTGCATCTAGTTATTCCCTATTTGGGCCAAATCACTTACAAAATTTAGTCCCACAATGCAAGATTTTTAAAGTGTTTTGAATTTAAATTGTAAGCAGAAGAAGCAATAAACACTTTTATTTTTTAATTAGCTTTTAACTGTTAAACTTTAGGTATTTCAAATGGTCCTAAGACGTGCAAAATCTAATTTGATAGCATTAAAATAGCTATTTTTCCAGCGGCTGGGGGCTCCCCCCCAGACCCCAGTCTGTGATACGTTTCAGTTGCATTAGTTTACTCAACGCGGCTGTCGATTCAGACATTTTATCTGCGGGTGTATGCCCTCTCCCTTCAGCAAAATCCTGCTCACGTCAAGCAACAGGCCAAGATTTCTGATTTTCCATTTTACGATATCTTGGTCCCATAAAAACTTTTTCGAAATTTTTTCAGAACGTGATTGCGCGTGATTTGTGGTTTGGGCCCCCCCGAATCAGAAATCCTGGCTGCGCCTATGGTTGGCAGAGAGGAGGGTTGGAAGTTTTCATGATAGCAGCTTCAAAAGCGGGTAGATGAAAAGGAGAGCGAGCGGTTTTGGGCAAGAAAAGAGAATGCACGGTCATCGTGATGTTGAGCACAGGTAGGATTTTGTTTAAGATGAAGTCCAATGTCTGAATCCGAAACAAACGACTGGGTATTAGGCTGGGTGGAAGATTTGCACTGACGGGTAGGATATGTGTTTCTGGAAAGAGCAAGAGCGGATAGATATAGGAACGTGTTGTTTAATTCTATCCTATAGTCTTTGGGAGGTACGGCGTACGTACACACCGACTGTTGCAATGGCATGAGAATCGATAAACCACGTTGCTTTTCTGTAAAGAAGGCAGTAAGTACATTCTTGTTGGTAGCAAAAAGAAGCTTGTTGGATGATCAAACAACGCGCTGTTTCACAGCGGAAAAGCGTTATTTGACAGCAGATTTTACGCGCTTATTCAAACCGTATAAAAACAAAATCGAGCCGTGGGAGACGTAGACAGACGGGACCTATTTCCGGTTCGAATTTAGACGGAGCAAGAAATTACTTCATCTTCTTAGCCATAAACGACTTGATGACATACTCCGGGTATCCATTATCCATTATTCTGTAGAATGAACTTGATTTTGTTTAGTTTAGATAGCAATCTTTCTGGAGAATAAATGCCAAGAGCCCAGTGAGTTTAGGTCAGGGTTAAATTAGTTTTGCGTTTCCGTGGACTGAAGAAATTCCATCATATTTAGTGACCGGCAAATGTGGGCATCCTGTAACTGGAGTGATGAACTCGGAAGAAGATTGTTCGAAATTTTGGTTTAGGTCAAAATTTGTCAAAATTATCTGTAATTGAAAGTTCACTTTTGAAAAAGAGCAAAAGATTTTGCTTGATTTTTCTGAATATTTTAGCTTTGGTTAAAATATTTATGCACAGTTTTATACGAGTTCGAATGAAGTCTTACGATTCAAAATTCAGGAAATGAGTGCAATATTGCACAATAGGGCAGAGTTATAAATGGGCCGACTAGTTCAGGCCCGAACCCAAAAACTAATTTAAAGCCCAAATCATGCCCGAAAAAACCTTAAAGTTAAGTTGGGTCTGAAAAATTTAGCAATGTTGTCAAGTTATTTTGATTATATTTTTGTGCGCCTATGACAAAAAGTACGTCTCAGGCCTAAATTGAGCCCGAAATTTTTGTCAACTTTAGATCCGAACCCGACCCGAAAAGCCCGGGCCGACTTACAACTCTGCAATAGGGTGTTGCAGTTGCCCCAACCTCTTCGAATTTTTTTCTACCTTCTTCAAAATAGGAGGTTGCCAAAGAAAATCAAGAATACAAAGTTTAGAAAAAAAATGTGAGGTTTAGGGGTTGCACAGAGACCTTTTTTACCCAGGATTTGGAACTTGTTTTATTGTGTGCCGCTAGCTGGTGCTATGTAAACTCATTGTTACTAATGACACATTGCAAAATTGATTATTTACTTTTGGTCTTACACATTCAAAAAAAATTCACTACACCTTCTAAAACTGTTTACATTTATATTTTTTTGGTTGTTTCTTCTAGAATTAATAGTGGTCAAAATTGATCACGTTTTTGTGCTGAAAAACTACAACAAAAACCCCATATGAGTTAGATCTACAGTTTCTATTTTGGCTGGCTGTGTAAAACAGAGTAAAACCTAGCCTACAATGTTACTTTCTTGAAGAATAACGATGCAGACTATGCTTTAGGCCTAGATTTTGAAATCTGTTACCAGAGGTGGAGTCCTCGAGGAAGTCCTCGAGGACACATTTTGAAGTCCTTGGCCTTGGCCTCGAAGGTCAAGTCCTTGGCCTTGGCCTCGAAGCCTCAAGTCCTCGAAAATTGCCCTGTCCTCAGCTCGAGGACAGCATTATTTTTTGAACAGTTGAAATTTCGTTGGAAAACGCCAGAAACCTCGCAGAAAATTTGCGAACAACTTTTTTGTTTTCTTCACTTGGAGCATAGGCGTAGCCAAGGGGAGGGGGGCAGGGGGTCCGCCCCCTTCCCAATTGAAATTTCACCAATGACAAAATGTGACAAAAAAGCCTAATTTTTTTTTAGTTTCAGTTTCTTTTTAGCATTTTTCGCTTACAACAGTATAACTAACAACAATATTAAAAACCAGGAGCTCCGGGTCCCCCTCAATTCAATTTTTCCCAGCCAATTTAAACGTATAACCCGAAGAAAACAGAGAGTTTTTGTTCTAAAAGTTGCTATCTCAGGCCCACATCTAGCCTTTTTGTGAACGTAATGCATTAATCAGGGCTGGATCTACCATAATATGACGCAGTACCAGCAGTAGCGTAGCCATGGGGGAGGCGGGGACTACAGCCCCCCATTGGCCTGTCAACCAAAATGCAGAATAAGGAATATGCCACGTTTTTAGCTCTTTTGAGACTGGTTTTTGCGCTGGAATTGACTAAAAAGTGATGTAATGCATCATTTGAAACATATATTCAACGGGGGCTAATTGTCAAAAATTAAAGTTACAAATCAATGAAAACTTTGAAAAAATGCCCGAAAATAAACAATCAAATTTGATCGCTAATTTAAAAACGCCAAACATGGGTTTTATCAACAAATATATCATCAACTCAGGAATATGGGGAGGGGGGCTATTCAGTGTTAGTTAATTACCAGTCACTTCTTTCAAATATCTTTCCATTAACCCTTCCCCCAATGATTTTTATAAAATATAGGCGAAATAGATTACTCCGTGTGAGTTTTGTTGAATAATAGGATTTTTTGATTTACCAGCAGGTAAACAAGAGAACTGCAATGTTATCATCAGCCACTCCCCATATAGCCCATTAATGCAACTAGTTGAATCATGTTGGGTTGCCAATTTCTATGCCATGTTCTAAAAGCATTATTTTCTATTAAAATAGCTTTAAAATTAAGTTCATTTTGCAAAAAAATGCAAAATTTTCGAGCGCTGGGGGCTTCGCCCCCTAAACCCCATTGGCCTCTGGTGACTGGGGGCCCCGCCCCCAGACCCCCAAACCAGCCCCCACAGTGCGAATTTCTGGCTACGACCCTGAGTATCAGTTAGTGGCCCGAGCTACAATCGTAAGACTTTTTTTGGTCTTCACCTATATTTGGCAGAAAGATGTTAAGAAAATCTCCAAAGCGCCAGGGGCCTAGCGCGATGTAAATCCGGCCCGACAATAACATGGCTAGTTGAAGTTAACTATCTATTTTACCATTTTTCAATAACAATTCAGTAATTCACCTCCAACCTCGCCGGTTTTTACGCACAGAATACTTTAAAATAAATTAGCCATGGAAAATGCTGATTGAACGAATCATTCAACAGCCTAGGCCCCCTGGCCGAACATATACTCCTATAACTGGTTATTGTCATGACAAAACAAAAATCTCTAAGGAAAATCCTCAAGTGGATTATTATTTACTGCTAAAATGTTGCAAGAGACAATGCACATTATAATTAAGACAACGCACCCTAGCTGGACCAGATCACTTACAATTAAAATTAACTCCAAAATACAAGATGTTAAACATGTTTTAAACTTAAATTGCAAGTAAAAGGAATATTAAACAATTTGATTTTTTCAATTGGCTTTCAAATGTCAAAAATTTAGTGCTTTTAAATTGCTCTGAACATTTGCGAAATGTGATTCAATGGCAATAAAATAGCTTTTTTTCCAAAAAATTACAAAAAATCATCCAATGGAGACCCCCCGTTTGTGATACCTTTGAGTTACACTAGCTTTCTCAACACGTTTCCAAAGTTAAATATTTGCGTTTTTGAACTATTAGTTTAAGCCCTCTCCCTTTGCAAAATCCTGGTTACGTGCTAACGGGCAGCGATATCAGATCTTCCATCCTACGATATGTTTGTCCCACAAAAACTTCCTCTTTGGAAAAATTTTGATGACGTCATTTCATTCGATTTTTGGCTTAGGCTTATCCCAATAAATTCTGGATACGCCAACGAATTGGAGATCGCCTGAAAAAAATTTTTGAAGACTTTTTTTTTGGAGAACACTTGCGCCTGTGTCCTTGGTCCTTGGCCTTGGCCTCGAGCAATCCTGTCCTTGGCCTCGAGAGGTTCTGTCCTCGGAAGGGCTGTCCTTGGCCTTGGCCTCGGATTTTTTTTGTGTCCTTGGCCTTGGCCTCGAGCCTTGTGTCCTCGACTCCACCTCTGTCTGTTACCCTACTGTTCTAACTTAACTACAGTTACTGCAGCAGTTTACTAAAACCGTATTTGTAGTGTTTGCTGCGTAAGATATGGAGTTTTGTACAATCTACTTTGTACAAGCTCTATAAAATATGAACATTAGTAAATTTACTAGCAATATACTATTACTAGATTTGTAAATTCTCGGAGTTGACTGCCAGGAACTATTTTTAGATCTGATGACAATACTATCAAAAGCACATGTTTTCTCACCACGAAGCTGCATATCTACAATTCGTCAATTAAAAATAATTGAGGAAGTAAAGAAGCTGGTAAATGAAATGAAAAATTTTACAAATGCAACTTTAACAACACGAACAGTAGAAAAGCAAACAAAACCATTAAAAATTTCAAGGAAAATTCTCTCTCTCTTCATTGCCCTTTTTTCCGTGAGGGTTGCGGGGGCAGCAGCTCGAGATTAAGCTACCACACTTCACGGTCTTCCATCACCCACATAATTTCGCTTGGGTAAAATCCCAAGCAATTCCACCCAAGATCCTCAATGTAATATTGATTCATCTACAGAAGTTCTAGGTAGTCTTTTTTTTTCCATTTGCTTTGGCGAGTGAAGCTTGTTTGGAAGTTTTTCCTGAGGCATTCTGCTTACATGGCCAATCCATGTAAGCTTAGACCTTTCAATTTGGAAAAGTAACGGCTCTACAGATTTTCAAATCTCAAGAGATGCGCACCTTGTCAATAATGTAACTCCTTTAATTTTTGAGAAACCTCATTTTGGACTCTTGCACTTGCGATTGCACCCTTCCAGTCGTTACCAAATTTTCACGACCCTACAAAGATACAGTAGGTGAGAAGGGACAAAGATTGTTTCGAAAATTGAGGCCTTCGTTTTTTTTTCGACAATTCTCGTCTCACAACAACTGAATAATGCAAAACTCTCTTTATTGCAATTGCCCTGCCAATTCGGATATCCAGTTTTTTGCCTTGCCTTCCGTCACTCGTGAATGCAACCCCAAGATACTTGAACTTGTATACTTGTTTCTGTGTCGCTCCATTAAGTTGCAACAAGCACTGATTAGTGTTTCTTGAAACCATTGCCGTCGCCAGAGCAACGGAAGTGAGGAGGCACCAGTCGAAAGTGAAGGGGCACTAAAATAATCTGAAGTTTTGCGAATAAAAACTGATGCTTTACGGCTACAAATTATGCGCTATTTTGAAAATTTTGTATTCATGTTAGAAAAAAGATCCGTATAAGTCCGGCAGCGTTTATTAGCTTGTTTTGTATGCGGCCCGTATAATCGCTTAAAAAATCTGTCTGCAGCAGTAAATGCGACCAGAAGCGCAATTATGATTTTGCTAAGAGAGAAAAGACTTAAACCAAAGCTAAATTTTTTTGGCACAAAAATTGTTTAATTTAGGTCCCGTGCTGAACAAACCAATGCAACTCAAGCGTATCACAGAGGGGGCCAGGGGCGGAGCCCCCATCCGCTGGGTAATTTTTGCGGTTTTGCGGCAAAAAAATAGCAATTTTAACACCATTTCAATCTCATTTTGAACATTTTTAAGTCATAAGAAAAATTATAGTAAACTGCTAAAATTCAGGTCATTGAAATAATTTAATTGCCTAGCCCCTTGAGCTCCCTCTTATACTTAAAAGTCAAGTGCAAAACACGTTTAAACGCTTGATTTTTGCGTTATAATTTTTTTAATGACCTGGCTAAAGGCGGCTGATACCCCTAAGCCCCTTCCCCTAGTTGTGCGAGTGACAGCGACCTAAAAAAAAAGTTTAGTGTGTTTTAAAAAAATGAAAACACCTGGTCTTTTAAAAAATATGTTTTCACGTGTTGTTTCCGGTCATAATCTCTAACGAAGTACCGGTAACAATTCTATAAGCTTACATCCTTATTCCGTGACACATCCGTAAAAGCGTGTTAATAAGACGGATTATTGCGTCACATGTATGTACAGAAGTTGGTGGCCAACAATTTTGCAAAAAAAAGCAAGAAAACTTCAAACGAGAACTATCTTTGAACAACATTATTCCTTTTTCCGTTATTGCCTGTTGTCTTGTCGTTACGCGATGCTCCAAAAAATAATCTAAGTAAACCGAAGTAGGGGGGACAAGCAGTCGTTAGGGGGGCACGGCCCGCTGCCCCCCTCGTAGCGAAGGCACTGCTTAAAACATGAAGTACATCAGTTTTGACCAAGCTTATTTTTATTCCTGCAGTGTCATAAACAGCTACAAACCTATCTAATGTGCGCTGAAGGCCAGATTCTGTAGAAGCGGAATCAAATCATCAGCACAAAGCAAGTAACTGATTTTTCAATTTCCTATCGTGGCAAACTCATCAATTTGGTTGCATTTGTCGATGCAATTCATGTAAATAATGAAGAAAAGAAGAAACAAAATGCACCCCTGAATTTGTACCAGAGTTCAAGGCCTATATGGAAAGCTTTGATTGTTTGCCATTTACTCAACCGCAAAACTCTAGTCGTCATCGTAAAATGCCTTAATGGCATGTAACAACTGACCATCAACGCCATTCTCCTGCAGAACCCTCCGAAGTTAGAAAGGCAATCATATTATTAGAGGTGGAGTCGAGGACACAAGGCTCGAGGCCAAGGCCAAGGACACAAAAAAAATCCGAGGACAAGGACAGCCTTTTCGAGGACAGAGTCTCTCGAGGCCAATAACAGGAATGCTCGAGGCCAAGGGCCAAGGACACAGCCGCAAGTGTTCTCCAAAAAAAAAAAGGTCTTCAAAAAAGTTTTTCAGGCAAACTCCAATTTATAGGCGTACCCAGAATTTTTGATTGGGGAGACCAAAACCACATGTTTAGAGCCATTTGAAAGCACTAGATTTTTGACATTTGAAAGCTAATTAAAAAAATTAAACTGTTTAATCCTCCTTCTAGTTGCAATTTAAGTCCAAAACACGTTTAACATCTTGCATTTTGGTGTTAAAGTTTAATTGTACGTGATTTGGTCCAGGTAGGGGGAAGTAAGATGCATTGTCTCGTGCAACATTTTAGCCGTAAATAAAAACCCACTCAAAGATTTTCCTTAGAGATTTTTGTTTTGTCGTGAAAATAACCAGTTATAGAAGTGCATGTTAGGCCAGCTCCCTCAATTGAAGTTCAACGATTTGCTCAATCAGCATTTACCATGGCTAATTTTTTTGAAAGTATTTTGTGCGTAAAAACTGGCGAGGTGGAGGCAGGGCCTCAGAGAGAAAAATTTCCAGGGGGTACGAAGATTGATACCGGGTCCTCAAATCTTATTGGGCCTCCCAAGCCTTATCGGAGCCCACGCCGTTAAATCATTTTTGTCGGATGGGTGTAGATCTTCATATAAAAGTGAGGGGATAACGATATTCGTACACAGTTAGGACCAATGAAAAACTCAACTAAAAATAAAATTGATTTAAATCCAGCTAGGGGGTTTGGCAGAGCGCTGTGAGCTCCCCCAGCGGGGTCCGGGGTGGAGCCCCGGAAGCTTTAGCACTTTTTATGTTTCTAGAGGGCTAAATAAAGCATTTGATCAACATCTCAGCACCAAACTTGCTTAATTTGTCAAGCAGAAAACGTGATATATAGATGAAAGAAAGTATATGAAGGGGGGATGATGACATATACACAATAATATACAATATAATGACTATACTACTGCAAATCCAAATATTTTACTGATAAAGTTTTAAGAAGTCATCTGCAATCATAGACTTCACAAACCCAAATACCTCTTAATCTCATACAGATAGAGTGAGTTACTTAATGATAATTGATAGTAGTATAGTATGTCAACTTTGACTCTGCTCTCTGAGGTTGAAATGCTTTTGGATTTCTGGAAATGTGGGCCATCGTTCATTGTTATACCGTAGAATTAAGGCTTTCAAGTCAGAGAAATGTAACAAAACGTTAATTTCGGTGCAAGTGTATGGCTTTTGATACATTCTCCTCTTTTTTTAATCAAATCGTCATCTATTGGATGCCCTAAAGGCTGTGTAGCAAAAATAGCGACCAATTATAATTACCAGTACTGAATAGGCTGACTAATATTTTGGCTGTAGGCAAGTTTGATTACGGTGTTATGGTACGATACCAAAACTTAACGCGGAAACCTGAACTCTCCCAGGCCCCTTGATCCCGGGCCCGGGTACAATGTACCCCCTGAACCCCCCTCTCGCAGGCCCTGGGTGAAGGTGAATTAATGAATTGTTATTGAAAAATAGTACAATAGATGGCTACGCTTACTAACCATGTTATTGCCGGGCCGGATTTACATCGCGCTGGGCCCCTAGCTCTTCGGAAAATTTCGTAACATCTTTCTGCCAAATGCAGGTGAAGACCATAAAAAGTCTTAAGATTTGAGCACAGGGCCCTTAGCTAGTACTGCGCCATAATGTGGTAAATCCGGCCTTGTTTAATGCATTGCGTTCAAAAAAGGCTTGATGTGATCCTGAGATAGCAACGTTTAGAACGAAAACTATCCATTTCTTTTAGGTTTACGTTTAAATTGGCTGGTAAAAATTGATTTGAGGGGGTCCCGGGGCCCCTGGTCTTCAATATTGTTGGTCGCTGCTGGTGTAAGTCAAAAACGCTAAAAAGAAACTGAAACTGAAAAAACAATAGGCTTTTTGTCACATTTTTGTCATTGGTGAAATTTCAATTGGGCGGGAGACCCGCTTGGCTAAGCCTATGCTCCAACTGCGGAAAACAAAAAAGGTATTTGCAAATTTTCCGCGAGGTTTCTGGCGTTTTCCTACAAAATTTCAACGATTTAAAAAATAGTGCTGTCCTCGAGCCGAGGACAGGGCAATTTTCGAGGACCTAAGGCTTCGAGGCCAAGGACTTGAGGCTTCGAGGCCAAGGCCAAGGACTTAAAAATGTGTCCTCGAGGACTCCACTTCTGCATATTATACTTTTTCGAAATCGACAAAGCACGCAAAAACATCTTTGCCATATTTTCAGGATTTCTCAAAAATTGAAAAAAATTGAACTCAACGTTGAAAAATCTTGGTCATCAATACAACGCCTTAACATGATTAAAAAATAAAGCAAAAAAAAAGTTGTGCACAGCATGATGCCTGATTAAAAAACCAGAATCGAGAATAAAAGAAAAATTTAGGCTTTCAAAGAAAAGAAGCGGAAGTTATGACAGCTTATCAATAAAATGCTTTTTGTTGACTCAGCTGTCTAGAATAAAAAAAAAAGACTGACATTGGGTAAACAACAATAGTGAGCGCTTTTAAGTTTAAAATAAGAGCCAGATATGAAATTGATTATTAAATTAGAAAAATATGCTATAATTTGGTGTTAATTATTTTTGAAATTTCCATAATTTTGATGTCACTGTGCGACCCTTAAACATTGTTGACAAATTTTTGTGAAACTTGACCAAAAAGGGTTTTTGTGCAAAGCCTCCAACTTGAGCTAAGCTAGAAGTTGCCACGATAAAATTTTCAAATTCATGGGGCGGCTGCAATACCCTACTGAACAATTCAAATGCCTGCGTTACACTTTTCTACAAAAAAAAATTTGTAATATGAAACTCGTATTTTGTCACAATTTAAGAGCAAAATAAGAATGCCAGCCTCTGGGCTTGAAGTAAAGAGATTTTGCTCTAAATTGGTTTTATTGAAGAAATGAGAACTACTTGAGGTAATACTAGAGGCTACTTGAAGCGTCCAAACCTTTTTCCACAATACCCATTATTAGCGAAAATACGATTTGATCGTGTGACTACGCACCACTGGCAACTCTGTATTTTTTGCAGAGTTGCCAGTGGTATTTAGCAATCTTGAGACGTCACAAAAGGCTGATTTTGCAAACTTTCATTCAAATTTTAGGCTATTGCCAACCATAGCAGCCTCAAAACATTACCAGCCTGGCTACCAGTCCTATTCGAAATCCTTGTCCTATTCTAGTCAAACTTTTTTACCAAGCTTAGTTATTGTACAATAACAAATAAAATAGAAAAATATACAGTAGGCCAATCTCAGATATGCTGTGATTAGAAACAAGCTCAATGACATAGTAATGTAGGCCTGCTTTAATACCTATGTAATTCACCAACTAGCATAGCAGTGTGTAGCTTAACCAAATTTGAAATCTTAGCAACTACTACTGTTGCTTGTAGACTTGGGCTACCGGTACTGATCTACATTAGACCTTTGGTGATGTCACAAAACTGCGAAATGCAGAGTTGCCAAAGGTACGTACTATGGGTCAAACGGATTAAATCGTATTTTCGCGAATAAGGGAAATTGTGAAAAAGGTTTTGGACACCTCTTTGTTACCTCATGCAGCTCTCATTTCTTCAATAAAACCAATTTCGAGCCGTACCTCTTTAAGAACACTGTGGCCAAATTTAAAAATCAAAACGCCAATTTTTATCATACAGTACCGGTATATTGCAATAAAATAACCAGATTTTTGCAATCATAGCAAATAGACTTTGCAGCTTTAACAATCTGAAAAACTTTTATACTACTTTTTATAAAGCTAGAATGAATTTTAGTCATAAAACTTACGGCCAATGTGTTTGAGATTAGAGTATTTCGAACGTTTCGGCCTTCTGCTGGTACCATTATCAACGAACAGTAGAACTACACATATTACATGCTAGTGATAGCTGAAATGAAAAATAAAAACAGGCCTTTTTTTTTTTTGAACGTTAAAAATGCGGAGTGGATAACATGATAGAAGAGTCGAGGTTGAGATTAGGTTTGAGAAGTTGGGATGTACAGTGATTTTAGGATCAAAAGTTTGTGTTTGTCTGGGCAGGAGATGAGTATTTGTGGGTTATGAAATTCAACTTTGTGGATAGGGTTGGATTGGAGATGATTGCAGACTTCAGAGTTGGGGCTTGATTGGCATTCTTGCGGGCGTTTTACAAGATTCTTCCGGGTTTGTTCGATGTAAAAGATCCACATGAGCAATTGAGTCGATATGCAATGAAGTTTGCAATTCTTTCCAATCAAAACCCTACCCACAAAAGAGTTTTTCATAACCCACAAACACTCACTTCCGGCCCTGAAAAAATCCTGTAACTTTTTTTGTAACATGAATATCTTGCCGTTTAAGCCCCGCTTGCTTGTGTTTGTCTATGGCCATGACCACGGTACGATCCCCCCGTTCCTATCTATAGATAATAATGCGATACATTTTTTTTATAAAAACCAGTACATTTTGAGTTGAGGCTGGGTGTTCTTAATGTTTTGTCAATTTTCAGCCGCATTTGTTCTTACATTTGAAAGCATTAATGTCAATTTTAGCGATCATGTTTGTAAATCTGTTTATTTCCGAATACTCTGCTAGCTTCTGTAAAATCTTTTTTTGCTGTTTTTGCAGCATCGTAGAACTGCAAGAGTGGAAATGCAAGTTTATTTTTTCAGTTTGAACAACAGCTAACATTTTTTTCAATTGCCTGCACTATAGCACTTCATAATCTCGGAGTCGCTGCAAGTTTGCTTACGAATACTGGCAAATCACTAAAATTTTATTGGTTTGAACCAGTACAGAGTTTAGGTTCTTTTTAGATTTGAAAAAAGTTTTTTTTGAATTTTCTTGATATTTTTTTACTGCTGAGTCTGACATTGTTCTTATAATTTGTTCTTAAATTTTGAGCAAAAATGCGCCTCGTGTTTTTCATAAAATTGTTGGTACAAAAAAAGAGTGCAGTGGAATATACGCTATACTTTGCAATTCATGCTCTCATTGATTCTAAGTTCACATAAAAATTATTAGCATATGAACAAAAAATGAAAATACTTTTAATTTCAACGTCAAGTAGATGTTCTTATCAACATTGAACTTCGTTAGCAGATTGGTCTAACGTCTAAGCTATGTCCTGCGTTGAAGGATTGTATATTTCTGGTTTGAGTCCCCATGCACAGGGCTGGATTTACCATATGGCACAGTGCCAGGGGGCCCGCTCTGGGCTGGTAATTGCAATAAGAATCTATAGCTAAGACCTTTTTTTATCGTTTTTTTTTCGGCAGGATAATGCAGGGAAAATCTGGCGAAGACCTATGGGCTTCGGAGGTTTTATCGCTCTGGACGGTTAAAAGTGCCAAGCGCGATGTAAATCTGGCCCTGTCGATATACAGTTTTTTTTTATGACGACCGGAGACTGATCCAATGGTTTGTGATGTTATGTCTTCTACTTTGGATTTTACCGTTACATGTTTAAGATTTTAAGTTTTATTCAACAACATCTATGGTTACGTAAAATGGTTTAAGCCGAACAGAATTATGTAAAATTGTGTGTTATAGACAGGTAGGTTGGAGGCAATTCAACTCGAAGACCGCAAAACAACCCTTATTATATATCAGCTTGACCAAATTAGGGCAACTTTCTACAAAACATGACGCAATAAATAATGTTTTAATAATTTAAATCATTTTTCAGGCTGAAAGCATTTCTCCTAACATTTTCCGGCGCTTGCCTTGCAGGAGGCCTCGGGGCAACAGTGAGAGAGATCGTCTTAATGCATTCCTGTTTTGCCCTAGGGACCGCTGTTGTCAAAATCCGTTCGGTCTCGTTCCTGAATTAGCCTCACTTACTCTGGCGTCATCGCGAGGTTTTGGTTTCAATGGCATTTCTCCCAATCTTGCTGTACTTAATAATCCACTTCTTTTGGCATCTCTTGTAGGTGGAGGATTAAACTTTGCTTCAATAGATTTTACTCAATTTTACTGTCCCTATCTTTTTTCCCTCTCAATCTCTCCGGGTTTCCCGACTTGTCGTCATCGACCGCAGATTGCTGTTTACAATATATTTGCTACCATCAAAAACAAGAGGTGAGTGACTATTTTACTGTGTTTGCAAGTGACTTTTTGTTTTGCTTACAATGGACTACTTAACAATATTGTAAATCATTCTAATGTGATTGTGAAATTGTCTACTGCGAACCTAAATTATGGTCTGACGAATATTTGTTTGCAACGTAAGAGTGTCTGATTGTTTTCCAATAATTTAATAGTGATGCCACGCAGTCAGCAGTTTTGATTCATTCTACTGAGTTTTTGTTTCTTTACTTTTCGCCTTACTCCACGCCCACCAACTGTGTTTGCTAGTGACTTTTTAGTTTTGCTTACAATGGACTACTAAACAATACTGTAAATTATTTTACCGTGATTGTGAAATTGTCTATTACGAACCTAAATTATCGTCTGACGGTCACCTGTTTTGCAACGTAAAAGTGTCTGATTGTTTTCCAATAACTTAATAGTGATGCCTCACAGTCATCAGTTTTGATTTATTCTGCAGAATTTTTGTTTCTTTGCTTTTCGTCTTACTTCACGCCCACCAACTTTTCCATAAATCAAGTATATTACTGCAGACAACAATAATTTGAGACTTTTACTGCAAATCTCAAGGCTCTAATCGTAGCTGCGAAGCACTCGTTTGTTTAATTCTGCAGCTGATGACCTCCAAGCGGCATCAGACAAAGTTCAGCAACCCAAGGTTGCCTCTCCACACATCACCGTATTTCACACTTTTCTTTTTTGCGTTTGATTAATTTCTCGTTACCGCTAGATCTTGAATATTAAAATTAGCTTTAACAAAGCATTTTGAATTCTTTTCAGCCTCCCCCTACTCTACCTCCTCCCTGTTATTGGACGCCGTGGACTAATTGGACGCCGTGTAATGGCTTATGTGGTGGAAGCGGAACTGAAACTCGCACCCGACAGTGCATCAACATCCAAACAAATTCACTCTGCAGTAGCTCAGCATGTCCTGGTTCAGAAAGAGAGCAACGTTCATGTCAGAATAATTGCGGATTTTGGAGCAATTGGCGCAACTGGGGCGATTGCAGTACCACTTGTGGTGGAAATGTTGGTTTCAGAAGTCGCTGGAGAAGCTGCATTGATAACCAAAATGGCGCACCAGCAACTGGTTGTCCAGGATCAGGTACGGATGCCAGCATATGCTTCCCGCAAGGACCCTGTTTCCTTTGTCGATTTACGGAATGGAGCAATTTTGGCAACTGCAATGCAAGCTGTGGAGGTTTTGGATTTGAAACTCGAAACCGTCAATGCATCGATCAGAATGGACAACCTTGCGGTACCTGCGTAGGTTCTACAACTGACAATCGGCAATGCCAAGGTCCTCCTTGTTGTTCATGGTCAAATTATGGCGCTTATTCTCCTTGTAGTGCCCCATGTGGAGGTAGTGGTACCCAAACTCGAACCCGATTCTGTCGTACCGTAACTGGCGAAAGTTGCACTGGAAGTTGTCCAGGCTCGGGTTCCCAAACCCGCGTTTGTCAAGGACAATCTTGTTCTTGCTCCTGGTCTGAATATGGTCCTTTTTCTGCGTGCAGTGCTCCGTGTGAAGGACAAGGTACCCGATCAAGAACCAGGTTCTGTCGTACTACCAGCGGGCAGTCATGCAGCACCTGCCCTGGCTCAGATACCGACGATCAAACTTGCTTTGGAAACCCTTGCTTTTCGTGGGGAGGGTGGCAAACGTGGGGAACTTGTACGAGCAACTGCACTTGGGGGAGAAGTCGACATTGCCTAGATGGAAACAACCACCTAGCAGACTCCCAATTTTGCGACGGTGGATCTGGTGGTAGATTGGAGCGGGACTCCTGCATTGGTGGAACATGCTTACCAACTATTCCTGGACCTTGGATATCTTGGGGCCCGTGGCTGTCGTGGTCATTATGTACGGAATTCTGTGGATCTGGTAGACGCTTCAGAGATAGGGCGTGTTATTATAGAGACGAAACAAACTCGCCACTTCCTCCAACTATATGCGCCTTCACCTATCCACAAGATCCTGAGGAAAGAGAAGACGAAGACTGCTTTATTTCAGCATGTAAGTAACAGTAAGGCTGTACTTACACTTCCAAGTTTTCCAACCATAAACTAGTGTTGACTTTACATTTGTAGAACCATCTTATTTTCACGCTTAAATATTGCAGTATAAGTTTGTTTTGCAAATATCAAGTTCATCTGTTTTCGTAAACCATTGAAAATCCTAGTTTCATCCAAACATGAGGTTCCGATTCTGGTTGTCGAAACTGTGGTCAAATCACAGATCAAGTCAGTTGGTCGCGCAATCACTCGTTCGTCTGTATAGAGGGAGGTCAATCATGCGCTCGTCTCCATAGCAAAATTGCAGCTAACCACCGCTGCAACATTTCTTCTTAAGGAGCTGTATAACGAAAATTTGATTTTTGAAAACCATTATATTCAAAACCCAGTCTAACATTAAGTAGTATGGAACGTAAATTTAATTAGCAATGCAATTGGTAACTTCCAATTTTCTTTCGTGGGTTAGTTTCAACGATCAGCAAATTTTTTTTATAGGCCTATTGAAATCCTAAATGATGATATTAGACCGCTAAATGGTTGAGGGATTAAAAGAGCTCTCTCTTCTTGAACAAGAGGTCTGGCGGTTCAATTCCGGGTTCTCCCAATTCTGACAAGTGTTTTCAACGGCAAGTAGTACCGTTTCAACTGTTTCCAACGGCAAAGTTTCCAAAATCCACCGTTGGAACTTTTCTTGTCAAGAACTTTGAAGTTCCTTAGTCGTTAAATGACGTGGAGATGAACTCTGAAAACTCGTTACACGCTTTGACCGAATACAGTACAATGATGAGTTGATTTTGACTCTTCAATTTGCACAGTTGGGTGTCCGTATTTTATCAACTTTTGAAAGTTTTAAGTCTGACCGCTTCAAGTTGTGTCATTTCATGAAAAAATAACTTGAATATGACTTTCAATAAAGTCAATTTCATTTTGCTTTCGCAATAAGCTTTTTGGACAGAACTCTTCAGTTGCGATCTATGTCTAATTTGGTATGTGGTGATCAGGATGTTTCAAAGACCAATTGCACTAAGGAAAAATGCAATCTACATCACAACCAATGGTAAGGAGAAATGCAATTTATCCAGTGACAGCAGGCTCTGATCTTATCGAAACAGTTGATGAGTAAATACTAACTGCTTTTGCCTGCACAAATCTGGTTTTCCGTAAAATATAAAAAGCTTCCAACAGGCTCTAGTGAAACTGAGAACGAGCTGTGGTCAGGATTTTAAACCGCGAATCAGAATAGTTGCGTGCACACTCATTGGATTCTAACAAATGTTGACAAATGGCTGAATCGCTCTCTGGCTCAAATTGAGTCTTACGTTTTGCTTTGTATTTTCTATTTAACTGGGTTGTGGATGGTTGGGATAGGTGGGTTTCCTGCTCCTGAGTAAGAGTGGTTCTTTGCCTTATTGCTTTTGGAACGTGCTGTTTAATGCGGTCCTGAAGCGTTTGGGTTGTGCGACCTACGTACCGACTATCACAGTGGCACACATATTCGTAAATAACCATACTTATTTGATTGGCAGGTAGCTCATCCTTTTTGGCAGCAGGTAGCATGCATTGGTTTGAGAAAATCAAGCGTGGTGATACTTCTCCGTAGCAATTTTGCACAACAGTTTTAATTTGATGTTCTAATTGCCTAGAAACTGAGCCTATTCACGGGGCTTTGAGGTACACTGGACACTTTTCTGGCTCAAAAGGTTTGGCTGTAGAAAACTGTGCAATTTTCTTGGATATGTGCTTGAGCACTATATCTTTAGCGTACCCGTTGTCAAGCAAGATCTTTTTGATAAAATCAATTTCTTGCTTAAGCTTGTTTTTTGAACATATTACATGTGCTCTGTGTGCCAGCGTGGCGATTACGTTCGTTTTTCGTTTTCGCGGGCTGAAGGATTCCCTGCGGATGTATTGACCAAAAAAGTGGCTTTCGGTACACACTGGTCTCAAAACCAAGTTCAGTTTTTTCCACTAGAATGTCTAGAATTAAAGGGAAGATTGTCATCATGTTCTTTTTCAAATTTGAACTTGAGAGCAAGATGTAGACGATTAAGCGTCACCCTCTTGTTTGGTAAAGGTGTTGTCAACATATCGAAAATAAATTGTAGGTGTTTGAACTCAAGAAAAGAGTTTGGACTCGTGGTTGCCAACAAAAATGTTCGCTAATGCTGGGCCCAGTGGTGCGCCCATTGCTACTCCGTCCGTTTGTTTTTACATTGTGACATTAAAGCTTAACTCTACGGAAGCAAAATGAAATCGAGTTTATTAAAAGTCATATTCAAATTCTGCACCACCTTGAAAAAATAACTTGTGTGAAATTTTTTTGAAAAATTTTTCCGTTTGGGGTTGCCACAGGCTCCTCAAAGATCGAAAATTTTGTCGAATTTTGATATTTTTAGCATATTGAGCTTAATATATTTTTTGATAGAAAACTGTGATGATTGATATTTTGAACGGTGAGTCACCTCATATTTGTCGAAATTTGAAACTCTTATGTGTTGTAAATGCAATATTATGGTCATTTTTTATTTCTACCACCATGTGGGACTATCATTTAATTCTTGAAATTTGGTCATATTTTGTATAGTTTCTTAACCCAGAGCAATGCTGTTGATTTCTGGAACCATATTTTTAGAAAAAGGTGTCCCAAAACTTCGATATAATGCTGTTTTTATATGGAGTCAGAATTTAAGCTGGTAGCTATATTTTCTTTATGTATTTCAAAACTTTGCGCTTGAAAATTTAGAGTAACATTTTTTGGTTTAAAAACTTTAAACCCAGTACTTTTTTACTGGAACAATATTGATTAATAACTTCAATAAGCTAAAGTAGAATGAAATATCATTACATACCACAATGACTAACAACGTTATTAAAAGATTAAAATTTAAAATAAAAAATAATGAAAAGTTTAAAACCTTTCTTTAAGAAAAGGTTTTCCATTTAGTGCAAAACTGCAAGAACTTTGGCTACACTTGCTTTATACAAATGTCGCAGCTCTCAATAATTTGTGAAAAAAAGCAGAAAATAATAATTTTCAAAAATAGGCAATCATAAGTTTTTTACTATAATCATTAAACAGACACAATGAGCAACCAACAAAACTAGCAAAAAATTCCTGAAAAATAGACAAAACAAAAAATTAGGTGTATATAATTACGACCAATACTAACTTTTTGTGTTAAAGAAATTAGTGATTAAACTCTGATAAAACTAGACACAAAAAACTTTATGGTACAGTTTCAATTACAATAATATGCAGTAAGTTATGACAAGGTTTGACAAAACTAAACTTTGGCTGTGAAAACAGCTAATCAGATAGTCACAGTTTTGCATGTTGGCCAGCAGCACTAAAAAGTCGATGTTGAACGTCTTTGCTTTTAGCTTTTATTTGAAACTTGAAGACTACAGTAGATTTAAATATTTCTAAATCTGAAAAAATAATGAGAAATACGTTTCTCTACCGTAGTGTTGAAGTTAAGAGTATTACAATCGTAGTGTCTATTCCATGTTGTACATTGGTATCATTCAGAGACTTGAAAACAAGAAAAGCTTAACGGGTGGTCGAGTTACCTAAGTCAAAACAAATGGTTGGGTCTGAAAAACGGTAGTCAGGGTCCGAAAATCGGGATGGCCGCGTTAGCAAATTTCCAATGCGTTTAAAATTTCAGGAAAAAATTTGGGACTATGAAAAAACGGTAGTCTAACCGGGTGGTTGCGTTACCGGGAAGGTCGCCAACCTGGTTCCACTGTACTTGTTTGAACTAAACCGTGAGGGAAGTTTGGCAAAGACTATGAAGACTTGACGAGCGAGTCACAGAGACTTCGAAGCTGCTCGAAGGAAAACTTACAGTAGACAGTGACGTAACAAGAGGTTTGTGCGTGGGGGTAAGTTTTTATGGGGCCCACAATTCGACGGACTTTAGGCGAAAACTGGCTTTAGGCGAAGAGGGCTTTAAAATCCTTGAAGTCAATTACTATTGATCGTCGATAAAACAACTCAGAAATGCGGTCAAAACGATCGAATTTACTTCAGTAACGTGAAAAATTGATTCCATGCATTGTCAAATCAAATCTTTTATTATATTCACTACATTACGCCGAAGCGTGTAACGAGATGTCGGGGCCCATCTCCGCGTCATTGCGCATGGGCAATACAGTTCGTTTTGAAGAAATGTTGCAGCGGTGGCGAGTCGTTGGCAACACCGTTTCCAATTTGACCGGCTCGAGATTTGAACCTCAGACTTCCCGCTCCAGAGACGAACGCGTTATCGCTTGGCCAACTGCCGATCAAATTACGTATATCCTCGTAAATCACTGTACTATCGCTTTTACTGAACTTTGGGAAGTTTTCTTTTCGCAACATTTTTTTGATCTTATATTTTGCAGGCCCAACAATCACACCAACGGTCATACCACCGTCTCAATATTCTTGGGGAGAGTGGTCAGCTTTCAGCGACTGTGACAGAGCTTGTGGGGGTGGAAGCCTAACCAGAACAAGAGATTGCATTGATCTTTTCAACCAAACTCAACAGGTAACTATATATCAACTCATGATTATTTTTAGGTCTAATGTGGATTTTATCACCAGGGAGTAGTGTCATGTTTTGTTTGTTTTACTATTTTGTCGACAATATAGTACGCATTGCCTCTAGCACTTAATTCAACGAACTCTAATGAAAGCATTCATTCGTGGTGCGTTTTCCACTTACTCCATTTCTTTCACATTCATTCGTGGTGATTATGGAGCCGAAAGTTTTGTTAATTCGCGGATTACAGTTAATCTACATTGATGCATACCACTCTAGTGTAGCTAAAACTTCAGCTTAAATTTATCATTCTAAAATCAAACTATTTTTTGTTGTGATGATATGATATAACTGTATCTTTTTTTAGTTTTTCTTGTAATTAATTAGAAGCTTTAATTGCTTCCCAATAGTGAATGGAAGTTAAGAAGATACGCTGTTAAATTGGACTAACTAAGCTCGCCAGTGCCCAGACTATTAATTAATAGAAAAAATAAATAAATAAATGCAAAAAACTTTCTGTGTAAAAAGAATTGTTCAATTTGTAATCTTTTCATTTTGCATAGCAAAAATTAGTGCAATGGTTATTAAATTCTGGACAGTGCTTTCAAAAGCGTAGGATTTTTTTCATTCTGATAGAGAATCACCGGCGAAATACAAAAAAATTATGAATTGAATTAGTTAATTTTTAACATTTCTTTCCAATTACAGCATAATTTGTATGCAAATAAATTGAAATAATGCTTTGTGTAAACATTAGTTGACTCAATTAAGCTTTCAAGTAAAGCTAATTTAATAAAACACATAGACGCGTTATGCGTTGTGGATATATACGCGCAGTTTATTATTTATTTCAAGAGCTCGTATATAATCAGCTAACCCTCAATCACGCTGGCAGCACCACATACTGTAACATTGTACTTTTGACCGAGCTGTCAATTTTTTTATTGGTGGAATATTTTTTGGTGGTCCGATTGGTTTTAGCCACTGGATAATGCATATAGCCGCGTAAAAGTTGGGCCAAATATCATATACTGTACCATTTTTACATACCTAGATGTTCCATTTCTGAAACGTTATGGCACTTTCGAGAACAAGAATGAATGTATCCTACGGTGCAACAAAAACTTGGAAAGAAATAGTAAAAATGATGCTCGAAAAAAGTGGGCAATAAATAATTGGACATATAATAAGAGTTAATATCAACGAAGACAAATATTTGAAGTCTGTTTTTGATTGAATACAGTAATTTAAATGTTAAAGAAAAACAACAGCTTTTTGGCAGTTGAAAAATATGGGCCACGTACAGGGGCACCTGCAGGGAGGGGCAGGGGGAGCACTTGCCCTCCCCTCCCTGGAAATTAAGATGTCAAGTATTTTTTATGTTTAAATTTGCAAAATAAGTCTAAATATTGTTGCTTAATCCTAGAATATTGCTTACCCTCGCTTTTAAGAAAATGCTGTATGGTAATTCACGTGAAATAAGCAATCCTGCTCCTCTTACCCTCCAGTGGCGTTGCTAAGGATGGTAACAACCGTGGCGAAATTTATGGTGTCACCCTTCATAATGTATAGAAGGCCGCAAAAGGTTATATTTTAAAGAAAGCAGCACTACGCCATTACTGTAGATGGCGCGATTGTAATTTGGCTATCTCATTAACTTCTCATACTAAGATTTTAAAACTCGGAAGTATGAGCTTCGTCTTTATTTTTGCTTCGTCTTTATTTTTCCACCCTTTCTTTTACTCCGTATTGTTCCATTCCACGCAATCGCGAACCCAGTGCGAATCGAACCCGGGTACGAACGTTGGAAGCTGAGCGCAATGACCACTACACCGTGCTGCTTGCAGCAAAACTATGACAAAATGTCGTATTTAAACCAAATGTATGAGAAAAAGGCAGTAGAGAGTCACGCTTAAATGCGGCTCGCTACGTGACGAGTGCATGAGTAGCTTCTACTGTTTTTTGCCATGGAATGGACTAAAAAGTGATTTAAAACATTTTTTGAAACATATATATATATATTCGGGAGGAGGGGTAAATTTGCCAAAAAATTAAAGTCACAAATCAACAAAAACTTTGAAAAATGCCCCAAAATAAACAATCAAATTTGATCGCTAGTGTAAAAACGCCAAACATAGGTTTTATCAACAAATATATTATAAATTTAAAAATAAAATGGGGGGGGCTATTCAGTGTTAATAAATTACCAATTACTTCTCTGAAATATCTTTCCATTAGTCCCCTCCCAATTATTTTTCTTCATAAAATTTAGACGAAATAGATTACTCCGCGGGAGTTTTATTGAATAATAGGATTTAATGATTTAATTTAGGACTAAATTTATGATTAAACTTAATTTAGTTTTTATTGAATAATAGGATTTTAAGATAGCTCTAATTCTTGCGTTCTTCCGGTGAAGTCACTGTCACAGCAAGCTTGATCTTAAAAGCTCTGTTTTTATTGACGTTTCGTTGGTCATGACGACCAACATCATCAGAATACGAGCAACGATAAAGAACTACGACTGAAGCTACGTAGCATCAATATGAATGGTAAAATTTTTATAGTTTTCAAAATCCGAAAGTTAATTATTACGTCACAACAATAAAAACAAATTTGTAGAAAAGCGGAGAGTGTTAAAACTTTGGTCACAAAAAACTACAGTATAAACTAAAATGATATCAAAGCATAAGGACATTAAAGCAAAGAACGATAAACTATTGGAAAAGATTCACCATCTGAACGATTAATTACTTTTGGCCTAGAAAGAATAAACCAAGATTCGGCGGTTAATCTTTTAGAAAAATTACTTTCAGTTTTCAAAATTCGTGAGTTGGCCCAATCAATTACGTGATCAAATAATATTACATGTTCACACAAGGCGGAATTTTCTGGTTTTTGTTGCTTAATGGCTCTTTGGTGCTCTTTTAATCGGGAGTTTAGGTCTCGTTTGGTCTGGCCAACATAAACAAAGTCACAGTCTTTGCAAGGAACTTCATATACAACGCAGGTAATTTCATCAGTGGTGATAGGATCCTTAGGGGAAGGTAGATATTGGCCAATGGTCCGAATAGGTTTCATTGCAACTTTGACGCCAACTTCATTTAAAATTCTCCTAATCTTTTCTGTAGTTCCTTGAATGTATGGAAGTGATGTGAATTTGGTGAACGTGGGTAATTCACGTTGTGATCTGGGTTTTGGGGGGTAAGTGTACTTATAGGGATAACCATTTGTTCTGAGGGTCTGGCGTACTTCCCTTCTAGCTATCTGTCGCTCCGTCTGGTCTGTGATGTGGGAGGATATCCTGTTGTGCAGGGAATGGGTTATAGCCAACTTCTGATGTTTTGGGTGGTGCGAAGTATAGGGAAGATAACGGTCGGTGTGGGTAGGTTTTTTATGAATTTGAGTGAAGATATTGTTGCCAGATCGAGAAACAAGAACATCAAGAAAAGGTAGAGAGGATTCAAATTCTACTTCTTTCGTGAACTGGATGTGCTTGCAAACTGAATTCAAGTGTTGATGAAAACTTTCCGTTTGTGATTTATCCAAGATACAGAAAGTATCGTCCACATATCTGCACCAAAGAATAGGGGGAGTGGAAAAGGTTGAAATGGCCAATTGTTCAACGTGTTCCATAAAGATATTACTTAGCACAGGCGAAATGCTCGAACTTTTAAGATTTAGATTTAAATTTTTAAGATTTAGATTTTAAGATTTAGATTTAAATTTGATTTAATATAATTTAAGATTTAGGGCTCCGCCTCCAGAATCCCGTGCTTCCGGCGGCTGGGAGCTTCGCCCCCATACCCCCATTGGCCTCCGGCGGCTGGGGACTCCGCCCCAAGATTTCCAAAACAGCCCCGCGCCATTGCGAATTTCTGGCTGCGCGCCTGGACTGGGGGCTTCGCTTCCAGACCTCATCCATAATATAGGCTACTTGTATTGCATTAATTTACTCAACATGCCGCCCAATTGCAACATTTTTTGAACAGGATCATTTCACTTTTGGTTCAAGCCCCTTAGCAAAATTCTGGTTGCAGCTCTTAAAGTTTTATTCGATCCGGTAGATAATAGACACATCGCTTGCCCCCCCCCCTGAAAAAATTTCTGCGGGCGCCCCTGGCCACGTAGTTGTTTTTTATTAATTCATTTATTTAGAACAAAAAGTGAGTTATTTGAAATTGTTTCCAGGTTGGCTTTTGTTCCTATCTGAAAACCCATTTTTGTTGTATTGTAAGACGGTTGATGATAATGATTGCTTCAATTTATAGGCGGATTCCTCGCTCTGCTTTCCTGGCACCGGCACTGATTCGATACCGTGCAACATCCGACCCTGTCCAACTTCATCCCCTCGCGACTTTATTTTTACGCCTTGGAGTGCATGTGGAAATTGCAGCTCCAACAGACTCAGTGAAAGGACTCGAGTCAGGTATGAATGAGCGCGCACTTGCGTCACCGCTTCGATAATTTGAAGTTGAACTTCAATAGCAACATGCAACGTTAGCGGCTCGTTAGATTTATGCTGGATTGAAATCATGATCATTTTAAAGCTGCATTTACACGGGCGACTTTTAGCTGCGAGAATCGACATTTTGCCTTTTTTCTTTATCAAATCGCGTTGGTCTCTTACACGGCGTAACATTCTCGTGAGATTTAGTCTGCGCGATATCGACAGACACGCCCCCCAAAAAATCAAATCGCAGCAGTCACTAACACGGGAGAGATTTTAACGCGATGCTCGCATACGATTGTAACTCGCAGAAGTCACTTACGCGTTGAGACTGCGTGCCAGTGATTCTCGCTAAATCGAGTTGTTGTTGTTCTACCGGGCTGCTTCCGAGGGATGGCAGCCTCTTGTGTCCAAAGAGGACACAAGAGAATCATCCTTAGCACAGAAGTGCTACTGACATAGGATAATCCCGGAGGTTGGTGGCTATTTCCATCCCTGCACAGAGCAGGACACTCCCACCACTCGACGGCGACCACCGTTGGTGGGTCTTAAAGAGTGCAGCCAGATGCACAAAAGGGGTTGAAACAACATCGAAAAAAAGTTTCTCATTACTACTAATAGCAATAGTAAGAATCGACTCGCATCAAGTTACTCTAGCCAATTGAGAAAGTCTTCAGGCACAAGAAATACAAGAAGAAAGAAATCCCAACATGCATGGTTCCCAGAGGGTGCCGCAAGCGAGAGGCCAATTCTGCAAGATCCAAAAGTCAAGCACCTCAGCACCGATAGTTGACCATGCCGAGTACCCAATAACTGCCTTTTACGGTTCGCTGGGTCGGTGGCTTCACTATTCTCCCCGGTAAAGCACGGGACGCTAAATCGAGTCGGCGGAAGAGTCGCTATCGCACTGGTTTACTTACACGGTGCGAGATAGTTTCAAAGCGCGGCTTGCTGGTTTTGAATTTGCAAAAGCCAACTGCTGCAAAAGCACTTCAAATGCGCCGCTTGTCAGCTTTTGCTTTTGAAACAACCACGCTTTGGAATTTTGAAACGAAAATGTATGAAGCCAATGCAAGTGTAAAACGAAATACAATGAATACTTTTAGGCAGCTAATGTCGCCAAAACTTGCAATGAAAATGCAAGGTGATAAATTAGTCAATTTTGTTATGGTGCTGATAAACCACCTCTGTTATAAAGCGCCACTATTCACAATAATAATCAATAAATAACAAATGAAGCAGCAAGGGCGGCGTGCTGCTCGTGACGAATGTGTGATACGTAAACGCTTGAAGTTCTCGAAAAAGCCCTGGAAAAAGCATACTTACTCTGCATCATTTTGAGTTGACTTGGATGGAGCAAAGTCAAGCGGGTATTAATGCTTATAATTTACTATAAAATTCTGTCAGTTACCCTTTTGGTCTAGGCTTTTCTCTACCGCAACCCATTTCTGACTGTGTTTCTTGTTGGGTTATTCATAATATTTGATAAAATAATCAATTTTATCGACATTTTTGTGCAGTTAATTCTAAAAACACTTTTGAAATTACCTTTTCTCGAAGTATATGTTACTGAAAAATTCATATCGTTTTTTTTCTTAATAGTGCAGAAGTATTTTTTATTTTATAGTAGATCTGTGCTGTCATATTATACGAAATGGAAATGGTTAAATTTTATTTTTGTTTTAAGTTTACTTTTTGAGTTCTCCTGCAGTGATAAAAGGCGCCTTTTGTCACTGCAGAAGTACTGGCTTTTTTTAAACTAGATGGGAGTTTGCCAGCAAACCCAGTGAACGACCGACGCAAAGCTAATGCTGTGACGCTCAAAAGTACTTTTTGTCTACCCTAAAATTAGCAATTATTCAAAAATATCTGATTATGGAACCTTCAGAAAAGTAGAGTCAAAATATTTGTCTGTTAATTATCTCCTGATATCATAACAGACTGGCATCCTAAGTTGAGTCGTTCAAAAAAATTCATTTTTGGGGGTCCATTTGGGGGGGTCCCCGGGGGCATGGCACCCTCAAACTATGTCAAAATATTTGTCTGTCAAATATCGGCTGATATCAAAACAGATTGGCACCCAAAGTTGAGCCATTCAAAAAATTGATTTTCGGGGGGTCCCCGGGGGTTGGCACTCCCAAACTATGTCAAAATATTTTTCTGTTAAATATCTCCTGATATCAAAATAAACTGGCAGCCTAAGTTGAGCCGTTCAAAAAATTAATTTTTTGGGGGGTCCCTGGGGGATGGCATTCCCTAACTATGTCAAAATATTTGTCTGTTATATATCTGCTGATATCATAAAACACTGGCACTCTAGCTTGAGCCATTCAAAAAATTGATTTTTGGTGGATCTATTTGGGGGGTCTCCGAGGGCATGGCACCCATAAACTATGTTAAAATATTTGTCTGTCAAATATCTGCTGATATTAAAACAAACTAGCACCCTAAGTTGAGCCATTCAAAAAATTGATTTCTGGGGGTGTCCATTTGGGGGGTCCCCGGGGGGATGGCACCCCCAAACTGTTAAATATCTGCTGATATCATAAAACACTGGCACTCTAAGTTAAGCTCTTCAAAACATTGATTTTTGGGGGGTCCATTTGAGGGGGTCCCCGGGAGGTGGCACCCCCAAACTATGTCAAAATATTTGTCTGTTAAATATCTACTGATACCGAAAAAAGTAGCACTCTAGCTTAACCCGTTCTAAAAATGGATTTTTTGGGGCCCATTTTGGGGGTGTTCCCGGTGGAGTTGCCCCAAAAAATTTCGTTTGCAGCTCAACAACTTCACACAAAAATTAGATTTCGATGTTTTGTGGTTTAGGAGAAGAAGAGCATACAAAAATTAGGAAGAAAAAAAGGAAAAAAAAAAATGGAAAAAACCTGATTGCGGCCAAAAGTGGGTTGGTTGGGATGAAAGGGTATCTTAAGACATACAACCATATGAAATATTTTTTGCCGTACTCAAGCCGTTTTTGACTGAGACCGCTTTTTACGCCAAACTTGCGAGGCGGTTTTCGGACCCTAAAACCAAAGTCACGTGACCTATTGCCTCGAAATTTGGTGCAAACATATAACTCATTAATCTCAAACTACTGTCAAAATTTCATGTGGCTAAACCAAATCGTTCTTGAGTTATAAGCAAAAGTCTGAAATTTCGCAATCGTTAGTTGGAAAATGGCCGAGTAAAAACAAAGGAACACGCGAAAGCGGGACTTTGCCCTGGGACTCTCGAAACGTTGAAATCGACCTCGTGTAAGTAAACACGGGCGAGAACGATTCTTCCATCGAATCGCGCAAAATGTAACCGGCATCACAAATCGCAGGTGTTACTTACACGGCGGCGATTCTTACCAAACGCGATCGCGTCAAGCGAGTCTCTCCTCGTGTGAGTAGTAGTCCGGTAGAAATACGACAAAATACATTGAAACCCAGAAAAATTTATAATAAACTGAAATTTGGCTCGATGACTCAGGACCATGTCCTGAGTCACCAAACTAAATCCCCATGTTTTGGACGTGGGACTTCCCCTTTTTCGGCCTTTAAAGTCTGCCATCTAGTGTCAAATAGCCTGTACTGTCCAACAACCAATCCAAAATTTGTAGAAAAGCCAAATTTTGAATAGTGATTGATTTTCAAATGCAGGTACAAACAAATTTACTTTGAAACAGATGACGTCATTGTTGGTGACGTCATTTCCAAGTTTTTGCTTTTGAAAAATGTAGTATGCTGTATTGATGACTCAAATTGTAAATGAGAGTTAGCTTTTTGACTCCAAACCAGAAATTGCCGAAATCAAATTGATGACGTCACAAGCGTTTTGATGACGTCATCAGAGTTTTGATCGTGAATCTGAAAAAGAGTGTTTGATCATACAAAACATTGCAACACTCTGGGAATATCAGCATCATCATCATTCAAGTTTCTAAGGCATCTTCGTGTCCTTGGCCGAGGTCTTGCCTCATCCTCCTATACGCAGTGATTCTAAAAACTAATAACTAGCGTAATTGTATGTAAATTGATACGAATATGTGCCGAGCACGATAATATATCCGATACGAGCAAAGTTTCTACCGCTTTGCAATGTCTGACAATATTATTAACTTACGCAAAATAAGGTCCGACAATATTATTATCAGGTATTATTTTGCGTATTTGCGATATTATTGCAATGTCTGACCATATTATTGTCTTAATCTATAATAACCACGCTAATATTTGACAATTTGCTTCCCTAATGATTCTTTTTATCGTTCCTCAAGCTTGTATTTTAAACTAAAATTGCAGATTAACTTTAACTGCGCGTGGGAGCTTTTCGATAAACATTCAAGGGCTTTCTTAAAGGCGGTGAATCATCCAGCCAATTCCAGTGGTTTACAATAGCTAAAATTGAACTATAATTTTTGATATTTTTTGTTTTAATTTTAGGACTGCGTTTGCAAAGATATTCAACAAGTACAAAAAGATGTCCCCCCAAAAAAAGTTTTGGAAACGCTGAGTTTTGTTCTTCCCGCCAAAACCACAGTAGGCCTAATGGTTTAGAGAACTGTGGTAGGCCTAATAGTTTAGAGATAGTTTATTTCTAAATAGTTTAGGCCTAACTATCTCTAAATTTTTAGGCCTAATAGTTTAGAGATAGTTCGGCCTAATAGTTTAATAAGATTACAGTAGGCCTAATAGTTTAGAGAACTGTGGTTTTGGCGGGAAGATCAAAACTCAGAATTTCCACAAACTTTTTTGAAGGGGACATCTTTTTTGTATTTGTTGAATATCTTTGCAAACGCAACCCCAAAATCAAAACAAAAAATATCAAAAATTATAGTTCAGTTTTAGCTATTGTAAACCACCGGAATTGGCTGGATGATTCACCGCCTTTAATTAAACTGCAAAATGCATTATTTTGCTTTAATCCCTTATTGGCAGTGGTGGGCGAATTACCATAGGTGGGCAAGTAAATGTAAAACGTTAGCTTCGTTAACCACTAGTCCGTTAACAAACTTCACACCTTCGTTAACGTTAATCCGTGATTTTCAGCTTTAATTGACGGAAGTTAATACAGTCCGTTAATCCGTTAACATTTTGCGTGTAATTTACATTACTTTTTATTCACTCGCTTCTAGAACACGTATTGACGCAGTTGAGCTGATTGTAAGGAAATATTTATTGCTATGGTGGTCTTTATGTGTTTTGGAAGTTACATTTGACAGTCGAATCTAATTTCAAGATAAAAATAAGTTCAAATGCACAACGAAGCTGCGATGGGAAAATCTTTGGAAATTGCGAACAGTGATAATTAATAGACCTATGAGGCTGCAAGTTATTATCTGCCTCAAAAAAGAGCCCTTTTCTTCGCTCTCTTCTATAAAACTCGTGCTAATACACAACAAGTGTTACCAGTGCAAACTGGTTTGTACCGGCCCGATAAATGAATAATGCAAGATATTAGCGATAAAAACCTTAACGGAAGTTAACAGAACTTAACGGAAGTTAATTTAGTCCGTTAACAGCACTTAAAGGAAGTTAATTTAGTCCGTTAACATGAAAAAACTTTTTAACGGATTAACGAGTTAATGAAAAAGTTAGCTTCGTTATTAACGGATTAACGATTAACGGACTTGTGCCCACCTATGCGAATGCTGTATAAAAGTAATGACTCTACGTCCAGGGGCGTATTTAGGGGGTGCCATTGTGCCATGGCCCCCCTTTGGGTCGTAAGAATTGTAAAATTGCATAAAAAAGTAAGCAAAATTGAGGCATGCCCCCCCATCCCTTTTCAAGTTGGGCATGAGGTTTGATCACACAAAGGGCATCTGTTATGGGTTACTTCTAGGCTTTGGGCAAAAATTCGGACTAAATTTGAGTGAAGACCTTTTTTTTGCTCTTCACCTGATTATGGGCGAAAAATCGGACTAAATTTGAGTGCAACAATTTCTGATTCAGATCTTTGTTCTTCCCAAATTTTCTGAAATTTCTGGCCCCTCCCTCCCCTTTTTAAAATTCTGCGTACGCTACTGACTACGTCACCGAAAATTACTGTAACAAATTAATAAAATTACCGTATTCGTTACTTCTCGGAAAAAAGTCAATAATTGTCGTTACAAATTACTTTGAATGAAAAATGAAACCACAATGACAATAATCTACTCTACATCACTATTTCTAATGGAGCTAAACAAAAAAAAACAAACTAGATTTCGCCCGGGATTCAAGTATCATTATATAGCTATAGCTTTCATTATGCTACCTCTTCGATACGGCTCAGTGCTCACCGATATAATTTTGATTACTGTATTACGTCTGAGCATCGACCCCATGGTCTGAGTGAGTACAGAATTGTTTTAAAACTAAGCGGGTTTCGAATTTCGGGTCTTTTGTTTCTGCGGTCAAGGTCATATAACAAACCGGCTACTGTGACTCCTGGTGCGTTGAAGCCAGATCACGCTTATGTTATGATTCAAAAAGCAAAATCGAGCAATAAAAATTTAATGCTGTAATTAACTCCAAATTTACAGCACTTCCTCAGGTTTTGATAAATAGTTTCCAATAAGTCGCTAAATATACGCTAATAATCTAAATAATACGCTAAGGCAATTCTCACATAAAAGTACTATCAAGATAAAAAATTTAAAAATTACTATGTAATTGATCTATTTGTTGGTCGAGCGGTAATGCGTCTGTCTCTGGGCGGGAGGTACGAGATTCAAATCTCGGGCCGGTGTAATCAGACACAGAGTTGCCAACGGCACGCCACTGCTGCGACATTTCAAAAAAAGCTTTGCTGCGCGGGCGCAATGACGTGGAGATGGGCCCCGCAAACTCGTAACACGCTTCGGCATAATACATTCGAGTATGATGAATGATTTTTGATCTATCACATTCCGGTAGTATTTTTTTTCAATCTACTATCTTCATAGTACTTACCGGTGGAGCCGAGTTTACAGTGAGGCAAAATGGCACCATATTAGTAAACTAGAAACTAACAGTTAGTTTTTTTTCTCGTGGTTCATTTGTTCTAGAATATGTCGGTTCGTCCCATCAGCGTGACTTTTTTCTTCACGATTCACTCGTTCTACGAATATTTCCAATTAATTCAGTCGAATACGCGTGACCGCAAAAAACTTCGCAACAAGAGCAAACTTTTTTCTTCAATGCTTTTCTCTTTTTCTCAGCTCGTTTGTATCTGGTCTACGAATAAAGAGTCGATAATGGCCCTGTGCCTGAAGCAATATTGCGACCCCTGGGCGACGAAGACTTTTTTTAGGCTGTTTTAGCTCTAGTTTCGACGGAAAATGCGACTCCTAAGCGGTATAAAACTATTGTTTTTGGTCGAACAAATTTTGTTGGCAAAAAATGTGGTAAAGGGTCCAGCACAATATAAATTTGGCCTCGCCTACTGGTATCACCTCTGTTTAGTTACTTAAAATATTATAAAAGTCTTTAAACAGGTGGTTTGTGATTTTATTCGCTTTTTGCAAATTTATCTGTGTTTATTATGCCTTAATTTTTTTCTTTGGTATTCTTTGGAAAGACTCCGTAGTTTCCAGCTTTTGCCCTAAAATTTATTTCGCACAAAATGTTTAAAAATATTAACTGTTTTGAACAAAATACTGTCCTTTTTTGTATTGATGTAGTAGCTATGACAAAAATTTTACCCATTGGCGTAATATGAATGAATAGGATTTTGCAATACCTATCTTCGGTTTTTGCACAACATCGAAATTTAATACTACGCGAAGGTAGATAATAATGTTATCCATAGATTATTCAAGATCGAAGTTTGTTAATCAAAGATACAAGAGAAAACTTTCCTAAATAAAGCCTGGGCATATTTATAATTAAGCAAACATGCAGCAAAATACCGCCACCGAAGTCTCCTCTTTGAAACCAGCGGAATTACAAAACTTGACTGTATATTTTTTATTGTCATTGCGCTTTTGTTGCATCCCTATGTAAAATTGTAAACGGGCCGTCTACTTCAGGCCCGAACCCAAAAATATAAGCCAGTACCCGAAAACTAATTTAAAGCCGAAATTATGCCCGAAAGCACCTTAGACAAAAAGCACGTCTCAGGCCCATATAAAGCCTGAAATTTTTGTCAAGTTTAGACATAAACCCGGCCCGAACCCGACCCGACATACAACTTCGATGTGTAAACCAGGGTTCGAAATTAACGCCTGCCTGCTTGCCCGAGGCAAGCTGAAATTGCCTCGAGCAAGTTAGTTTTGGGCTTAACTTGCCCGACGGGCAAGTTATCAAAATGTAGCGTATTAAACAACTTCAAACAAGATTATTCAAAGACGCAATTTACGCGGTTTTGTTGCAATAAAGTAAAATTTTTGATGCAATTAAGTAAAGTTTTGTTGCAATACCGTAGAAAAAGCTGTTCCTTGCTTTATTTTAATAAGCACTTTGTAACTATCACAATTAATGCACTGTGTGATTGTACGCACAGTATTAATCGCAATAAACACTTCTTAATCGCACGCAGATTTTTCGATTCTTGGACGCGTTTAACAACTGTTTGGCACAAAATGTTACGTTTTTTTTTTTTAGGAAAGTTTTACGACGCTTGCCACGCTAACAGCTGGTGTTTCAGATACCACAAGTACTACCCTGCGCTGCATGAAGCTAACGTCAAGAATTTTGCAATTTTTTTTGTTATGACTATTTTGAAGACTTTTTAGCTTCAATTACTTTTGCAAAAAATTTCGGCTTTCTAGCTGGTGTAGCTTCCAAAATATTCGCTAATAAAATACGTTTGCAACAAACCACAACGGTAATTAATAATTGTGATTGTTAAATATTAAATGAAATATTTACAATCAAAAAATCAATTTTCGCCGATGCATGATTGGAAAAAGTTACTTATTGCATCACATTATCTTAACAATCGCACGCAAAAACTTGATTCTCGAAACTACGCGTATTTTGCAAATCCAGTGCTTTTTTCCAAGTTAACCTCAAAACTTAGAGTACCTTTTTCTCGGGCTCTTAGAATTTTTCTCGGGCAAGTAGACATTTGATAACACCTGCCCGACGGGCAAGTTGTTAAAAAAGTTAATTTCGATCCCTGTAAACCATTCTAGCACGCAAAGACTTGCTGCCCAATGTACGACCCTGCGTCATTGGAACGACCGACGCTCGCGTCGCGTGTTCCTTTGTTTTTACTCGGCCATTTTCTAACTAATGAGTGCGAGATTTCAGACTTTTGCTTATAACTCGAGAACCGTTTGGTCTAACTACGTGAAATTTTGACAGCAGTTTGAGATTAATGAGTTGTATGTTTGTACCAAATTTCGAGGCAATCGGTCACGTGACTTCGGGTTTATGACCCGAAAACCGCCCCGAAAGTTTGGCGTAAAAAGCGGTCTAAGTCAAAAACGGCTTAAGTACGGCAAAAAATATTTCTCATGGTTATATGTCTTAAGATATCCTTTCATCCCTACCAACCCACTTTCGGCCGCGATGAGGTTTTTTTCTTATTTTTTTCCTTTTTTTTTTCCTTTTTTTTTCCTTTTTTTTTCCTTTTTTTTCCTTTTTTTTTCCTTTTTTTTCTTCCTAAATCTTGTACGCTCGAGTTCTCCTAAACCACAAAACATAGAAATCTAATTTTTGTGTGAAGTTGTTGAGGTACATACGCAATTGTGTCTCCTGAAATTTTTTTGGGGCAACTCCCCCGGGAACCCCCCAAAATGGGGCCCCAAAAAATCAATTTTTTGAACGGCTCAAGCTAGGGTGCCAGTTTTTTTTGATATCAGTAGATATTTGAGAGACAAATATTTTGACATAATTTGGGGGTACCACCCCCCCGGGGACCCCCCCAAATGGACCCCCCAAAAAACAAATTTTTTTAACCATATAACCTAGGGTGCCATTTTTTTTTGATATCAGTAGATATTTAAGAGAGAAATATTTTGACATAATTTGGGGGTACCACCCCCCCGGGAACCACCCAAAATGGGGCCCCAAAAAATCAATTTTTTGAACGGCTCAAGCTAGGGTGCCATTTTTCTTTGATATCAGTAGATATTTAAGAGAGAAATATTTTGACATGGTTTGGGGGTACCACCCCCCCGGGGACCCCCCCAAATGGACCTCCCCAAAAACAAATTTTTTAACCATATAACCTAGGGTGCCATTTTTCTTTGATATCAGTAGATATTTAAGAGAGAAATATTTTGACATGGTTTGGGGGTACCACCCCCCCCGGAAACCCCCCCAAAAAATCAAATTTTTGAACGGCTCAAGCTAGGGTGCCAGTTTTTTTTGTTATCAGTACATATTTGAGAGACAAATATTTTGACATACTTTGGGGGTACCACCCCTTCGGGGACCCCCCCAAATGGACCCCCCAAAAACAAATTTTTTAAGCATATAACCTAGGGTGCCATTTTTCTTTGATATCAGTAGATATTTGAGAGACAAATATTTTGACATAATTTGGGGGTACCACCCCCCCGGGAACCCCCCAAATGGACCCCCCCAAAAGCAAGTTTTTTTACCATTTAACCTAGGGTGCCATTTTTTTTTGATATCAGTAGATATTTAAGAGAGAAATATTTTGACATGATTAGGGGGTACCACCCCCCCGGGGACCCCCCCAAAATGGGGCCCCAAAAAATCAAATTTTTGAACGGCTCAAGCTAGGGTGCCAGTTTTTTCTGTTATCAGTAGATATTTAAGAGACAAATATTTTAACATAATTTGGGGGTACCACCCCTTCGGGGACCCCCCAAAAATAAGTTTTTTTAACGATTTAACCTAGGGCGCCAGTTTTTTTTGATATCAGTAGATAATTAAGAGATAAATATTTTGACATAATTTGGGGGTACCACCCCCCCGGGGACCCCCAACATTTTGATTGGCCGGAGGTATAAAATAAACAGCCACTCAAGCGTTTCTACTGGATGGTAATGTTTACAAAGTAGCCTAAGTTGTAATTAGTAATTTTGACACCTCTAAAATAGTAATAAAATTACCACAAAAGTTACTTTTTTAAGAAGTAGTGTCATTGCTGTAGAAATTACTAAAAAAGTAATGCGATACTGTGCGTCGTTATTGCCACCACTGCCTGTAGGCAGGTCTAAATTTTGTCTGCTTGATTGCTACCCCAAAGTTTTACTGACAGCACAGTTTTTGACCTTCAATCGACTGAATTCACTATTTAATTCTCCGAGTTTAAAGCTAATTAAAAAAAAGTTTGCAATGTTTTGTTGGTCAAACACTCTTTGAAATTTACAGTCAAAACTCGTTACAGATAACGTCATCAAAAACGCTTGTGACGTCATCACTTAAATTTAAGCAGTTTTTTATTTGGAAAAGGAAAACAACGTCGATCAACAAGCAGATCCATGATCATAACATCACAGAAATCACAGGTCCATGATCACAACTTCCTGTGATGTTGTGATCATGGACCTGCTTGTTGATCGACGTTGTTTTCCTTTTCCATTGATTCGCTATGGTTCCCCGCCCGGAGGTGCGATATCTCTGGTACCCTTGTGCTTCCCTTGGTGGTTTTTGTAGTTTTTTATTTGGACCCAAAAACCTAACTCTCATTTACAGTTCGGCCATCAATACGTCGTTTTTTCAAAAACTTTTGCAATGACGTCACCAACAATGACGTCATCAGTTTCAAAGTAAATTTTTTTATTGAAAACCAACTATTACTCAAAACTTGGCACTTTTACAACTTTTGGATTAGCTGTTGGATAGTAAAAGCTCTTTGACACTAGATGGCAGACTTTAAAGGCCGAAATAGGGGGAAGTCCCACATCCAAAACATGGGAATTTTTTTGGGTGGCTCAGGACATGGTCTTGAGTCATCGTGCCAAATTTCAGCTTATTATAAATTTTTTCCGGGTAAAAGCTATTTCTACCGGACTATATAACCACTTTGCGAGAGAGATTTTCACGTTTAAAAAAATCTTCGAATCGCGTGCAAAAAAGTCGCCCGTGTAAATGCGGCTTAATAAATATCCTTTGTTTGTAGCAAACAGAAATTGATGCGCTCGACCTATCGCATAACTAGCGTAAGATTTGTGAAAATAAAAAATCTTATGTTGGTATGATTACAATATGTACAATGCACAGTAAGTTTAGTCGCCAGCGTAGCGGTGAAGATTGAGACGTCGTTTTTACGACGACCCCATCTCTTTAGCTGGGTTCAATACGCACCCGGGCCACGTTACTGCACCCTTGGATAAGACGCTTTACGATAATTATTTCTGCTTGGTGGCTTCGAACCAGCAGCAAATTCAGTGGACAAGAATTCGAAGAAATCCACCGGAAATAGGATCACTGGAAATTCTTCAGCAGTTGCGGATTTCACCAAACACGAAGCAATGAGAAGTATGCCGTTCATCCAACAGTTAGCGTCTGACGCTGTCCAGAGACAACAACAACGTCAAGTGCAGAAACCGCCTTATTTTTGTAGTACGCTTTGCGCTAGGTGGACAAAGATAAACTTTTGTACGAACGACGTATTCTTTGTTAGTTTTACTAATTGTGAGGTGGTAAGTCGGCTTGCCGATTGTACAGGGGTTTTAGTTAAAATAAAAAAAAGAATTCTCTTACGCTGTATATTTTTTTACGCTAAATGAAGCAGGACTTATATCATGCCCATGAAATTGTGCTTTGTTCTGTTGACTCCAACCAAAAGTTGAATGATTGACACTCTTGGCCCTGGAATTTGAAATTTGCAGCTGACGTGCCTATGCAGTGTTGCCAAGTTAACCGGGTCGATCAAAAAATCCCAACTAGGGACTAAAATCGGCTGTTTTCTGAGCAAAAAGCAGTAGCATCTGCTAAGATTGAAAGGAAGAACAAAAAGATTTTTTTTGCCAGTCCTGATGTCGATTATTTCCAAATTTTGTGTGTTTTCCAAATAGGAAGTCTTCCGCTCAGTTTCACCCATATTTTGACCGTTTCCGACAATAATATAATTTGATGCTGTCTATGAAATAGTTTTTAAGTCAAAGTGCCTGATTCTAGTTTACCACATGGTTGTTTAGCGCTCACTGGAATTTGCTAAACAATTTTCTGCTTCTGAATTATGAGGAAAAATCTTAGCAAAAATGAAAAAATGTGACTAAAAACACTACTGTAATGTTACACATATTGTAAAACTACAGTGAGCAGTCAAACACAAAGGCTAGTTTGCTCAAAATTGTATTTCCTCCTCTTTTTTTAGATGTGACATACCAGCAACAATTAGTAGCGAATTTTGCATCAACCAAGCTAACGTCTCTGAGTCATGTACCTGTCCCTGATTCATTACCCAGTAGACTAGCCGTGTCAACTCTATATTTAATCATCATTTCTGCTTACGAAGACGAATGATATGATTGAATTTGGATGAATTAGCATTAATTAACAGTAAAATTTGCAGTTATAATGTTACATTACTTTTGCAATTTCTGCAAACATTAGTGTGGTTTATAGTTATCTTGCCTGTGCCATCACATCTCTGTAATTTTATGATTAGCTTATGCAATTCTACATCTAGTGTAGTCACATATGCTAAGAAATACAAAGATGAAAAAAACTCACGCTGTTTTACCTTTACGTAATGACTCTGCTTTGTACTCCGTGCCTTCGAAAGGTGGATCAAAATAATGATCCTTACGTTTGTTGTCATAGAATTTGCTGAATGTTAATGTACCACTATTATAATTTTGAAACGATTGAAATAAACTTTTCAAATATTCGAAATTTGGGATTTTTTTTGTGATAATTTTGACAATGAATTATCAAATCAAAAAATATGGATCTTATCGCAAATTCGTATTAATTACCAATATTCTTTTTTTGATTGAAATAATTTTGACTCCTCTTTCGAATATCTTGAGGAATTTGAAATCAATAAATTATTATTTCGAAATTTTGAGATCGAATTTCAAGTTTCAAAAATACTTTAGCTAATTGCATAGAAAACTTTTTTTCCTTTTTGCAAATTATTTTTAAATCTTATTCGTTCATTGTAGAATTTAAAAGATTTTTTTTTCATTAGCTACCAGTGATATGAAACGTACTGCTTTAACATATTCAAGCATTTTAGTGAAAGTTTATTTATATGCGTTAGATGAATACACAATTATCAGCTTTTCATGCCCTTCGAGTGCGGTAGCTTCTACTTGGATTCATTTTGCAACAGTCTGTGGTTTCTATAACAGTCTGTTGCCTGTTGTTAAAGTTTTAGATTCCTAAAATTAACTTTCAGTCGTAGAACAAGAACTATAATGTTGCCCAAAGTAAAAATTAAACTCAATGTCGGATTTGGTTCTAGCGTAGGGTCTTTTAAAGCACCAATTAATTGAAGAAAGTTCTCAACGGTTAGCATCCAAAAGTATCCTCAAAGATCTTACTTCAGGAGCTTTACGCCAACATCTACAAAAATGTCGCTTGCGTCTGCTTGAAACTTCATTAGTACTTATGTCTAAATTTCAAACTTGGAGGAAGCTATGTTTCTGCATTTTTCAATTTGCCACCAGACTTTAATACACTTTTAAGTCAAAAACAAACATCAAATATATCATCAACTGTGATATGCAACACAAACAGAGGTGGGCACCGCAAGTCATAAAAATTGCGCCGCAAGCCCACGCGTAACTACTCTGAAAATCTTGCACCGTAAGCGTTTCCGCAGGCCCAAAAAAATATTTGCGCCGCAAGCGCAAGTGTGACGTTTTGAAATCTTACATTAGCTATTATTCTGAATTCAACTTCATCTACCAATCATTTTCCATTAGCCTGATGATTGTTTTGTGTACGCTCGAACATTGTGGTCTACTTGTCAGAGCTGGAGTCGAGGACAAAAGGCTCGAGGCCAAGGACACAAAAAAAATCCGAGGCCAAGACCAAGGACAGGAATGCTCGAGGCCAAGGCCAAGGACCAAGGACACAAATGCAAGTGTTTTCCTAAGAAAAAAGGTCTTAAAAATTTTTTTTCCATCGATCTCCAAAAACAAAACGGCTAGAAAAACATTTTTTAGCCGATCTACAAAATTTTAACTATTCAAAAAATAGTGCTGTCCTCGAGCCGGGGACAGGGTTATTTTCGAGGACTTGAGGCTTCGAGGCCAAGGCCAAGGACATGAAAATGTGTCCTCGAGGACTCCACCTCTGCTACTTGTATTGCGTAGACATTTTACTTGAAATGATTGTACTTGATTATATTGCTGACTGCCTTTTTTTGAAAATCCTTTTATTTTGATTGAGTGTTACGCAAACAGAAACGTTCAGATTTGCTCAAACTATACTTAGGTCTACAGTAAGGTTTAATATTTTGTCTTATTTGACTAGTGAATCTAGAAAATTGTCAGTCGTCTGATTATACAGACAGACAGCAGATAGACAGACAGACGCATTTATTGAACTGCAACGAAATGGCGCTAAAATAGCTATTTTTTCTAAAAAATTACAAAAATCGCCCAGACCCCCGTTTGCGACGCACGTGAGTTGCGTCAGTTTGCTTAGCATGTTGCCCAAATGACACATTTTTTTATGAAAAAAGATTATCTTTGGGTTCACGCATGCCCTCTTAACGAAATTCTGGTTGCGCACCAGCATAACAAGATAGTGGGTAACGAACAGATGAGAAGTTTTTTGTCAGTTAGAGATACATCAATGCACTGCATAACTATAAAATATACACACGAATTTATCAACTCTTATTGTTTATTTGCACCAACATACGATTTTAATCAAATAAGCAATAAATGAAGCAAAAGCATGTTTCAAGTCCATAGCAAAAATAAACGAAGCAGCAACATGAACAACGTTTTAGATCATGCATCAATTCAGAGTAGTACAGTATGTAAGAACCAACACTACGTTAAAAAGTGGTGTCATAAGTAATATTTAAAAATATTTTTCTGTAAAAGTGTTACAACCATTCAGAAGGTTTACTTGGTGTTTGGGATCTCAAACTAGAGATACTAACGTGTTTCGACACAACCTTATGTCATCTTCGCGGCGTTACATTCAACAACATAAGTAATACACTAAAAACAATTTAATACAATTATGGCCTGAGCTATCGTAACGCGTTTCGATTTTGCTCAAGGGTCTCACCAGGCATGTATACATCACCTACTCAAAATGAAAACATAGTACGACTAAGTTGAAATTCAGGAAGAAAAGTATTGCAGTATAGGTATCTGTTCAGTCTCGTACAATTCCGTGACGACAAAGACTTATGACAGTACATGGAAAAGTACTGGAAGAGAGCTCTAGCTCTTTCAATGCCGGAGGTGGAAAATCGCTTAATTTGTAAATGCTGGAAAAGCCACAGATTTTTTTTCTCAGCTTTGGTTAACAAATTTTTTTTTTTTTTGAAAGGTCACGTTGTAATACACAAGTTTTTTTTTCGAAAATCTTACCAGGGGCCAATCCAAAGGAGGTTCATCAGACCAAACTCCCAAAATAAATTTTTTATCAAAATCTTGAAAAGCAAACAAATCATATTTTTTTAACCTAACTATCGTCTGCTGCAAAGATGAGCTAAAATTCTAGTTTTTTCAAAAAAATATAATCAGGACTAAATCCAGGGATTGTGTATCAGACTCCCTAAAATTTTAAAGCTTTGAGAAAGCAAAAAACAGTGTTATTTTTAGCGAAATAGTTGTCTACTGCCGAGACGAGGAGTAATTTACTAATTTATTCCAGAAAATCTAACAAGGGGCTTTAGAAAAAATTTAACCAGGGGCGAATCCAGAGGTTTAATCAGACCCCCTAAAAGTTAAAGCTTTGAAACGCAAAAATATGATTTTTTAACGAAACGATCGTCTACAGCCAAGATTTACAGTATTATGCCGTTCTACTTCGTTGATAATAATGCTCGCATAAAACAGAAAGCGGCAATCCTAAAAAAGAAAAGCCGTGAATCGTAGACTTGTACTACAGAATGCAACAAATGGCAAAATAACAGTCATTTAGAAAAGAAAAAAACACTTAAATCGAAAATTTTGGCGACTTTGAACGAGAGCGGCACTTAGACATGTAGGTATTTTATAGGCGCGACAGCTTTTTTAACGTGAAAAAAATTGGTTGAAGTAAATGGGCGAAATAGTAGTTCCAACAAAGGGCTAGTTGAAGTAAATGGGCGAAGTAGTTGTTCCAACAAATTTTGCGTAAAATGGTGCTGCCTAAAACCAATACTGTAATAATTATGTTGTTTTTTTACTTGTTGATGATGTAAAGCAATTACTTGGCGTCGGTAAATAAATTTTTTACACAATGTTTTAAGTTTTTTAATCACAAAATATTGTTGTTAAATTTCAAAGTTATTCTAATGTTTAGCGTAGCTATGGCGTTTATCGATATTTTGCAAGGCTGGCTCGGCTGCTACGCTAATGAATGACTGCTATATCAATACAAACTTAATTTGGTACAAGTAGATCAACGACAATAATTGGGGTTGCAGTACGAAAGAAACTGTCGGTCACCTAACAATACATAATCAAGCAATCCCACAAATTTTTTATCGCTTTTCTCTGAAAATCTCAAATGCAGCGATCGAGTACTGATCGTATGGTAATTTTGTTTGATTTGGTTAAAAACAGCAATATGACATTCCAATATGGGAAATTCCGCCAAAGTAAATCTCAAAAAGTTACCAGTTCACTCAGTAGCGTAGCCGGGGGGGGGGGGGGGGGTAGCATTGGCCTGAAAAGTATGCAAAATAGCACGTTTTTAGTGCTTTTAAGGCCGATTTTTGCTCCATAAATAAAAACAGCCCTCCCACAGGGATTTGGGAGCCGACGTTGTGAAGGACATGCCGTTATTTTGACCAGAATAGTGGAGTTTTTTGGTTATGGAGCTCACCCAAAGCCGGCGAAAATCTTTTTTTTTTTGTAGGAGATCACCTGACTTTGGCCGGAAAAAACCTTTAAATTTCTGATTTTGGCCGGAAAAAGCCTTTGAATTTCGGCGAAGATCTTTTTTTTTTCTTGGGAGATCACCTGATTTTGGCCGGAAAAAGCCTTTGAATTTCGGCGAAGACCTTTTTTTTCTTTGGAGATCACCTGACTTTGGCCGGAAAAAGCCTTTGAATTTCTGATTTTGGCCGGAAAAAGCCTTTGAATTTCGGCTGAGACCTTTTTTTTTGGAGATCACCTGATTTTCACCAAAAAATTGCGTCAATCCAATCCAAGACGAATGAAAATTTGGGTCAAGTTCGTTTACGATTGTATCGAACTTCCAAAAAAGCCCCCACCCTTTGCGAAATCCTGGCTACGAGCCTGAGATCACTTAAATAATACCGTAGTGACTTTGAACCCGGGTCCCTTGTGTTTGCGCAAAATCCCTTTCAGCGCGCAGCCACCGCATCATCTTTAGCGCGCGCTGATTTAAGCTTGCAAATTGCAGTCTTTGGATCATGCATTTTTTTTATCGCGTGATTTTTTGTAAAATGTTAGATTAAAATTGCGACTGTGTTTTCTCTTTGAAATTTGCCGTTGTCCTAAAAGGACTACAATAATTTTAAAGAGAACTTTTTTTATGAGTCAAATAAACAGGAAGATTAGTGTTTTAAGTGAAGTTGTGGTGGTTTGTAGAATTAACAAACTCGAAAAATAATATTCAAGATAGGAATAGGATTCATCCAACCCAGACTCCTACCACTTCATTCACATTATGACGTTTAAAAGAAAATACTGTCTCATGACAACAATCTCCCAGTCCGTCTACGACCGCTTTATACAATTAAGCGATATTCGCAGTTACTCTACTAGAAAAAAAAAGGAAGCTTAGTATATTTTAAACCTCGTATTAAAAAGGCAATAGGTAAACTTTTCTCTCACAGAGGATCCAATCTATAGGACAAAATCAACAATGCACTGTCTTGAAAACTTCAGCTAGATTTTGTTCAAAAAAATACTTTAAAAAGCGTTTACTTCACAACTACTCCATGAAATGAACTCAATTAGTTTTATATTAAGTAACCTTTGTTTCTTCTAAGTTCTAATTCTGTAGGACATATCAACTATAATTTTCATCTAATCATCTAATTTTTTGCTATTTGCCGTTGTTACTGCCTCTACTGCTCTATTCCTTTTGTGACCTATCTAGTCCTACACATAGGCGTAGCCAGGGGGGCAAGGGGCCCCACCCCCCAACTGAAATGCTATAAATTATAAAAGATTACTGTTTCTTCAGTTTCAGTTTTTTTAGCATCTTCGCGCACAACAGTACACGCGTATACTACAGTAATTAACAATAATATTGATCCAAGGGGCCCGGGCCCCCTCAATTTAATTTTTACCAACTAATTTAAATGGGCCCCCTACAATAATATTTAAATGGTCCCCCAACAATAATACTGATCTAGGGGGCCCGGGACCCATCAATTTAATTTTTGCCAATCAATTTAAACGCATAATCCGAGTGAAATTAATACTTTTTATCCTAAAAGTTGATCACTCGGGCCCTGATGTAATCTTTCTATAAACGTCGTGCAATAATCAGAGACGTATTTAACATATGGCACAGTGGCAGGGGGCCCGGGCGCATTCAAGACTTTTTTTTGGTCTTCATCTGTATTTCGCCAGAAAATATTGCAAAAATCCCAGAGTGTCAGGGGCCCGACTCAATGTAAATCCGGCCCGGGCAATAACATGGTTAGTAGGTGTAACCACCTATTGTATACTTTTCAATAACAATTCACCTTCACCTCGCTAGTTTTTATGAAACAAAATACTTTTGAAAAAAATTAGCTACAGTAAGGGGAATGTTCCCTGAACAAAATTTTGAATTGAGAGGGCCTTGGCCCCTGGCCCTATATGTACTCCCATAACTGGTTGTTTTCATGACAAAACTATAACCTCTGAGGAAAATTTTCGAGTGGATTGTTATTTACCACTAAAATATTTACCGCTAAAAATGTATAGTTTAATTCCCCTTACCTGGGCCAAATGACTTACAAAACTTAACCCAAAATGTAAGATTTTGAACGTGTTTTGGACTTAAATTGCAAGCAAAAGAAGGACTGAACAACTTAATTTTTTCAATTGGCTTTCAACCGTTAAAAATCTAGTGCTTGCAAATTGGGCTCCGAGTACGTGCGAAATGTGATCCAATGGTGTTGTTCTAGATTGATGGCTGTGTCCTAAACGGAATGCCTAGGTCTTCACTGTCTGATCCTTACGCTCAAGAAGCGAACAAAGGAGATTCCAAAACAAACTTGTATTAATAAAAAAGCAAGTAAAAAAGACCAGTCCAGCAAAAATTTATCGAAGATTACCCGGCTGGGCGGAAAACACTTTAAACTGAAAGACCGAATTTAACAGCATATAATAAAAAACCTCTTCACGTTACTGTCCAAAAATAAGACTGATTTAACTACCGTGCTGGAATCAAAACGTTGCTACAAAAAAGTCATCAGCAAAGGCAAAACGGCGCGTCTCTCAGGCAACTTGCAGAGTTTCTACCGAGCGAATTATGAAAGACGCGTAACACAAAAGTAATATGCAAATAAGGTAAATGGACGTGTTAAAGACAGAACATAAATACCTGGTTCGAATCTCAATAAAAGATCGGGCTGTAACAGGTGCTAAAACAGCCTTTTTTTTCAGAAAATTACGAAAAATCGCCCAGCGGCTGGGGGTTTCGCCCCCAGACCTCCATAGCCTCCACAGCCTAGATGATACGTTTGAATTACAGTCACTTCTTTATTCAACACGTCTCCCGATTTAGACATTTTCACATTTTACGCTCCCTCCCTTGAACGAGTTCCTAGTTACGTGCCAACACCAGGCTACGACTTCTGATTTTCCATTCTATGATATTTTTTGCATTTCAAAAAATTCTTCTTTTGAAGTTTGTGATGACGTCATTGCATGTGATTTGTGGTTTGGGCCACCCCAATCAAAAATTCAGGCTACGCCTATGGTCCTACACGTGTTCTGTGAACGTAAACCAAAACAATGACATCGATACAAATTTAATGGAGAACACATCACAATGTACTAACTACAAAAAATATAGTTTACTATGATTAAAAACAGTAAAGCCTTATTTAAGTTAAAACAATAAAATTTCTAAACGTTTCTTACTTAGCTACGTCCATCATCAGTAAAAATGAAATCTAAAACATGAAAAGGGTAAAAAACTGTGTAAAGAGGTCTCAAGTGATAGTAGCCTCACTACAATACAAGCTGTAAAATAGCGCTGCAAATACGTAATACTTGGTTGTTGTAAACGTTAAACAAGCCGCTGTGCTACTACTGCAAACACTGAGTTACCTGTGTAGTATTTTTAATATACTAGCGCAGTCCGCTGTGCACTTATGTGCAGTAAGTGAAAAAAAAAACAAAAAGCAATATAACGTGTTGAACAAATACAAATTTATATTACTTTTTCCTTTTTTTCACTCACGGCGCAGTGCACACCGCGAGTAGGCTACTACAAAAAGTAAACACAATACACGACGCACGTAACTCAGAGTATGCAGCTGTAGCATAGTAAATTGTTTTCAACAAGCCAGTATTACGTATTTGCTGTGATATTTTACAGCTTGGGTTGTAGTGAGGCTACTTTCACTTGAGACCAGTTTACACAGTTTTTTACCCTTTTTACTGTTTTAGATTTTATTTTGACTGATGATGGCCGTAGCTAAGTCCGAAACGTTTAGAAATTCTCTTGTTTTAAATAAGGTTTTATTGTTTTTAATCAAATCAAATAAAACTGCCGTGAAACCAGTACCGATGGTTTACTATAGTTTACATCAAAATTAGGCACGTAGCCAGAAAGGAATTTTTAGGAGAGCAAGCAAAAATTTTACGGGGGCAATGTCTTCTCGTTGGGGGCGATCTCCAAAAAAAGAAAAGGGTTTTCGGGTGCGGAATGCCATTATTTTCTCTCCTCATTATGGGGTGATGTCCAAAAAGACAAAAAAAGAGTCTTCAGTGAGCAATGCCATTATTTTCTGCGGATTTTGTGGTGATCTCCAAAAACTAAAAAAAGGTCTTCACACCTGAAAGCCTCTATCATTTACAAGTTTTGAAATGATCTTAAGAAAAAAACCATCTTAGGGTTTAAACGTTTAAATGTATTTTTTTGGGGGGGGGGCAAACTAAAATTTTGGGGGAGCAATAGCTCATCCTGCTCTCCCTGGCTACGTCCCTAATTCAAATTATGACATTGTATTTGGTCTATGGTTTACTGCAAATTGCATGTTTTTCAAATTTGCCTTTTAAACGAGATACTGAAAACGATGACTGAACTGTGTCACGGTAAAATTAAGTTTAAAGTTTGCATGCCTTCTATATGTTATTTACATTTATTTTTTGTTTTTTTATTTTTTGTTATTATGCATCTCATTTGTTTGAGCATCTTGCTTTTACGTACTTTTTACGATTTTTTTCTTTTTCTTTTTTGTTTATTATTACTTTTTCTTTTCTTATTATTTTGTTTTATTTTCGAACTTGCTTTCATCATTTTAACAACTCGGCATTTTCAGGAAGCAAAATAATATAGCCACAAGCTTATCGGGCATATACGAAATCAGTCGTAAATATACTCCTACTACTTTATTTATTAAAATCGATTTCACCCCAGCGGGGCATCATCAGTTAGATCTAAAAACAATCAGCATCAGCGTATACTTTAAAACCAAAATCATCATAAAACCTATAAATAGACTATAACATCAATCAAATTAAAAAGAACATAAAATGGACTTCAATAACAACAAAATTAAAGAAAAATAATACTGTATATAGCAAAACCTCTTTCGCAAAGCAAATATATTGAAAACCTTGTTTTATCTACATCACCACATCAGAAAAAAACTATACAAAAAAAGTTGTTTAAAATAATAAACCCCTGCAAAAAAATATAAATATTTTTTCAATTATAAAAAGCGTTGCTAAGCAACCAAAAAGAAAACATATCTCCAAACTATATTAGGGATCAGTAAAATAAAAAAAAGCTATATTATTTTACTGATCCCTAAATGCGAAGTCGTCAAAATTTCTTCTTTCTTCTCCTGTGTGTGATTTTCAACCAAAACATGGCCTCAAACAATTTTCAGGAAGCACCTTAACTGTATCACTTTATTGGGGGTTTTTTGAGTTTCCTAGCGTAATGTAATATTGTGCTGTTTGTGATTTGTTCAGTATATATGTGAACTTTTTTTTTTCTATGAACCAATAAAGTCACGTATGTGTATGTGCAAAGAATCAGGTTTTACTGTTTTTAATTTTCTGTAACATAACCACGATAATAGGACAGCAAGGACATGCCGCTGTACGCGCGTTGAATTAGAGCAAAAACAGAAAGTTGCCACCGGACTGAAACATATGTAGGATTTTTGGTTTGGACGGTTCTAATCCAGAGAATTGCTGCTTTACTCAAACAACACTGTCTGATTGGTACTCAAAGTTTGTTGTCTTTGTTGCTATTTTATGATAATTTTAATAATAATGCGACTTGTAACAATTCTGATTATTATAGTATAAGCGAATGATAATGCGACCGCGATAATTGATTTTCCACCGGACTTGATGATTTTCAGCTATCGCATGCAGAAGAATAAACTTTGGTGAATTCTTGTGCTCGATAGCTGAAATAATATATCATCGTTATTTTTGTTCTTAACTGAGTTATCCCATTACAGGACTCCGCCTACTACTATACTTACGCCCTAGTGGCAACTCATACATTTCTATGGAGCCCGTATAGGCATGCGTAGCCAATTGAATTGCCGCAAATGATAAAGATGATGACAACAAAACCTATTTTTCTTCAGTTTGTGTAGAATTTTCGCATGTAACAGTAGACCGCTGCATGCGTAAAACAATAACTAACAATAGTGTTAATATTGACAACTATTGAGCCCGGGCCCTCTCAATTCAATTTTTGCCGACTAATTCCATTGTACAATCCGGGAGAAATTCAGGGTTTTTATCCTATAGGCTAAGTTGCAACCTCAAGGTCTCATACAATCTTTTTGTGAACGTAATGCAATAACATGATTACTTTGATTAGTGATCATCTATAAAATTGCACCAACGTTAAATAACAATCTACCTCCACCTTGCCAGTTTTTACGCGACAGAATACTTCTAAAAAAATTAACTAGGAGAAATGCTTATTGATTAGATTATTGAACTTAATTTGAGGGGGCTTGGGTCCCCTGGTCGTACACATACATGTACTCCTAAACTGGTTATTTTCATAACAAAACGAAAATATCCAAAGCAAATCTTCAAATAAATTATTACTCACAGCTAAAGATATTGTAGGAAGCAACATATCTTGCTTGCTCCACCTAGGCTAAATCAATCACAAAAATTAACCCAAAAACGCAAGGTTTTAAACTTGTTTCGGACATAACCTGTAAGTAAAGAAAGGACCAAATAATTAACTTTTTTTAGAATTGGCTTTCAAATCTTAAAAAAATTGTTTTTTCAAATGGTTCTGAAAACGTGCGAAATGTGACTCGAATGGTATTAAAACAGCTATTGTTCCTAACGATCGCTCAGTAGCTGGAGGCTTCGCCCCCAGACCCCTATCTGTGATACGTTTGAGTTGCATCAGTTTCCTCATCCGTCTCCCAATTTCGATATTTTCGGAAAATTTTTAAACTCTCGGTTCAAGTCCTCCCTCTTTTGCGAAATCCTGGTGACGAAGTAAATCGGGCTCCGGCTTCTGATCTTCCATTCTACGGAATTTTTGTCCCATAAAGTCCCTCTTTAAAAATGTCTGATGACATCATTGCATGTGATTTGCGGTTTCCCCCCCAACCAATCAAAAATCCTGGCTACGCCTATGATGAACCTAACGTTTTACCCGTAAATAAGATTATCGGAGGTAGATCTTATTGAAGAGTTTTCTTTAAAGAGTAGTAATAAGTCATTGAACAGAAAATGAATGTTTCATCTGAAAAGCTCTCTTGCTCCGATCTTTCGGGATAAATATAATAAACAAAAAAAAATTGTGTTACGATCAGGTACTAATTTGCAATTCTTGCCTTTTTACGCTCCTGTTCATACAGACCTACCTATACTGACGAGGAATAAAAGACAAATGTCGTTTCCGAAACAAAATGTCTTAGGCTGTTAACCAACGTTTGATTATGCCTATAAGACTCTGTCTGCATTCTATCTACAGCTTATTATTAATTTTCTTTGTACATTGTTCTTAATTATTGGTGTTTATTCTCAAGCACCCGCTTACATTTTTATTTTAATAAACGTTAAGACTTTTCACATGAACTTAAAACCTGGAAACCTGCTTTCCTCTCGTCAATCCAAAATACCGCAGCAACTTCTTTACGAAAGATGCGATGCAACACATGTAATGTTTTTGAGATGACATTCCGGCCAAATTAATTATCAGAACTCTCGATACAATCAAATACGACAATCAACACAATTTATTGTAAAAATTCTTGCAACTCTTGCAATGAATCGTTCCCGATCGAGTTCAAAAGCAGCTGCTGCAAATTCTCCGAACTACCGCACAATATCGATAATTTTTCGAGGATTGAACGAGCGAGCACAGGTAGAGCAACCTTATGGTTGGGATCAGACCTTATAAGCGCTCTTGTTCGTAATGAGTGAAGCGAATCGTCTTCTTCTGCCACTAAACTGGCGTTCGAAGCATCCATCACGAATGTGTCTACATGATTCTCATCACACACATCATACATGACCTGCAACAAAGCAGCTAATAGCCAGAGCTAAAACGTGTTTTGTAACGGTTGTGAACGCACTTAAGGTCAAAACAGAAATACTGCCCACCGCCAACAGTAGTAGTCTTGACTTCTTTTTTCCAATTCTCCAAAACAATGCCGGGGCTCCACAGTAGGGATATCGTTACTTCTTGCTCTTATCAACGCAATAAACGAGCAATTCAACTAACCAACCAAAATCACACTACAGGGCAGCGGAAAGTGCTGTTTATCAACTTTTTTTAGCGAAACTGTTTTACAAAAATTTAAAATTTTATCCGTTGCAGTAAAAATAAGCTTAGATAGGTGAACGCAGCCTTATTTGAAAGTTAACTGAGGACACCTGATGGTGAAACAAGCTGTAGTGTATACGTATCTTACAGGCTTGAAAAAATTATAATTGTAATTGACAAAATTGTAATTAATTACACGATTTTGTTGTAATTGTAATTGAGAGTTTTCAAAAGTCGATAATTGTAATTGTAATTGAAAACTTTTCTGCCTATTTTCAATTACAGTTACTCTATTATTCACTAAAGCTGCATTTACACGGGCGACTTTTTTGCGTGCGATTTTTTGATAAAAATGGATGTAGCAAACTTGCATCTATTCAATAATGATTCTCATTGTGATGAAAGTTATCTTACTGCTGAAAATGACTGTCTCAAGTTGTTTCCATTCCGATAGTGATATTCTAAACCTTTTTATAACAAAATCGGAACTGATCTCACTGCGATTTTTTATCGCAGCACCGATTCTCTTCTAAAATTTTCAATTATAACAATATTGGTATGAAACCAACTTAAGACAATTACGTCCATCAGTAAGATCCCAATTATCATGATCAAAACCGCCGTTGAGTAAATGCAACTTTGCCAGATCCATTTTTATCATAAAATCGCACGCAAAAAAGTCACCCGTGTAAATGCGGCTTAAGATAGATAATAACAAAATGCGTTTGAACAATATCAAATTTTCCTCCAGTTGCGAATTGATATCGAAATTTTCTACCGGTTGCAATCACATCTGACGTCGCAAATCAAACATCAAAGTAGGTTAGGGATAGCTAGAGTAAGTTTTAGAGATAAGGTTAATCAGAGGTGGAGTCAAGGGCATAAGGCTCGAGGCCAAGGCCAAGGACACAAAAATAATTCGAGGCCAAGGCAGCCCTTTCGAGGACAGACACTCTCGAGGCCAAGGACAGAAATGCTAGAGAATAAGGCCAATGACCAAGGACACAAGCGCAAGTGTTCCAAAAAAAAGGTCTGCAAAAAACTTTTTCAGGCGATCTCCAAAAAAAGCGATCTAGAAAAAAAAATTTCAGCCGATCTACAAAATTTTAACCATTCAAAACATAGTACCGTCCTCGAGCCGAGGACAGGGCAATTTTCGAGGACTTGAGGCTTCGAGGCCAAGGACTTGACCTTCAAGGCCAAGACCAAGGACTTCAAAATATGTCCTCGAGGACTCCACCTCTGGGGTTAATCATATTGATAACCTACACTTAGCACCTGCTCTAATCATAAGTAGCACGAACTCTAAGCCAAAAAATAGCCCATCATAGAATTGGCCTATGACGTCAGATGTGACTGTTCACCGGTGGTAAGTAACCATTGTAACCATAGGCGTAGTCAGGGTTTTTAATTGGGGGGAGGGGCAAGCCATAAATCACATGCAATGACGTCATCAGAAATTTTTAAAAGAGGAACTTTTTGTGGGGCAAAGATATCGTAGAATGGAAGATCTAAAGCCGTGGCGTGTTGTTGGCAGTTAACTAGAATTTTGCTAAAGGTAGAGGTAAACTAATAGGCCTAGTTAAAAAGTGCAATTGTCCAACTTGGGAAACGTGTTGAGTAAGCTGATGTAACTGAAACGTATCACAGACCGGGGTCCGGGGGCGGCCGCCCCCCCAGCCACCAGAGTTTTTGGGGTCTGGGGGCCAAGCCCCTAGCCGCTGGGAGATTTTTTGTGATTTTTTTGAAATAAAAAGCTATTTTAAAGCCATTGGATAACATTTTGCATGTGTTCAGAGCCATTTGAAAAAACTATATTTTTACCATTTGAAATCCAATCGAAAAAATTAAATTGTTCAATCCTCCTTTTACCTATAATTTAAGTCCAAAACACGTTAAAAATCTTACAATTTAAGGTTGAATTTTAAGTTTAAGTGATTTTAAGTTTAAGTGAATTTTAAGTTTAAGTGGTCCAGATAGGGGGAAGTAAGGATTATTGCCCCTGGCAATATTTTAGTAGTTAATAATGATCCACTCGAAGATTTTTTCAGAGATTTTTGTTTTGTCATGAAATTAACCAGTTGCAAGAGTACATGTGCGGCCAGCAGGCCCAGTACCCTCAATTCAAATTCAATATTTTGTTCAATGAGCACTTCCCCTACCTAATTTTTTAAATTATTTTGTTCGTAAAAACTGGCAAGGTGGAGATGAATTCTCCCGTCATTTTGCAAAAGTTCATCTCTAAATGTGCCCTGTTGTAAAAATTGATATTTTTGTTCAAAGCCAGTGGTCCAGATCTGGTAAAAATTTCAAGCCTCTAACTCGTTTAGTTTGCGAGTTATCGATTATCTCGATAAATAATTTAGCAAAAAGGAAACATCTTCAATTCTTCATCTTAACTATTACGTCACAACAGCTTTTTTCACAATTGAAAACTTTAAAATTTATATGCGGCAGTCATTGATGCAAGACAATGCGATGTTCAATCATTAACGCGTAGCGTGTAAAAGCAAAGCAAATACTTTGAGATGCAATTTGTTGTTTTTCAGAACTTTAACTTGATTGACGACGCCAATAAACAACGTTTTTAAATAGGAAATGCTAATCAACAAAAACATACATAATTATGCAGTTGTACTTCAAGACCCAGCTTTCAATGACGGAAATATTTTTACACTGAAAAATGATTTGTGTTATGGTATGGTATTTGCAAAACATTCCAGTATTTTGATCTACATAACGACTTAATTAAGAAAACCAATAAAATGACTTTCTAGCTTCTATTTATACGATGGTCGTTGTTGTAATGGCCCGGTCAGTCAGTTAAAAAGGTCTTTGATTTGGAAAAACTGGCGATATCAATAAGTTTCCAAACTGATGTAGGACTATCTCGACTGACTGACCGGGCTATCAAAACCAACCGCTAAATTAAATACGAAGTTTTTGTCGTTAATGGGCAAGAGTATATTTCCTTTTAAACGATTTGCGTGTTCACCCTTAGCAAAATCCTAGTTGCGCACTTGCTGGACACTGAACCAACTACAAAAACTACCAAAGGCCATAATAGTTGAGGTCTACCAGCGTCCGGAAGTTAAGGGAAAAAGCAAGCAGCTGAGGTTTGAGCAAAACGCCTCCAGTCGCAAAATGTTAGCTGAAGGAACCAAAAACTTGCGAAATATCTTTTGCGACTTTGCGCATAAGTACTGCAAATAGATTCTTGAATAGAGTGCAAAACATACTGTACAATATATCAAGAAGGCTATAATAGGTTTGAACCAGTTTATTTGGAAAAAATGATGTTTTTATCTATCGTTTTTTATTTAGTTGATTAAGACACAACTTACAATGTGCATAAGAAATGTGAATTCATCTGGTTCAAAAAAGTGCTCTATACCTGAGCCTAAAAGTTATATCACAAAACAGAATATGTCCAGGGCCGGATTTAGGAGTCTAAGATGCTTGGGCCCCGGGGTCCCCACCATTTACCACTAGCAGCTAGTATCTTTGCGCGGAGTTGCGCAAAAAATACTTGTCTTGACTAGCAGTAAACTAATTTTGTCAACTTTTTTACTTTCTTTCGTAATAGGTTAATTTTGGCATTTTGATGTCACTAGGTAATAGGTTAATAATAGGTTAATTTTGATGTCACAAGCGCAACTTTACTGGAGTGGGTTGTTACTAAATAATTCGTAATCTGCTTGACATAACAACCATGTTTTTTCGCTGCTTAGGCTGACGAGTCGGTGTCGCAACCAGCTGGGGGGGGGGGGTAATGGGCTTCGTATTTCCTCCTTCTTTAGCCAAGTCACTTAGAAAATTTAACTAAAAATTTCAAGCGTTTAAACATGTTTTGGACTTGACTTGTGAGTAAGATGGGAGCTTGAAGAGGTTGGGCAATCTATTTCTGTAACATTTCAAATCTGAGCTATTTTAGTTATTTTAAGTGGCTCTAAAATGGTACAAAATTTGATAAAAAAAGCGTTAAAATTGCAATTTTTTTAAAAAAATTCCAAAAATTGCGTAGCGGCTGAGTCGCACCACTTGTCTCAGCACGCTGCTCAATTGAGACTTTTTTCAAGCAAAATTGTTTGACCTATGGGTTCAAGCCCCCTCTTAACAAAATCCTGGTTGCGTGCCTGCAACGAGGATTTGTTCACTATATTTAATTTTTGCTAACCTTCGAGCTACATGTAATTTTTGCACCATCAAAAATGGGAACCCTACCAAATTTGGGCCACAGGGCACTTCACCTCATAAATCCGACACTGTATAGATTTTATTAAAGATTTGAATAAGATTTTATTCAAATAAGACACCCCATATGATCCCGAATATGGTTAAAACAGAATTTAAATTTTTAAATAGGGTTTAAACCTTTAATTGTGACGTGTATTACCTTATAAAACCACAAAATTACTTCAAAATTCAAAAAGATTATGAATCAAAAAGGGGCAGCACCAAAGTGTTCTTTCCAGAGCGGAACTTCCACCCTTTAATTATTATGCTACTGGCCGAGACTGAAGTAAAAAGAGAAACCGAAAGGATTCTCGCGTTGTTGCTGCATTATCGGATAATTCTTCAATGAACAGTTTCCAGAAGTAGGCCTGTTATTTATGTATCGCTGCTATTCATTTTTTGTGTTCTCCAAGCTACTAGTTAACGACCAACGCATGCTCAATCAAGTGATCTTCAAAACAGTTTTTTGTTTCCCGTTTAGAGTGCAATATAGTATGTTTTTTTGGAGCCTTTAAGGAGTTTAAAATCTTTAACAGCGTCAAAATATATTTATCAACCTAACAGTGACTGATCCTAATACATACATCTTTTTAACTTAAGTCATTTAAAAATCAATTTTGGAGGGCACAATGGGAGGTCCCCAACGGGTGGCCCTGGAACGTTTGTCTCTTGAATATCTATTAGCCAGACATGACTTTACAAAATGACACTTTTGCACAGTAGCAGGGACTCCGGGCTGTGGTGACTAAGCGCCTGAGGCATAAAACTTTTTTATTTCTTTGATTGCATCGTGTACCGAGTTTGAGGGACCCATCTTCGCATCTTGGCGCCAGGGCAACACGGTATTTTCAATCTATGATATTGCAGTGAAGAAAATTGTGGGATAAGAAGTTGGTAGTTTATTTTCTGTCAAAATGAGCGACTGCACAAAAGTCTATACAGTTTCCAAAACTAAAAGCTTCCAAAAGAACTTGCGAAATTTTAAGATGATTTTGTCTGGTATTTTTGTCTCTTTTTATACAGTTTGTCTTGATATGACGTCATCAAAATTTCCCTGATATGACGTGATCAAGATGAAGTATAATTTTGTCAAGCACAATTGGATTAATGGAGTATAAAAAGTACCTCCAAGAAAAAAATCTTTAAATTACGATTTCTCTCCGCCCTCGTCCACATTATAATTGCAATGAGCCTAGTATTTTCTCATTGTTAGAACCCACAAACTTTTTCTTTGCATTACGCCACGGCAAGCGCTTCATGCCATAGTAGTAAAAGTAAAATTTGCAAATTTCCCAACGTCAGAAACAAGAAAGGCCAAGAAAATTATCTGTATACGTTAAAAATAACATTTTCTTCCTAGTTGTGCTAGATAGCACCAAGAGCAGCCCTCTAATTAGAATTTATGATCACATGCGACATCATCGTATCTAACGAATTAACAAAACACCTGTTTAAATTTTTTTTAGGAAGCTAATTAGTATAATTCGTGGTTTGTGTTTTTCCATGCTTTTGTAAAATTTGGCCACCCCCAAACTTTATCTGAGTTTGTTATATAGCAGTTTTCGCGTACAGCTGCTTCAACGATTATTCTTTGACAACAATGATGCTCACCATATAAGTATTAGAAGTAATAAGTATTCAATATTAAAATGGCAATATTAGCGATATCAAAACAGTGTTACTAAGTGATTAACGAACGATAAAGATCACTCCAGCAGTTTAGACAGAAGTGTTTTGAACAGCGTTTTGAAACTACGTTTGAAGCACTTTTGTGATGTCTGAATTTATAAAAATAAAAGTACTTTTAACAACTAAAAATGATTGCCTACGCATGCATTTTGAGATTTAATTCTAATTTGTAAGTTAGGCTACTGTATTGAACCTGTATACATTGGGTTCAGCAAAAGGAAAACGTTAAAAAATTCGGTGAAAGATGAAGTTCTTACATCCTGTGAGTAATGGCACGTTTTTGCTGACTGACAGAGAAACGGAAGATCAAGGTAAAAAAAAAAATAACCTGCAAAACTTCGTCATATGAAGCAGAAGAATTTATCGTTTAATTAATTGTTGTTTCATACGCGAAACTTATTGTTGTCTAGTTACGATGAATGATCAACAAAATAATTGTTTGGTTTTGATAACAAATACTACGTGAAACTTCCTAACTTTGCTGAGCGTTTCGACAAGATGCCAGGAAGGTCGCGATCAATCCTGTTAGTCTTCTATTCTAAAACGGTAACCCCAAACACGTAATTTGAATGGGTTCATTAGTTGAGTCAGCGTGCAAAAGTGATTCGAGCTTAGCAACATTTTTATTCTTGATCAATCAAAATCAATCTGCTATACTAACTTTGCAAGGATGAAATGCACAAACGACGATTATGTTAATCCGCAGCACCCCCAAACTATGTCAAAATATCTGTCTGTTAAATACCTACTGATGTCAAAAAAAAGTAGAACTCTAGCTTAAGCCGTTCAAAATATTGATTTTTGGGGGTCCATTTGGGGGTACCCGGGGGTGGCACCCCCAAACTACGTCCAAATATTTGTCTGTTAAATATCTGCTGATATCAAAAAAAGTAGAACTCTACCTTGAGCCATTCAAAACATTGATTTTTGAGGGGTCCATTTGGGGGGTACCCGGGGGAGTGGCACCCCTAAACTACATCAAAATATTTGTCTGTTGAATATCTACTGATATCAAAAACAACTAGCACCCTAGCTTGAGCCGCTCAAAAAATGAATTTTTTGGGGCCCCATTTTGGGGGGGTTCCCGGTGGAGTTGCCCCAAAAACTTTCGGGAGAAATAATTGCGTTTGCAGCTCAACAACTTCACACAAAAATTAGATTTTGATGTGTTGTGGTTTAGGAGAAGAAGAACGTACAAAATTTAGGAAGTAAAAAAAAAAAAAAAGGAAATTAAAAAGGAATAAACCTCATCGCGGCCAAAAGTGGGTTGGTTGGGATGAAAGGGCATCTTAAGACATATAACCCTATGAAATATTTTTTGCCGTACTTAAGCCGTTTTTGACTGAGACCGCTTTTTACGCCTAACTTCCGGGGCGGTTTTCGGGTCCTAAAACCGAAGTCACGTGACCTATTGCCTCGAAATTTGGTACAAACATACAACTCATTACTCTCAAACTGCGGTCAAAATTTCATGAAGCTAAACCACACCGTTCTTGAGTTACAAGCAAAAGTTTGAAATTTCGCACTCGTTAGTTGGAAAATGGTCGAGTAAAAACAGAGGAACACGCGACGCGAGCGTCGGTCGTTCCAATAAGTAAGGCTTCGCGCGAGCTTTAATTGGGACTTAATTTGGACTTTGCCATTGGTTTTGTTCGCGAATTTTGGCACACGATGATTGATTTGCTTAACAACTAGCAAACGGTAAAACCAAAAAAGTTGAAATTTAGACTTATTATTAAAAGCGTCATGTGTGCCAATTTTGGGGATCCTAAGGTCATGTGATTGTAAATTGAGACACAAAAGAACAGAAAAATCGGCAATATGTGGCTTGAAAAGTTATCGATTCGCTTATAATTCCAAAACCACTTGAGGTGCAGACAGTAGCGTAGCCAGGGGGGGGGGGTGGCTCGAGCCCCGCCATTGGCCTGTAAAGTATGCAAACGCGTACGTTTTTGGTGCTTTTGAGGCCGGTTTTTGCTGGAAAAATGAAAACAGCCCCTTCCAAACTAATTTGGGTGCCGAAGTTGCGAAGTAGATGCCATGATTTGACCTGAAAAACCGTTTGAATTTCCGATTTTGGCCGAAAATTCCGCTTCAATGAAAAACAGGCAACCTTTTTTTTTTTTTTGGAGATCACCTGTTTTGGGCTGAAAAACCGTTTGAATTTCCGATTTTGGCCGAAAATTCCGCTTCAATTCGCCTATTTTTTTTTGGAGATCACCTGTTTTTGGGCTGAAACACCGTTTGAATTTCCGATTTTGGCCGAAAAATCCGCTTCAATTTCGGCGAAGACCTTTTTTTTGGAGATCACCTGTTTTTGAGCTGAAACACCGTTTGAATTTCCAATTTTGGTCGAAAAATCCGCTTCAAATTCGGCGAAGACCTTTTTTTTGGAGATTACCTGTTTTTGGGCGGAAAAACCGTCTAAATATCCGACTCTGGCCGAAATTTTTGGGTCAAAACAATGAAAATTCGGGTCAAGGTCGCTTGCAGTTGTTTCACTCTTTCAAAATAGCCCCCCCTTTTTCAAATCCTGGCTACGCGCCAGCGTGCAGAGCTGAAATTTGGACATAATGTGGGTGCTTACAAATGCTTTTGTGCAAACCGAGTTTAAGAACTAAAATTTTACTGGCCGAAAATGAAATCCCCAATACGGGGCCGCCAAACTTCAAACTTTTCAACCACTCACGCCAGACACATAAAATTTTCAAGGTCGGCAAATAAGTAAAAAAGATAAAATTTGGGGGTATCAAAATTTGGGGTCTTCTTCAAATGGGGCCGCCAAAATTTCAAACTTTTAAACCGTTACAGCTAGACGAATCAAATTTTTGGAATGGGTTTATATTAAAAATAAATTAAACCTAAAAATTGGGGATTCCAAAATGGGGTTCCCCTTAACGGGGCCGCCAAAATTCAAACTTTGGAACCATTTAAGCTAGACTGATAAAATGTTCAAAATAGATATAATATGAAAAAATTTGGGATACCAAGATGGGGATTTCCCCTTCAAATGGAGCCACCAAAATTCAAACTTTTTAACCTCTCAATTTTGTCTTTTTACTTTTTTATCTTTTTTATATTTTTATCTTTTTCACGAAAAAAAATTTTGTCTTTTTACAGCAACTAGTAGGCAATACAAGTTTTATACCTTTCTAAACAGCCAAACAGTTTTTACATGCGCTTGCTTAACTGCTTAAATCCATTCGGTATCGGCGGCTTGAAATGTATTTTATCAGCAAAAAAAAAATACAACAAAAAACACGCCACAAAACGCATAGTTCTTCACAAAAAAACAAAACGATATATTGTCACAATAAAACTCTACTCAAAACTTTCACTCCAATTCGATTGTAGATTTCTTCCTAAAACACTATCCAGTCATATTTTGACAATTCATCACTCTGCCAAGCATTTTATCAATTTGTCTTCCAGTGCTTCAGAAAATCACATATTTGCTATTGCAAAACTACTCTTTATTACTTAACAAAGTGCGAGCAAATGTTCACTCATGCTAAATTATTTTCGAAAAAAGTCGATATCTCAAAATCTAGAAAAGGTAAAATCTTCAAATTTTCACCATTGGCTAAAAAATTAGCATAAACTTCAAAAAATATTCAGTTTTAACCCAATTTACTTTACTAGAAAAGAAAGAAAATTTGTTTGAAAAAGTTAATGTGATGGTTAATGGTATCAATAAAAAAAAAAAAAAAAAGAAATTTGCCTGTTTGCTATGCAAGTTTTATGGCTTGTCAAAGCTCGCATGCTAACTGGCTAATTTAATCAGGTTTCGGGAATTTGCTTGATCTTTGCCAGGAAATAACTTGGAGCAGCACGCAATTGTTTGAAATGAACCTAATTTTTGTCTTTAGTTGCAATTTAAATTTTTGTTTTAATTCAATAATGATGAATATGTTTCGCAAAATATAATTCAGTCACATTTTGACAATTTCAAATGCCCTGAAAGTATAAGCCAAATGCCTTGACAAGAAATGCTGAGCATAGACGTAGTTAGGGGGGGACCAGGGGGTACGGCCCCCCTTCAATTAAAATGCTACCAATGACAAAAATGTCACAAAAAGACTATTGTTTTTTCAGTTTCTTTTAGCACCTTCGCGTGCAACAGTACACGCGTACAACAGTAATTAACTATAATATTGATTCAGGGGGGCCCTGGCCCCCTGAATTTAATTTTTGCAATCAATTTAAATGGGCCCCTCCAATAATATTTAAATGGTCTAGAACTTAAATGGGCCCCCAACAATAATTTTGATCCAGATGACCCGGGCCCCCTCAATTTAATTCATGCCAACCAATTTAAATAGGCCCCTACAATAATATTTAAATAGTCCCCAATTTAAATGGGTTCCCAACAATAATATTGATCCAGGGAGCCCGGGCCCCCTCTAGTTAATTTTTGCCAACCAATTTAATCGTATAACCCGAGTAAAATTAAGAGTTTTTATCCTACAAGTCGTTAACTGAGGCCCTTATCTAACCTTTTTATGAACGTAATGCAATAACTCGCGACGGATTTAACATATGGCACAGAGCAAGGGGCCCTGTGTTCAGATAAGACTTTTTTAGTCTTCACCTATATTTGGAAGAAAATATTGCAAAAATCCCTAAGTGCTAGGGACCCAACTCAATGTAAATCCGGCCCGGGCAATAACATGGTTTGTAGACGTAACTGTGTACTGTGCATTTTACAATAACAATTCACCTCCACCTCGCCAGTTTTTATGCAACAAAATACTTTTGAAAAAAATTAGCTACAGTAAAGGGAATGCTCATAGAACAAATTATTGAATTCAAAGGGCCTCTGAATACGTGCGAAATGTGATCCAATGGTATTAAAACAGCTTTTTTTTCCAAAAAATTACAATAAATCGCCAGGCGGCTGGGGCCTTCGCCCCCAGACCCCCGTCTGTGGTAAGTTTTAGTTACAGTACACTTCTTTACTCAACCGCGTCTCCTAATTTAGACTATTTCGCACCTGAATGTTAGATTTAAGCCCTCTCCCTTGAACGAGTTCCTGGGTACGTGCCAACACCAGGCCACGGCTTCTGATCTTCCATTCTCCGATATCTTTGCCCACACAAAAAATTCCTCTTTTGAAGTTTCTGATGACGTCATTGCATGTGATTTGTGGTTTGGGCCCCCGCCTCTCCCAATCAAAAATTCTGGCTAGCTTATGATGCTGAGAAATAGGGGAATCAAAACTGGAAGATGGCCAGAGCGGTTTTCGTTAGGGTCGCAGCACCACGGACCAGATCTTCATTCTGAAGCAAATCTTCAAGAAATCCTGGAAGTATGGCAAAGATAAGTCGTTCTAATTGTTCAATGCAGGCAAGCTGATGAGTGTGCCTCGATTGGGAACTGCAAAATCAGTCCTATGCTATTTGCTGATGATTTGGTTCAGCTCTCTTCCACAGAATCTGGCCTCCAGCGCGTATTAAATAGCTTTGCAGATGCATGCAACACCGCCGGAATGAAAATAACCACAGCCAAAATTGAGGTACTTCATCTTTCAAGGAACCCTGATCAGTGCGTGTTGCACGTGAATGGAGCGACACTGAAGCAGGTAGAGAAGTTCAAGTATCTTGGGGTTACATTCATAAATGACGGAATGCAAGACGAAGAACTGGATACCCAAATTAGCAAGGCTAGTGCAGTAATGCAAGCTTTGCCCTTTTCTGTTGTCATGAAACAAGAATTGTCAAAAAAAGGCAAAACTATCAATTTTCAAAACAGTTTTTGTCCCCTTTCTTCTCATCTATGGTCATGAATCTTGGGTAATGACCGAAAGAGTGCGATCACAAGTGCAAGCGTCCGAAATGAGGTTTTTTAAAAAGTTACACAAAGGTGCGTAGCTCTGAGATTCGAAAATCTCTTAACATCGAGTCGTTACTTTTTCCAATTGAAACTTAATTGGTTGGTTTGGCCATGTGAATTTAAATGGTTTGGCCATGTGAGCAGAAAGTCTCAGGAAAAACCTTCCAAACAAGCTTTACTTGCCAAAGCAATAGGGAGAAGAGCAGCTGGACGACCTAGAACTAGATGGACCAATTACATTGAGGATCTTTGATGAAATCGCTTGAGACTTCACCTAAGCAAAATGATGGATGGGATGAAGGACCCTGAAGTGTGGCGGTTTAATCTCGAGCTGCGGCCCCCCACCCAACCCTTACGAAAAATCGGGCAACAAAGAAAGAAGCGCGTAAGAAACTTACAAATTTTCCATTGCAAAACTATTCTTTATTACGTAATAAGACGTGAGCAAATGTTTCCTTTTGCCAAATTATTTTTGAAAAAAGTAGGATATGTCAAAAACTAGAAAAAATAGGCTTTCCAAATTTTCCCCATTAGCTTAAAAATCAACGTAAACTTTTAAAAATTCCGGTATAGCTTAGTTTATTTTACTTAAAAGAATGAAATTTTTTTGAAAAGTCAGTAACGCGAGCGGCTATACGCGGACTTCCGTTTCAAAATCCTAACTTCTGGTAGTTGAGGGTTGCATCCCAGATTTACAGCGTAATGAGGTCCACAAACTAATTTGAGGTTCATGCTCTCAAATCACGTTAAAATTTAATTTTCTTTTTAGAACGATGATACAATTGCGGGACATTTCCTCAAGCCACGACGAAGAACTTAAACTTTCAGTTAATAAAAACATACATCCAAAAAAGTTACGCATTAAAAGTTAGCAAAATTTTAGAGCGGCTGGAAACTCTGACTTCAGATCTCTGTATCCAAAACGAAGCAATGGATACTTGATTTATTAAACATTTTTGCTTCGCCTCCCCACCCCTCTAAAATTCAGTAGCCTCTTCCTGATTTTGTCAATGGCTACGGGCTCGCTAAGCGAGTGCGGATTGATCCGAGAGAATCGGCGACACTGTCGCTTTCTCTTGACATAATGAAAAAGATCAAAAAAATTAACTTACCGGTTCTGTTAAAGATGACGTAAGCATATTAACAAACAAACTTTCAAGACAAACTATTAAATTGAAGTAAACTTTTTATGTCAAACATTGCCAGTTACAAACTTAGCAAACCAAAACTAGAACGAAAGGTGCGAAAATGGCTGTTTTAATTTTGTTAACATTGAAAGTAACAACAACACTTTTTGATCAACAAGCATCAAAACTACCAGTATTATTTTTTGACTTAATTCGGCTTAGTAACTTATATACTTGACCAGAAATTTGACATGCAGTATTTTCCTAGCACCCAAACCTACACCCACAATTTACTAATAGCCTGTTGCGGTATTTTTTTAAAGAACTATATTATATGAACAGTCTACTCAAACGTTAAAAACAAAATCAGAACAATGTCTGCCTCAGTCATCATCATGGAAAAAGATAAGGAAACCGACGAAATTCATGAATATAAATCAAATTCTTATATCAATGATAATGCAGAGTCTAGTTTGAGCGGTTAAAAGTGCTACATTTTAGAGGGCCCATTTGGTGGACCAACTCAATCTCCCCCGATCTTCCAAAATTGTTATGTATCATTTATATCTAGTTTCATCGACCTATCCTTAAAATTTTATTTCTTTACTTCAAATAGTAATAAGTTTACAATTTAGTGGGCTTGTTTGGAATGTTCCACGGTCGTGGCATCTCCAATTTTGGTATATTTTACATCTCTTTTATACTCACCTTCACCTATTCTGAAAATTTTGTTTGTCGTGCTTGATAAAAAAAAACATATCATTATTAGGGGGAATCCTCCAACATCGAACTCCTAAATTTTGCTATACTTTATCTTTCATTAATTTCATATTTGTTTTATTTCGCTTCATTCAAAACAATAAACAAAGTCTCATGACACACATAAATACAATTAAATAGAATAGGAAGCTGCAAAGGATCTCTAGGTCATCGAGTCAAACAGCCACCCAAAACTAGTCATGTCAAGCGGCTAGGCGTGTCTTGAATATGTTGCGTATATAGGTCAAACTTGAGCTTTCGTCAATTTTGATTAATTTAGAACTGTAAATCATTTGTAACTTAACAATAAATATTTTTTGGATTTTAATTTAAATTGATCGAATGGTAATTTTTTTAATTCATACGGTAACAAGTTCCAAATTTTGGCTCCTTGATACTTAAACCTTTTTGTGTTTGCACTTTGTGTTTGCACCTTGATACTTAAATTTTTGTGTTTGAACCTTGGTAAATACAAATTAAGTTCAGAAGGGTAAAGCGAGGCGCGTTGTTTGTGTGTGTATCGCCCTAAAAGAACTGAAGTGACGATTTAGGCGATTCGGTAGCTTTTTTCGTGAGTTTTAGTGCATTAATTTTGCTACTTCATATACCGTAAATACAAGTTTTTCAGGACTGATTGAACGGCAGTTTTACTTAATTTGATTAAAAACAGTAAAGCCTTATTTAAAATAATGAAATTTTTAAACGTTTCGGACTTAGCTATGTCCATCATCAGTAAAAAGTAAGATTCTATTTGAATAAGATTTTACTTTTTACTGATGATGGACATAGCTAAGTCCGAAACGTTTAAAAATTTCATTATTTTAAATAAGGCTTTACTGTTTTTAATCAAAAACAAGTTTTTCAGTTTTAAGATTTGAAATCGGTGGTAAAATGGTGTAACGTGGTCCTGCAGCTGTCCACCTGCAACTATTTTGACAGCTTTATTTTGAAGAATAATCAATCTTTTCAAATGATTATCATAAGTGTAACCCCACTTTACAATGCCATATAATAAATGAGAGTGAACCATACTATAATACAATTTACGAAGAGCTGTAAAAGGTAAGATGTTCCTCAGTTTAAACAAGATACCCACAGATCTAGATATTTTAGATGTTAACTTGATAATATGCTCTGCAAAGTTTAATTTTTCATCAATTGTAATGCCCATATATTTTACTGATTTATTGACGGAAACTGGATTTTTGTTGAAAAGTATTTCGATCGTTTGGATTGGACAGGTAATTTTGGGGGTCAATATTAACGCTAAAGATTTTTTAGGGTTAGCAGTTATTTTGTTGGCTTTTGTTCTTTCTAGTAAACTCAGTAACTCATGATTAACTTCAAACTTACCCGTAAAATGTCATTTTTTCAACTTAAGTGCTAACAAAATTCCAATTGTTAGAGACCCATTCGGGGGAGGACCCCAGAACGTTGTACCCCAATATTTTGCCATTCTCCATGTTTCATATTCACTTATCCTGACAATTTTAGCATTTTGGTTCAAGCGGTTGAAATTTTTGAATTTTGGAAGGCACGTTTGGGAAGGACCCTGCATTTTGATACCCCCAAATTTTTTCTTAACAAAAAACCTCTTTTTATGTTAGCCTATCTTAAAAAATTTGAGTGTCAATCTAGAGTGAAAAAAAAGTTTTAATTTTAGAGTACTTTTTGGGGGAGGACCCTCCATTTTGGTACTTCCAAACTTTGTCAAAATTTACCTTTTTTTTATTTGTAATTATCCAATAAATATCACTTATCTACCTTGAGTGGTTAATATTTTTGACTTTTGGAGGACACGTTTGAGGAGGACCCCAAATTTGGTATTTCAAATTTTGTTATGTTATGACGTTTTATTTATATTTATACCTATCCTGAAAGTTTCATGACTGTATCTAGTTTGAGAGGTTTAACATTTAAAATTTTGGAGGGCCCGTTTGAGGGCGAACCCGATTGTATTACCGTTTGAGGGAGAACCCGATTGTGTTACCCAAAATTTTGTTAGGATTATTTTATTTTTAATACCAACCCATTCTGAAAATTTAATCCATCTAACTCCAATGCTTCAAAATTTCAAAATTTTAGAAGACCCATTTGAGGGGGAATCCCCCATAATGGCATCCCCAATATTTCAGGAGGGACCTTGTCCTTCCTAACATCTCCTATACAATGGCTCAAAATTTGAATTCTGTGCGTTTAGCGGTTTAAAAGAAGATAGGTTGGGAAGAAAACCCGAAAAAAAAAAAAGAAAAATAGTATCGAAGTCAATCGGGGCAAATGAACATAAGCATAAGAAAGATGGTTGATTATGTGGTCAAAAATTACAACCCGTTTTTCATCAACATCGGTTCTGACCGAGATATATACTGGTTCAAATTTGACCCCTTTATGGCAATTTTTGACCTCTAAAATTGTACGTACAGTATGAAGTCTCTATTTGCCCCATGTTGTGTCCAAATCTCAGCTTAACAAGTTTAACGGTTTTCGAGTTTAAAAGCAAATCAAAAAATTTTCAACAAAAACTGGCAATTTTTACCCAATTTTTGAATTCTTAAACCACGATTATGTGACCTATGATCCCCGAATCGGCATACATGATGCTTTTATTCATTACCATGTTGTGTTCAACATTTAGCTTTCTGGGTTTAACGGTTTTTAAGTTATAAACAAATCAAATAAGTTGCGATGCTCAATTGGCCGAGTATAAAAACAAAGATCCAAGGCGCGCGCGCGCGTGAAGTCCCAACAAAAACAGTCAAATAGGGATCGCAAATTATACGTTATTACATCCAAAAATTCGATGGTGTTGAGCAGTAAGACATTTTTTTTCTTTTTAACTCTATGAACGCATTGGAAATAAACTGTAAGGAAATTTACAGATTTTCAGGAAGATGCTCATTTTGAGACAACTGTGGGTTCCATTTTCATCTTATTCAATCTCTGGTTTCAGACAATGCGCTCCCAAAATTTTCGCAATTTTTTCTTTGCAAAAATTCTATTTTACTGGTTCCCTTTGGTTGAATCAAAGTACTACTGGAAATATACAAAATGCTCGCGTTTTTTACACCAATACCAGTACATGTTGTCGACCATGGTAGTTCCAAACTATTAAGATACTGCATCATGAAAAACGGCAACAAATATGAAATGAAATTTATCATCAACGGTAGTTTTCGTAAAACTTTTCTTCAAACTTAAACAGGATAGTTAATTAGACCCCAAATAACTTCTAGACAACGCAATGTCATTTAAATTAGGCCTGATTTTTTGGTTCTAAATCAAAAAAGATTTTACGCCATTAAACGTTAGGTTAGTGGAAGAATTCTTAGCAATTTAAGGAAACTAACGCATGTTTTATTTAACCTAAAACGCATTTTTTTCTAATTTAGCAAAAGGTAACATATCTTATTCAGCTTAAAAAAAGTTTTTAATTTAGCAAAAGGGAACATTCTGATTTTACCTTAGGGCATAATAAATAAAAATATGCCTAAAATTTCAGGGCAAACTTCAACATACCATTTATTACGTCATAGTTTGACAACAAAGCCACATAAAAACTAAATTTTCTAGGAAAGTTAAAACTGAAAAATTAAAAATGTTCCCTTTTGCAAAATGACGGGAAAATTGTTATTGAAACATGGTTAGATGGTTACGCGTACTAACCATGTTATTTCTGGGCCGGATTTACATTGCGCGAGGCTCCTGGTACTCGGGGATTTTCGCAACATCTTCCAGCCAAACATAGGTGAAGACCAAAAAAAGTCTTATTATCTGAGCGTGGGGCCCTGGCACTCTGTTATATGGTAAATCCGGCCCTGGTTATTGCATTACGTTCATAAAAAGGTGAGATGAGGGCCTGAGATAGCAACTTTTAGGACAAAACCCCTTAATTTCACCTGGGTTATACATTTCAATTAGTTGGCAAAATTGAATTGATGGGGCTCGGCCTCCTGGTCGTCAATATTACTGTCAATAACTGTTGTACGCGGTGATGCTAAAAGAAATTAAAAATAGAGAAACAAGACTTTTTTGTCATTTTTTATTGATGGCATTTCGATTGGGGGGGGGGAGGGCTTGGGCCCCCCCTGGCTACGCTTATGATTGTAACTTCAATTTTATTTTGTGATATTAACATTTTGTGTGCTCTTTTGCTTGTTTGCCCTTCCGTGCATGTCAACGCGACACTAATGGTTCCATTTTGTGTGATCATATGCTAAATATGTGATATTATTGGTCAAAGTTAAAATAGTGTTAAATAGAAGTCGTATTTTGAAGTTGTAACGTACACAATTTCAACTTTTTTACAACGTTTAATTGTGTTTAAACCTATTTTCTTTTACACAAATAATTGCGGTATGATACTATGATTTAGCTGAAACCATAATGTTGCTGCAAGCGAGATAAATTCAATGACACACTTGACAGTTGCTTGGAAACGAAAATTAAGTACCGCAAAAATTAAAGTTAAGCATAGATTGATGGAAGGACAAGAATATAGAGAAACGAGGCTTTAATAGCTCTGATATAGAAAAACAAAATAAATCCACAGTGTTGACATAAGCAAGCCTCAAGGCTTCGCATGTAAGAGAATTGGTCGTATTGCGTTGAGGATCTTTTCATTCTAATTGTAATTGAATTACAATTACTTGAACTTGAATAATTGTAATTGTAATTGAAAATTTTAGGTTGTAATTATAATTAAAGGAAAAACAAGATTTTTGCAACCCAGGTATCTTACCTAAGACCGTTTACTAAAATATAAATTATTTTTTACACAAGATGTAATTGCAACGCTTCTAAGATATCAGATTATACGCAACATCAAATTCACTTAAGCCGCCTAAAGTTAAACCTTGATCGTTCTTTGTAAGAGCAAACAATATAATCTAAGTTGTAGTAGAAAACTATTTAACCTCAAAAAAATCACATTACCTGTATGGTCACTGGAAGTACGAAGGACAGCGCTCTTTGCAGAGACACTGGCTCAGTAAACTTTTCCAAGAGAACCAGCGAGGCAAGAGCAACAACTTTCTTTTGTTCAGTATTGACCACTGAGTCCACACGCTCACACACGACTTTAAGATAAGCCAAAACGGCCTCTGTGCTGCGGTCGCCGCTTTGTTGAACGATTAAGTTCCAAAACGCAGCTGTGTTTTGAAAAGCAAGACGACTAATCACCAGCAGCCGACTTGTAGCGAGTATAGAGCCATCGTCACTGCATAAAACTTGCTGAATAGTGTCGCGTAGATATTGCTGGAAAACGAATGGTGTCTCGGTAGGCGCAATCTGCAAGTGCACACAACTGAAAACTAGATGGGAGTTTGCCAGCAAACCCAGTGAACGACAGACGCATAGCTAATGCTGTGACGCTCAAAAGTACTTTTTGTCTACCCTAAAATCAGCAATTATTCAAAAATATCTGATTATGGAACCTCCAGAAAAATAGAGTCAAAATATTTGTCAGTTAAATATCTGCTGATATCATAAAACACTGGCACCCTAGCTTGGGCCGTTCAAAAACTTGATTTTTGGGGGTCCATTTGGAGGGGTTCCCGGGGGGGTGGCACCCCCAAACTCTGTCAAAATATTTGTCTGTTAAATATCTGCTGATCGTAGCTTGAGCCCTTCAAAAATTTGCATTTTTGGAGGGTCTATTTGGGGGGTCCCATGGAGGGTGGCACCCCCATACTATGCCAAAATATTTGTCTGTTAAACATCTGCTGATATCATAAAACATTGGCACCGTAGCTCAAGCCCTTCAAAAAATTCATTTTTGAGGGGCCCATTTGGGGAGTCCCCGAGAGGGGTGGCACCCCCAAGCTGTGTCAAAAAATTTGTCTGTTAAATATCTGCTGATATCATAAAACAATGGCACTTCAAGTTAAGTTAGAGAAAAAATTGATTTTGGGGGGTCTACTTGGGGGGTCCCCGGGGGGGTGGCACCCCCAAACTATGTCAAAACATTTGTCTATTAAATATCTGCTGATATCATAAAGCTAACTGGCACTTTAAGTTCAGCCGTTCAAAAAATTGATTTTTGGGGGGGCCATTTGGGGGGTCTCCGGGGGGGGGTGGCACCCACAAATTATGTCAAAATATTTGTCTGTTAAACATATGCTGTTATCAAAACAAACTGGCACTTTAAGTTCAGCCGTTCACAAAATTCATTTTTGGGAGGTCCATTTGGGGGGGTTCCCAGGGGGTGGCTCCCCCAAACTATGTCAAAATATTTGTCTGTTAAACATCTGCTGATATCAAAACAGACTGACACTCTAAGTTCAGCCGTTCAAAAAATTGATTTTTGGGGGTCCATTTGGGGGGGTCCCCCGGGGGAGTGGCACCCCCAAACTATATCAAAATATTTATCTGTTAAATATCTACTGATATCAAAGAAAAGTAGCACTCTAGCTTAAGCCGTTCAAAAAATTGATTTTGGGGGGGGTTCCCGGTGAAGTTCCCCCAAAAAATTTCGAGAGAAATAATTGCGTTTGCAGCTCAACAACTTTATACAAAAATTAGATTTCGATGTTTTGTGGTTTAGAAGAGTGTACAAAAATTAGAAAAAAAAGGAAAAAAATAAGAAATAAACCTCAGCGCGGCCAAAAGTGGGTTGGTTGGGATGAAAGGGTATCTTGGACATACAACCACATGAAATGTTTTTTGCCGTACTTGAGCCGTTTTCGACTGAGACCGCTTTTTACGCCTAACATGCGTGGCGGTTTTCGGGTTCTAAAACCGAAGTTACGTGACCTATTGCCACGAAATTTGGTACAAACATACAACTCATTAATCTCAAACTGTTGTCTAAATTTCATATAGCTAGACCAAACCGTTCTCGAGTTATAAGCAAAAGTCTGAAATTTCGCACTCGTTAGTTGGAAAATGGCCGAGTAAAAACAAAGGAAAACGCGACGCAAGCGTCGGTCGTTCCAATAAAAATGTAAATGCAATACAGTATTTATTCCAACCTGGTTCAAAATTTAGCTGTAAAAAACAGATGCATGACAATTAATCGCAGACTACAAACCCTAATGTTCGCAGTCAGTTGATTTGGTTCGCGGAAAACCGCGGTTGAGATACGGCTTTCCGCAATCGAGTCCGACTAATGATAAGAAAATGTTTAATCAGGAATTTCTAGAAACTATGCTTTTTAGGATCTCTAATCTCTATATATTGATTTAATATGCTCATATCACAGAAGTTTTCAACCGGTGTTTAGAAAATGCTGTTGGAAGATCAATAAAGCATGTTATTGTCCACATCTTCGCTTGCTATGCGTATTTAATCCAACTGAAGTGTAATATCTCTGAAACGGCTGGCTTACATCAGGAGTACACGCATAAAGTCCGGCTCAGGATGAAATGCTATCCAGCCCGCACCCAGTTTATACCTTTTTTCCGACAGATGCAGATCGGATCAGCCAGAGTAACTTATCGAAGATCTATGTTTTTTGTATTCACTTATTTTTGTGACTCAAAATGTTCCAAAAAATAAGTCGACGACATTTTATTTCATCTACAGCTTTTCGCGACCCAAAATGCTCCAAAAATAAGTCGACAATCTTTTGTTTGGTCTCAGGTTTTTGCTGGTTTGTACATCGACAAATATTTTTATCCTGATCTTTTACGTTAGGCAACGGGGGTTTTTACAAAGTTTAGTTTGGCACTCCTTTAAAAAACTTTGAACATCCCTGGCTCAAACTGGTTTTGACTACAATAAGATGTAATCTATCTTTTGAATTCACTAATTGCATCTCTTATTCACCTAGCTGCTTAAACCAGGAGACAGTAGAATGACTTTTCGGTCTTTGAATCAAGCTGCCTCCTGCCCATCTGTCTACCGCACACGGCAGAGGCATCACACTGTCTTTTTTAATGCTGAACATCAGGCAGGGAAGCTGCGAATACCGAATTTTCTGATCTTTGGTTTGACCCGACAAGGAATTGAACCCAAGCCAACCGTTTCAGTAGCAGACGCTCTATCTACTCAGCCACTGATGGGTTTTAGTTAAATAGTCAACTCACTCTTAGCATAGTTTCAATCAGCCTAGCTACCATCACTAGGGCTTCGTCACGCACGTCAGTTATCAGGGATGAAATAGCCAGCGCCAGGTCTGATCCGTGCCTACCACCGATGAAAGTTTCACCACCAAGCAGAATGTAGCATTCAATCACTTCCAGGCATTCTTTCATCGATTCGGAACTGAGCTCCAGCAAACCTGTATGAGCTTTCTGTGACAGTCTGAAGCTTGATGGCAAATTGAAATTGCGCGTTCGATTGAAACGATGGTTATCAGGTGAGATTACCAAATTTATAGTTATCTTGACCTGAAGACAGCGAATTGACATTGCTTTCTATCTTTGAAAAGAGCTTGAAGCTGCCCGCTAAACAGTATTTCTGTAGATCATGAAAGAGGATTCCATTGCCCATTTACAATTGCTAATTGTCAAGCAGAAAAAATGTAAAAGCTCATTTCAAGTTAAGCTCTGGAGCGGGCGGGCCGAGGTTCAAATCTCGGCCGGTCAAATCGGACAGTGTTGCCAACGGCTCGCCACCGCTGCAACATACTTTAAAAGGAACAGTGTTACCGAGCGCAATGACACGGAGATGGGACTGGCCGACTCCTTACACGCTTCGGCGCAATACAGCGAGTATAGAGATTTGATTTGAAGAAATGAAACGCAATGAATACCCTCTACTCTTCTCGTAGCTCTCTTAAACGGCTACGTCTTCAGTAGGACCGAGACCGCTCAAGACTAGAACCAAAACTTTCAGTATTGGGTCAGAGTGGGTTTTGTCTCGTAATAATAGGGCTAGGATCTTCCTTCAAATAATGATCCGTATTTATCCTCCATTCTCGAGGAAGCGACGACGACGTTTCTATTTTGGACGAATCACCCGTTTAAGAGCTGGCCGTATTCTAATCTTTCCGATTGACTTTCCCACGTAAATTTGCTGCTTGTTCAAAGCCACCAAGTAGATTTATCATCGTAAAGCGCCTTATCCAAGGACGCAGCAACGTGACAAAGATGCGGATTGAACGAGATCATGCGATCAAGGTAATCGTAAAAACAACGCCTTTACCCTTTCGGCTACGCTGACGACAAATTGAATTGGATTCCTGTTTGGAAATAAAAACGCGTTCGTGAAATCTATAATCCACTATCAGTTACCTACCATACATGTTGTTGAAAAGTTGCAGAAGCGATTCATTCATTGTCTCTGTATAGTGCAAAACTGCCAGCCACAAATTCAGCCCATCCACTAGCAAGTAAATGTGGGCCGAGGATGAAATGTCGGTGCACGTGTGAATAACGTTGGTTACGAAAGGAAGCATGGATCCGTGGTGACCACGCAAGCCATGGACAACATTCACTAAAGTCGCTACCACGGCACATCTGCAAAAATGCTTGTGAAAGCCGCATGGCACGCGTAGAAAACATTACCATCACAAATACACTCTTGTAATTACGAAGTTGTTTCGAGCCGACGACAGCAAAGGATTTTTCGGCATTTTACTGGTCACCAGTTGGCCACTTTAAACTTCTGATTGCTTAGCAGAAAAACTACACAAAGATACTATTTGATCGGAAATATTTCTACGTAGTTTTCGTTTAATTCTAACCCAAACTCAAATCCTTACTATAAAACAAACCCTAACTTAACTCAAACGCTAATCTCAACTCTTAAAAAAAGCGCATATGAATATTCCTCATTTTCGTTTTATTCTTTTCAAGAAAAAATTTTCGGCGAAATATTAACTCCCAAAACTATATCAATTAGATACCATTAATTAGACATTTATCGCGGAATGGATCGCCGATCAAACCTATCTTGTAGGCGACATTCATTTTACTAGCGTACTTATCATTTCTCGATTAAAAAATAAAACCTTCAGGGCAGCTAACAAACGTGACAAAGCATGGACTAGGACAGACTAGAAATCGACCAACCGCACTTTAGGTTGCAATCAAGTGGTTAGTAGAGTCAGCATGCAAATTGCTATCTCGGTAATTTTTTTTGCTACATTCAAACGTGTCGACCCTAAATTGGTGTCATAGTCACTGCTACTAGCGCAAGAGCTCACCTTAGCATGTTATGCGATTCAGATACTTGCCATATAGAAGGGAGAATCAGTGTCAGTTTGTTTACGCATGACGCCACCAATGGACCTAACCGCTCAATAACGAAACTAAGAACATGAAGTACTCTCATTTTCGCATCACTAGTTTTAGTGTCCTCCAGCAAATAATACAAAGCATCAGTGCATCTTTCTTGATAAGGCGTAAAAATTGCTAAAAATAATATTGGATTGGTGATTTGATGGTAGTTGCAAACTTATAAAACCAGGACTAGATTATAACATGTCGTAAGATTGGAAAATTCGACTATGTTTGGATCAGGGATGTGGAAGCAAAAGCGTCACAAATGAACGTTTCTGTTTCCACTTTGATCATTCAAATACCTCATGTTATCAACAGGAAAAGGCAGCACTTTTCTGCAAAATTTATGACGAAAAGTCATTGATTAATATACACTTTACACAGCATTTTTCAAACCTTTTTAAAATTTGAGATCCACTCGTAATAAATTCTTTGGGTGACAACCCAAATTATGAATTCTTTTGTATCGTAACAATGATGATCATTTTAAAACGCTTTTAAACAGCCTAAATAATCTACTGCAGCAAAAAATCAACCACTAAGCAATTTTTTTAGATAGTATATAGTAACCGGTATTACAATGAAGGGGTGGAGGCAAAAGAGATAAGCGCAAAAGTGAAAGACAACTGGCGCATTCTACATCTTTGCTTTGAATACTCCCCCAAAACGTCTGTTTTAACTAAAAAATCAAGTCTTACAATCAGTAAGATTTATAGTCCATTCACTAAACATTTTCAGATACAAAACAAAAGTTGTAGTAATTATTCATTGATTGATCAGTTTACTTACCAATGTCAAATTCGAAGTCATCCAAAACCTGTCTCAAAGCGCTAGCTGCAGACAAGCGAACAGCCATATCCAAGTTTTGGCCAAGAGACGATACAATGAATTCATACAACGTTGTACAGATGTTGACAAGTGGCTTGGTGCCAGTCCACTGTTCAATTAACCACAGTACTCTTCTGCAAATGCACGATTGTACAGTACTTACAAAAGATCTTTATCGACAAAATCACCTTGACGACAAGAAAGCGACGTGACTATTTAGTGTTTGAGTCAAGCTACCACTATTGTCTACCACGCAACACATGGGTTAAAACGAATTTATGGGACTCGAATACACGAATTTCTGAAAATATAAGCTTAATTGAGTGTTAGTTACCAGTTTGGAACAATATTGGCAGTATGCTCTAATTTTTGATAGTATAACCAGTGCATGCTTTTTCATTTGCATTAGCGTTAGTCGATGACCAATTGTCCATGTGGCTTTATTGATATTTAATCGTTTCGCGTGCTTCTGGCCCAAAGGCTACAAGCGCGGAAGCCTAGGAAAAAGCCACCAGAACGGCGACTACTTAAGACAAGCAATGCGAAAAAGTCAAAAACGTCAAGAAACATCAAAAGTCCGGCAAACGTCAAAATCATCACAATTAAATTTATTGATATTATCGAACGTATCTAGCCTATCACAGACCGACAATATTTCTGTGAAAATTTTTAATGATTAACTATGAGAGGAGTAAAGGGCAACACAGCTACTTTCGAAGAAATGTTGCAGCGGTGGCGAGCCATTAGCAACACTGTGCCCGATTTGAACAGCCCGAGATTTGAACCTTAGACCTCCCGCTCAGAGACAAACGCGTCACCGTTCGACTAACTGCCCGGTGTAAATCAAACTTTAGCCTGATTCTACCTGTGAATAATTTGTCCAGACAATTGATTGACGCATTTCTGCACATAAGGAAGTAAGACGTCAGTAAACCACGATTCAAAATCAAGATGATCAAACAATTCATTGCACGCTAATCCAACAGCAGTGAATACAGTGTCATTGATTAAGAAAGTATGAACATTTGGAGCATCTAGAAAGCATAAAGCATTCAACTATCGTAATTTGATTAAACAGTACACTACAGCGCAGTTGGTCAAGTGGTAATCTATTCTAATACAGCTAATATAATGAAAGATTTGATAACCAGCGTAAATCACTTTGAAACAAATGAACTAGAGAAAAACTCCGTTTTCTATTTGAACAAACTGCCCTAAAAAGTCCATATCGAGAATGGCTGTACATCACAAATACCTATGAATGACAGAACATAGGTTTGCAAAATGCAGACTTGGGGCCAATTGAGAACATTGATTCCTTTTTCCAATAGAAGTATGGCACCTTTGCAAGACCTGGTCTACAATAATTTCAATTATGCAGAACGAACCATTACTCTGTGGAAATGCTTGTCTAGTATCTGCCTTTGCCTTCATTATTTACTTTTTTTTTAAATTGAAAGGATTTGGCTCTGTAGAATAGAGTAATGTCAGTTGTGAAATAGTAATTGAATTCTACAATTAATGAGAGTTTACTGAGCTTAGATGCAATTTTAAATGTCGTACCGTTTTTTGCACTTGCATTTGCAGCTTCGAGCGTTGTCAACAATATTGGAATCAGCTGCTCACAGTTATAATGGAGGAGAGTTAAAAATAAAACCTGAAACAATACAACATGAAAAAATATACTGTAAATCTATTAACTAGCAAACTAGTGTAAATCAGGGATCATGTCTTTTTGGCGCGACCATTTCAGCGCCACCTATTTCAATGCCGGTTGTTTTCGGCACAGATCGTTTCGGCGCCAATTCGGTGCTCTTTGACAGTTCAATTATTTAGGATTAGGGTTTGGGTTAGGGTTAGTCAAAAACATCAAATATTGGTGCTGAAAAGGTCCGCGCCAAATGGTCACGCCAAAAAGTCGTGGACCCTGCAAATCATTAGTAGGTCACAGTAGAAATTTGGGTTGAAGTACAATACAAGTTTGAGCCAAATTTATGATTGGGAAGAAATGATTAAATGTGGTAAAATAAACTGGTCAGTGGCTATTGGCATCACAAGTCCACCTCTAATCAACATACCTAACACAATACACCACAAAACAGCCATTTCAGCTAAATACAACTTATTTGAGTACTGTAGCTAACAATTCTAATTAAATGCAGAAAAGATTTTACAAAGTTTTATTGTTTAAAGAGTTTACTCGGCTATTCTGTGAATAAAACATAAGACCATCAGTTCTACGGTACATCAGACATTGAAGTTTAAATCAGATAACTTAAATTTTTCTAATGCATCATTTAAAACATTAAAAAAATAAACAAATCGGCAACGTACAATCCTCTAAGGATATTCATTCTGCATTACAATGAAATGACAAACCCATGTAGTTTTATGCCTTTTTCAAGCATTTTGGTAGATTTCTTACTTCTGCACTAGGTCTTAAATTGTATTTCCATGTCTCTCCAATTTCTTCTGAACAAAATTCTTCAGCATCATCTTCCCAGCTTTCCAGATCAGACTGACTTAAAGGAAGAAAAGAAAAAACTAGACACCTAATCAAAAAAGATCATTAAATTTAAAAAGGCTGAAATGAACATAAGTTACCTAAATGCTGTGATAAGTGTGATATTCCAATCTGATCAGCCATCAAAAAATTTTAAAAAATCATAGCTGTAAAACATCCAAAGTGCATCTACATAACTCAGCCAACAATTAAAAAATCAGGTACCCATATTACACACATGGTATAACCTATCATTGAAACAACACACTCCTTTAAAGTAGGGGTTTCATCAACTTTGCCCAAAATAAAGTTTAACAATAAGCCCAAGAAACAAACATTATTATACAATTCAAATAATTTCACTTAAAATTTAGGTTGTAAAGAAAATGTACTGCATAAAACATTCATTGCTTAATCCTTACCTCAGTAAATTTTGCAATTCATCATTTTGCAAAGTATTCACATTATAAAGAGTTTGACATAATAAAGCTTTTAATATATTTATGCAATTAACAATAAAACGTTCTTGAAAAATATCTCTGTTATCTGAGTAAGCAAAAATGCACTGCCTGTTAAAACTAGCAATGCTATTTGAAAACTTAGCAACAAGAGGAATCTGCAAATCAATTGAATCAAGAAAAATCTTGCTGTGAATAAGCAGTAATTTATGAAAGGCATTGGACACACTTGTCCATTCTTTTGGTACCAGTTTAACACAATTTAGTAGCGTTTGTATGCTGACGATCAAAGCATCAAAAAGTTTGTTAAAATTGGATTCATTCAAAACCAATGGCATAGTACGAAAAGTTTTGAGAATATTTATCAGTTTTTGAATATAAAAAAGACACTGTTCTTCTTCGATGATGCTGCAATTCTTAATTGATTCTATTACAAGATTGTAATGTTGTTCCCAAACTTGCAAGCACATATCAAATGAATTTTGACAAAGCTGTGTGAACATTTTCCGATCATTAGGCAACTGCTTGGAGCTTAGTTCTTTCATAACATAACGAAATGTCAGGAGTAATGTGTTGTCTTCAAGTTGTAAAGAATTAGGTTGAGCTTGTGATATTGCTGACAATAACATTTCCAATAAACCTGGCCAACTTTTAGGGAAGTCATATCTTGCAATCTTTGAAATAATAACAGCAAATTGTAAAGCAACCTGAAAAATTAAAACAATTAGGTTAAAATTTGTTTCTATTTGAAGCTTGGCAGATAAGATGCAGTACCATCATAACACTGGTGTATCACCCAAATTCTTTTAACCCTAGTTTACATGGACTATTTGACCCACACATTTTACCCCATCATCCCTATCTTAAAGTGATGTTTCCTGAAAAAATAAATAAATAAATAAAGCATACAAACACTTTTAATCATAATTTTTTTTTTTTCAGTGAACAGGATAAACCCAGCGTTGATGTTGGTCAAGGTATTTCTAACATCGCTATTGTCAACTGCACTAGGCTATACCAATATCAAACACAAAAATCACTAAAGATTTATTAAAGTAGTATAGGCAGGTAGGGTAATTATTGGACAATTTTGAAAAACGTTGGAAAATTTTTGCTAAGTTGAACATTGAGTTAAACTAAATGTATTGCATACATGGAACATCTCTCTTCCAGTAAGAAATTAATTGCTTGCTCTCTGTCTATCCAGGCAGAAATTTTGACATTTTCTTGTCTAATAATTACCCCAGCATTTGGGGTAATTGTGAGACACTATTGGGGTAAAGGTTGGACAACACTCCATTTGTCAATTTGAATGTATCAAAAAGAACTGAAATATCAGAAACTTGTGCAGCATGAATTAACATCACAACAGCTTACTTATATAAAAAAGCACAATGTTTGTGATATTAACACATTAATTTAGCAGTCCAGTACCTCAACGAAATGCTTCATTGTTTAATTTTAACAATTATAACCCACCTAGTTTTGTAGTAACATGCCAGATAGAATAGAGGCGTTTTGGTCATGTGATAAGTTGAATTGTGAGCAAAATTTTACACAATCTTCTAGTTTTAACCTTAACTTTCATAAATTATTCTGTGGTGATGTTCACAGTTTACTATACAGTTTGTAGCACCCAGTGTAACATAACTCCACCAATTACACAATGAAAAGAACTTTTAAAAACTTTTTTTGAACAAATCAAACGGCAAAAAAAAAAATTTTTACAATCCAAAACAGTGCTTTTTCACTTTCTGCTATTGCATGTTTTAAAGCAGTATCAGTCCATTTTTTTTTTTTTTCTTTGGTTTAGGCTTGTACTTTTGTGCAATTGCAGCTAATTACATAACAAAAACCACTGCTATACCGTTTATGGAAAATAATCTCTAAAAACAGCAGTAGTTAGATGCTAAATTTGTTCAGTAAGTGTCCAATAATTACCCCATTTTCACCTCATGACTGGGGGTAACTATTGGACACGTTTTACTAGCAACCCGACATAGCTGTGATTTCGATTCAACTATTACTGTGTGGTTCAGATGAAATCCTGATAGGATTGCTAATAATTTTTTCAAAATGATAAATATTGTTTTTAATTTTAATGAATTAGGTTTTTTACTTAGTTCCATTTTTCATGAAAATTTAACTACCTAGCTTGTCAGTACATTTTCTCACAGAACAACGAAGAAAAATTCTAATGATTAATATAACTAATAGAACTTAAGCTTTTATGATACCAAAGGTCAAGTTCAGAGACCTTCTAGATTTCATGGTTTTTGTCTAAGAATTACCCCACCTTTTAACTGTCCAACAATTACCCTGTCCGACTATAGGACTTATTTGCATGCTAGCGCACAAATCTGAAATAAAAGGGAATAAGAAATCAAAGAGTAGGCGCTCATTTACACTAGTTTATTTTGTAAATTAACATTAAAGTTTGATTTTGAGTAAGCATTTACATCAGTGTTAGAACTAGGGTTTGGGTTACGCTTCAGGTTAAAATAGCATTTTTTTTATTTGCATGCTAGCATGCAAACTAGCTCAGCCTTTATTAGAAAATGACATGATACTGATTTGATATCTGATTTGTTTTTGTCCCATTTGCATAGGCTAGGCCTGTAGCCTTGAAAAAAACTAGTTTTTTTCTTTTAAGATCATTTGAAGAATTATTTGTTAACATTTGGAATAATTTTTTTAGTCCCTCCTCCTTGAATAACAAAAAACATATCGTACTTAAACCTACGACAGAACATTTATATACCGTAACTGGTAAAGGATTTCAAAATAAAGTTAAAAGCCATAAGCATAAACTAGAGACAGGAGGTATGTGACAGAAAAAGCTACTAAAATTTAACAAAGTGGTTTATGCTTATGTACAGCCTGAGAGCTAGACGTTTGACAGGGTATCATGGGTAGGCCTAGAATAAAAGTAGGCATTGCAATGGCTGATGCAAATAAACCATCAACACAAACCTGCTGAATATTCTCAGAAAGACATGACAAAATTTCTTTTTTTATTGTTTGCTTCTCATTTTCAGAGATGGGAGTTAAACCGTGGGTTCTCCAATGACGTTCTATTCCATTTTTCAAACACAAAACTGCAAGCCATCGAACATTTAAATCAATAGATTGTGGTGAAGATAAAGCAATTTTTAGAAGTGCATAATGAAATCCTTCAACTCCTTCACTGTCTTGCAATGCTTTGGTCGCAAGCGCAACATCAGCCGAGTTCTGGCTAGTTGCTTTTTGTAAAATGCTAAATAATTGATTAAAATCTTGCATTGCTCCTAAATGACTAGCCCTGAGCCTATGCTACCATACAGCCATAGGCCTACTGTAAAAGCAAGTAAGCTAGATAACAATAAACATTTCCGATTACTCTAAAAAGTTAAAGTAAACCAAACTACGTATGATGTGGTAGTGAACAGGCACAGGTCAACAACTGAATAAGGCAACAAGACCAGAGACATACAAACTGATACTCATTGCACTGCCAGACTTAGACTGCTGTAGTTACGAGGTAGTAAGCAACCAGGACCATACATTTCTGACATAGGCTGATAGATCAGAGATTATTGATCTACCGATACATCTGCTGTAAGTTTCTTATCCTAATATACCGGTAAGTGTTAACCGAGGCCTGAGCCAATATATCTTACTATACAGACTAACTGCAATAGGTGTAAACTTTACGCCATAGATGTATTAAACTGAGTCACTGTTTATGACTTCGAATCCTCATATAAAACTTCCATCAATATGCGAATCCTAAACCTTATCCAAAACTTATTTTAGCTAACCAAATCCTAATCCAAAAAATTAGGAAACACAAACTCATCAAAACATAAAGGTCCCCCAGTCTTTAAAAATATTAATACTAAAAATAAAATTCTCTCATGACATGAGAGATTGTAAACCATATTGTATATTATTCTAACATATTTATATGAGTGCACATACTGGTAACTGGTACTCATCACAGATCAACATTATCAATTATCAATAAATTTATGCCACAGATACAATGCAAACCTGATTTATGAAGTCATTCAGCATGTTATTGGGAGTTCAAACCAATTATATATACAGTTATACAACCAAACTGCAAAAAAGATTCAAAACAAAGCTGACAAATTTATTATCTCTTTTTAGTTGTAGTATTTCTCTGAGCAGTGACAAACCAAATCTGAGATATGCTTTTTTTGTTGCTGGCGCTTTAAGCTGCATGCCAAGCTGTTAAGTTGGTGGGTAAGGTCTATTACCAGCTGTCAGCAATCATAAGTACAGTAAACCTAATGACCAAACACTAACAGCAAGTGCACTGGTGCACGCAATTAGTAGTAATCCCCAAGAACTACTCTGTACTTTAAAAAACAAAGTTGACCAAAACCGCACTATATCAAATTTAAAAGGTACCGTAACTACTGTATATCTTTCGAGGAAGACATGTCACAGTAGGCTACTCATTATGATACATGCAATCATGTGATAATGAAACAATCGTGTTAATAATCTTAATCATACTGCATAGATGTAGACCCCAAGTGCACGATAGGTAACACTAGTAGTAGTCTAACCGCTAACACCTGAAAGCTAACACTAACAGCTGATACCGACTTATCTAAACCTAATCTGTTTACAGGACGCTTCCGTTTGTTACCGAGAAACTAGGCTAGATTTGCAAAGCCAACTGGAGGGATTCCTATAACTTCCTACAGTTTCATTTAATTAGACCTACACCAGTGCTGTATAAAATACGAAGTGACTTGGCGCACGGAACGTGCGCGGTTAAATAAACAAAGATTCGGGTGACGTCACTCGTTTTCGGAAATTTTTACTTTGAATATTACAGTTATAGGTTTGGGTTAGGGTTTAGGTTACGCTTAGGGTTAGGGCTAGGATTAGGGTTAAGGTTAGGGTTAGGGCTTAGGGTTAGTTTTTTTGGCTTTATTACAAAATGTCTGCGCGCACGGAACGTGCGCCAAGCCTTTTCCTATAAAATACGGTACTGGGCAAATAACATTTTTGAAAACCAACCTTAGATTTTTTCATTGTTGACAAGGATTTTTCATTCGTAATTTTTTTTCCATCCAAAAATACAATATCCGAAAAATCCAACTCCGGAAGTTTAGCATTTTTAACATCCTAAAACCGGATCCCAAACCGGAAAATTTTGCAAAATCTGGAAATTCTCAATCTGAGATCCGACTCCGTGTACTAGAGATGGCAACAACGCAGCGTACGCGGCCGCTCGCTGTTGTTGGTGCACCGCGCCGCGCAGCGTGGCAACTAAAATCTGCATTACGTCACAGCGTCAGCGCAGCGCCGCGTACAATAATTTTTTTTACAATTATTGAGGGTGATTTTCTCTGTATGTACAACAATGGTTAGTCTGGATGTAACTATTATATCTGATATGAATTGAAGGCAATGCATGCTACTAAAACAGTAAAAGGTGCCTTCGGTTCAAGTTTATTTTTTCAGAATTTGGAGCATCCTAGAATCGGCTATTTTGGCTACAAGAAACTTAGTTTTGATCGGCTGAACGTGTTTTTTGACACCAACAAAAAGATTTTGGTTTTGGTAGGCTAGACTAGGAAAGGTTTAGGACGTTTGGTGAGAAGATGAAACAAAGGCAGGCAAATGTAGAAGAAACAGGTTTGTGGGTAACAATCATCAGAGTAGAGGCACAAAACAAAGCCTAGCGGCACACCCACCCTGTACGCAGTAGGCCTATGGTATTGGTACAAGCCCAAGGCTAGACAACAGTTTCTACTACACATGCGCTTGCATTTCAAAGTGACAGAGTTAGTTCAGTGTAGCCTATTCGTCAACAGGTCATGGCATCAAGAATTAGGCTTTCGGTAGCCTACTATGTCTGTAGCCTATCTCAGATCTGGTAGACCTATATGTAGTAGAGTACAAAGTCTAGGCTACATAAATTTCCAATAAATTTCCAATAGCCTACGTAGTAGCAAAATTTTTTCCACAATCAAACACACATGCAAACGGCAAAGGTATAATACATAGGGTAGTTTCATACAAGTGCAGTAGCTTGTGACAGCATGCAGAGCACATGATACCTTATATTTCATTATTTTAGCTACTGGTTCAGAATTAGTACAGTAGTTGCATGGAATCATCAGATAGACTGGTAGATTGTTTTTGTTTGCCAAAACATGGTGCAGAAAAACTGATAGAAAGCAAACACAAGGCAGATTAAACCTGAAGGCCTATAACTGAAACGACTGATCTCACGTCGCATTTTTTTTTGTTTTTACTCGGCCATTTTCAAAGTTAACGAGTGCAAAGTTTCTGACTTTTACTTGTAACTTGATAATGGTTTGGTCTAGCTACATGAAATTTTGACAGCAGCTTGAGATTCACAAGTTATTTGTGTGTGCCAAATTTCAAGGCAATGAGTCTCGTAACTTCAGGTTTAGGACCCGAAAACTACTGCAAAAGTTTGTTGTAAAAAGCAATCTTATTCCAAAACGGCTTAAGTACGGCTAAAAATATTTCACATGGTTATATGTCGTAAGATACTGTTTCATCCCTACCTACACTTTTAGCCGCATGGAGTTTTTTTTTCTTTTTTCATTTTTTGCTTTCTAAATTTTGTGCACTCTTCTTCTCCTAAACCGAACAACATAAATATCTAATTTTTGTGTAAATTTGTTGAGCTGCAAGTGCAATTTTGTCTCCTGAAATTTTTTGAGGCTTCTCCCCAGAACCCTTCCAAAATGGGGCCCTAAAAAACTAATTTTTTTAATTGCTCAGGCTAGGGTGATAGTTTTTTGTTTATATTGGTAGATATTTCAGCAACAAATAGTTTGACATAGTATGGAGATACCACTCCCCCCCGGGGCACCCAAATGGACTCCCCAGAAATTAGTTTTTGGAACGGCTCAAGCTAGGGCATTACTTTTTCTTTATCGGCAGATGTTTAAAAAACAAATATTTTGACATGGTTTGAGAGAGCAACCTTTTTGAAAACTCTCTAAAATGATACCCCTAAAATCAAGTTTTTTATATGTCAAAAGCTAGAGAGCTAATTTTTTTCTGATGTTAGCGGAAATTTAAAGGATATATAACTTGCGGTGCGGCGCGGTGCAGTGTGAACTTAGTTGTGTTTGGATGCGGTGCGGTGCAGCATGCGGACAAGGTTTGCGAATACAGCGCTGCATGCGAATGCATTTTTTGTTATCCGCGCCATCTCTACTGTGTACATCTTTGAGGCCTTACCCCTCTAAGTGCTGTATAAAAAACGGTACTGGCGCTAATACATTTTTGAAACGCAGCCTTACATTTTTTCATTGTTGACAAGGATTTTTCATTGGCTAATTTTTTTTCCATACAAAAACAGAATATCCGAAAAATCCGGCTCCAGAAGTACAACATATTTAACATCTTGAAACCGGATTCCAAACTGGAAAATTTTGCAAAATCTTGAAATTCTCTATCCGAAATCCGACTCCGTGTGGTACATCTTTGGTACAGAGGTGGGCAGCGCAAGTCATGAAACTTGCGCCCCAAGCGCACACACAACTACTCCAAAAATCTTTCGCCGCAAGCGTTTCCGCAAGCCAAAAAAAATAATAGCGCTGCAAGCGCAACTACCACGTTTTGAAAAGTATAGTTCTAATTGCTCACTGCTCAAACTGCGCTTGGTTACAGTACGAAACCAATATTCAAAACAAATTATGTACGCTACCAAATTAGTAAACAAAAATTATTGATTTCGTTTGTAGGCCTTGTTACGCTAGCAGAAAAAACGTCTAGAAAAGAGATCTCGTGATACCCATCGAGGTACCTCTTGAAAAATTGTTTACAAATAGATTTTTAATGCCTGATTAATGATTGAAATGTCTTCGGTTGCAACCAGGTGCCGTTTTTAAGATATACCACTTTTAATCGAACACAGATGAATATTTTAAAATCATACGCTTGAATAATTTTTTTTACTATTAGTGTTGCCGTAAAATAATTCACAAATTTCAACAAAGATATTTTTAATCTTTCTTTGAATGTAAAAATTCAAAATATGATAATTTTAAACTAAATAATTAATCATGGGTTAGTTTTTGTTAAAAACTTTGCATATTTAGTGTTTTAGCTTGAGTTTTTTTGTGTTGAATTTTAAACGTGGAAACTTGCTTTGAAGTCACGTGACCGTAGTCACTTGGCAGCTGATCGTTACGAATACAAAACTTTGAAATAATTTCTCATGATTAAATACCGGTATCCTTAAGAATTAATAAAGAAATTATTTCGCGTTCAAAGTCGAAAAGCAAATGAAGTACCGTACCTCGTGAATTACATCATATGTCTGTTATGATGATAGTCTACCCACAAAAAGTAGCCTAATACAATAACTGCTTTGAGAAATACCGATAAGCTTTCACTCCTCGAAACTAACTAGCCTAGCCCTTGCTGGTTGGCTTATCAACTCTTGAATGTCTGTTCTGCCACACTTAAGCACTTGAAACAATCACCGGAGTTAAGCCAACAAATAACCCAAAATAAGAGATGACTCTCATGAAATTGTGAAAAGGAGAACAGTGTATTTATGCCTTATTTTGCAATATTTCCGAAAGTGTAGACCTATTGCTTTATGTTGAAACTTCGCAGTAAACTACTGTAGTCTTAAAACATTGTAGCTGAATGATTTATTAGAATTGACGATGTGCTTTTGTTCGATTGGAATAAACGTTATGGACTGATGACCGGTATATCCATAGCTACCGACTGCCGTAGGCTATCGATATTCCTCGAAGCTTATCGGTATTCTTCGAAGCAGTTATTGTATTAGACTGCTTTTTGTGGTAGGCTATCATCATAATAATAATAATAATTGCAATTTATATCCCCCTTGAGATAACACCAACAAGTGTCAATGCATCTGACTAAGGGGCCAAAGTAACATTAAAAGTCTAGTTTATCATAAAATAATTTATCATAAAGTATATATATAAATAATTTATCATAAAATAATTTATCATAAAGTCTAGTTTATCATAAAGTAACATTAAAAGTCTAGTCTATCATAACAAACACGTAGTGTAATTCATAAGGTAGTTCGTTTATTTTTCGACGTTTTGCAAGAAACAATTAAACAATTTCTTTAATAATGGTTACCGGTACTTCATTTTGAAAAATTGTTTTGAAGTTTTGCATTCATATCGATCAGCTGCCAAGTGACGACGGTCACGTGACTTCAAAGCAAGTTTCCATGTTTTAGAATTCAACACAAAAAACTCAAGCTAAAACTTTAATTATGCAAACTTTTTAGCAAAAAACTTACCCATGATTAATTATTTAGTTTAAAATTATCATATTTTGAATTTTTACATTCAAAGAAAGATTAAAAATATCTTTTTTGAAATTTGTGAATTATTTCACGGCAACACTAATAGTAAAAAAAATTATTCTAGCGTATGATTTTAAAATATTCATCTGCGTTCGATTAAAAGTGGTATATCTTAAAAACGACACCTGGTTGCAACCGAAGACATTTCAATCATTAATCAGGCATTAAAAATCTATTTGTAAACGATTTTTCAAAAGGTACCGGTACCTCGTTGGGTATCACGAGACAACACAATTTTGGACACCCTAACAAGGTTAAACTTGAATAAATCGATTGTTGTCTATCATGATATACTTAGTAAAATCATAGAAAAGCATGCTCCTTTGTTCAAAAATATATCAAAACATCTAAAACGCCATGGTGGAATTCGGAATGTCGAAATGCTAGAAGACGCAGAAGAGTTTTTGAAAGAGCATTTAGGAAGAATAAATCTTTAGAAAATAAATCTAAATTTATGTAGCATGTAAACAGGCTAATAAAATCTATTGCATTGAAAGAGAAAAATATTTCAAAGAAAAACTAGATAATTGCAAAGGTAATGCCAGAGCCACCTATAATGTTGTGAATCAATTATTGGATAAATTTTTGGGAAATCATCCACCTATCACAAGCACTGCACAAGCATTTCAATTTGCTGACTATTTTAATGCTAAGATTGAACAAATTTATAGTGACATGTCTTGCCATAATTGCAATACACTTGATGTTGATATAAATGTAGTTAAATCTTTATGTACTTCCAAATTTAGAAAGTTTGAACCGCTATCTCTAGCTGGTTTAAAAGCTATAATTGAGTCTATGCCATCTAAAAAATGTGATCTTGATCCACTACCAACCAGTATTCTCAAGAAGTGCATTGATTTATTACTCCCTGCAATTCATCATATTGTTAATCTTTCATTGAGTCAGGGTTATTTTCCAGATGTTCTCAAAAAGGCATGTGTTACTCCTTTGATTAAAAATGAGAACTTGGATAATGATAATATTAAAAATTTTAGACCTGTAAGCAATTTGCCTTTTCTTGGCAAATTAATAGAAAAATGTGTTTTTCTCCAAATTAATACATATCTGTGTGAAAATTCATTGTATGGCTATTCGCAATCAGCTTACAGATCTTGCTGTAGCTGTGAGACTGCCCTTGTAAAAATACACAATGATATTTTGTCAATTTTAGATGCCAAGTCAAATGCAGTTGTTCTTCTGTTTGATTTGTCAGCTGCTTTTGATACGGTTAAGCATGATCTCCTTAGTAAATTGTCCGCTGAATTTGGTTTTTCTGATGTAGCTTTAGAATGGTTTTCAACCTATTTAAATAATAGGAGCTACTTTGTTAAAGGTGCTGGCTGTACTTCTCATACAGTTGATGTTAAGTCTGGTGTACCCCAGGGTTCAATTTTAGGGCCAGTGCTATTTAACTTGTATTTTAAAAGTGCTGAATTAATTGCTAATTCACATGGTCTTTTTGTGCATTCATATGCTGATGATAAGCAGTGTTATCTTTCTTTTGATAAAGACTTTTCTGTAGACATGATTAAACACAAAATTGGAGCCTTTTTGCAAGATTTAAAGCATTGGATGACTAGTAATTTTCTAAAACTGAATGAAAGTAAGACCAAAGTCATCGAAATTTTATCTAACCGTAACATTGAATCCAGAATAATTTCTGACATACAAATTGATGATAGCTGTTCTTTGCCTATGCCTAATGATTTTGTCAAAATTCTTGGTGTACAGTAATATTTGATGACAGACTGAACCTTGAGAAGCATATCAATAGAGTAGTTAGTACTTGTTATGGCAATTTACGTAATTTAGGCAGAATTGCATCTAAGCTTACTAAACCTCTAAAAATTCAGCTAGTTCATTCTTTGATATTGTCCCATATTGATTATTGCAATGCCTTGCTTTATAACTTACCAGAATATTTATTGCACAAGTTGACAAAAGTTTTATATTCTGCAGTGAGATTTATTTTTGGACTTCGTGGTTCTGCTTCGCGTAAGCATATGCTACCATATTTGAAAAGCCTTCATTTTTTACCAGTGAAATATCGTATTGAATTCAAAATTGCTTTTTGCTCACACACAAGTGCCTGCATGGTTATGCTCCTACATATTTGAAAAATTTAATCAACTCTCGTTCTGTTTCGGAAAGATATAGCTTGCGTGTTAATGATGATAATTGGCTGCTTCAAACGGTGACTAGCTTAAACTTTGCTAGATCCCAATCTATGTTTTCGTGTGCATCACCCAAAGTATGGAATTCGTTGCCACTATCTCTGCGTGAAATTGAAAGTTTGTCCCTTTTTAAGAAACGTCTAAAAGCATTTTATTTTAATTTAGCTTTTGAGGATATTACCACTGTTTGATGCCAGTATTTTGCTGCTTATTGCTGTAGAATTAGTACCTCTGTTGAGTATTAATTTTATTTCTGTAAAGCTATTTGAATGTTACTTTGGCCCCTTAGTCAGATGCATTGACACTTGTTTGTGTTATCTCAAGGGGGATATAAATTGCAATTATTATTATTATTTAAGGCCTATTAAAAAATACAAGGATTTGAAAATGTGCATCGCTTAACCCAAACTCTCAACATCAGCACTCAAAGGAACCGGGATGTTAAAAAATTCCAATGATAAAGTCATCATGTGGTGGTAAGCGAACGATTTCCAAGTTCGCGGTCACTGTTTTTTTGTAATGGCTTGTCAAGAAAATCCCTTACAAGCTTCGATACATATTTTATGCTTTTGAAACAGTTAGCATTATTCTCTTACGAATGGAGAACGCAAAAAAAACATCGTCATGTTTTTTGTTTAAAGAAATTGAACCATCCAAGAATTACTTATGAGCCCTACACCAATGCTGTCACCAGAGGTGGAGTCCTTGAGGACGTCCTTGGCCTCGAGGACGTCCTTGAGGACACATTTTGAAGTCTTTGGCCTTGGCCTCAAAGCCTCAAGTCCTCGAAAATTGCCCGGTCCTCGGCTAGGGCAGCAGCAGCACTTTTTTTTGAACAGTTGAAAGTTTGTTGGAAAACGCCAGAAACCTAGCAAAAACTTTGCGAATACCTTTTTTGTTTTCGTTTATTGGAGCATAAGCGTAGCCAAGGGGGGGCCCAAGGGGCCCGCCCTCCACCCCCCCCCCCCCCAAATGAAATTTCACCAATGGCAAAAATGCGACAAAAAAGTCTATTGTTTTTTCAGTTTCAGTTTCTTTTTAGCATTTTTTGCTTACAACAATAACTAGCAACAATATTGAAGACCATGGGCCCCGGGCCCCCCTCAATTCAATTTTTACCTGCCAATTTTAACGTATAACCCGGAAGAAATGGAGAGTTTTTGTCCTAAAAGTTGCTATCTTAGGCCTACATCTAGCCTTTTTATGAACATATACATTAACCAGGGCCGGGTTTACCATAATATGACGCAGTATCAGCTAGGGGCCTAGCAAGGGGTTCAAATCGTAAGACTGTTTTTTTGGTCTTTGCCTATATTTGGCAGAAAGATGTTGCGAAAATCTCCAAAGTGCCAGGGGCTCAGCGCAACGTAAATTCGGCCTGGCAATAACATGGTTAGTAGGCGTAACCATCTATTCTACCATTTTTTGATAACAATTCAGTAATTCACCGCTACCTTGCCGGCTCTTACGCTCAAAATACTTTTAAAGGCGGTGAATCATCCAGCCAATTCCGGTGGTTTACAATAGCTAAAATTGAACTATAATTTTTGATATTTTTTGTTTTAATTTTGAGACTGCGGTTGCAAAGATATTCAACAAATCAAAAAGATGTCCCCCCGAAACAAATTTTTGGAAACTCTGAGTTTTGATCTTCCCGCCAAAACCACAGTAGACCAAATGGTTTAGAGAACTGTGGTAGGCCTAATAGGTTAGACATAGTTTATTTCTAAATAGTTTAGGCCTAACTATCTCTTAACTATTAGACCTAATAGTTTAGAGAAAGTTAGGCCTAATAGCTTAACACGATTACAATAGGCCTAATAGTATAGAGAACTGTGGTTTTGGCGGGAAGATCAAAACTCAAAGTTTCCAAAAACTTTTTTCGGGGGGACATCTTTTTGTATTTGTTGAATATCTTTGCAAACGCAGCCCCAAAATCAAAATAAAAAATATCAAAAATTATAGTTCAATTTTAGCTATTGTAAACCACCGGAATTGGCTGGATGATTCACCGCCTTTAAAAAATATTGCTATGGAAAATGCTGATTGAGCAAATCATTAAACTTCAACTAAAGGGGCCTGGGCACAGTATATTAACTATACAGTATGTTCACTCCATTGTCAAAAATGTCCAGCATTTTTTTGCCTGTGTTGCGTTATAAGGTCTTTTTTGGGTGGGTCACGTCACTACGTGGTGAAAAAAATGTTTCCAATTTTTTTCGATTATTTTAATATTGTATATTAAAAAAAAAACTTTGGGGTTTTTTATTTGAATTAATAGACTTTGCGCTTGAGGAAAGCGCAGTGGGCAAGCGAACTGTTACATTTGTGGTTTTTCAATTCTTAGAAATCGGCACGAAGCATGCTCGAAGATGTCGGGAGCCTACTATGACGTCATAATGCTTGTTAGAAATATACTAATTTCAAGCGTTTTAGTGCAATCGTCGACCTTAAATCAAAGCAAGGTCTTCTTGGCTGCTCAAGATTTTCTATCGAAGTAGACGGTGGACGAGATGCATTTGTGACGTCATAATGCATATACATATTGTTTAATTTCGTATTCATGCTTTCTATTGGACAGCCTGATTTAGCCAAATGCCAATATTGAATAAATGGAAAATAGCTAAAAGAAATAAATCGGATCGAGTGAAAGATGTAATCGGGAGACCACTATGACATCACAAAGCTGTTACAAATTTGCCAATCTCAATTGATTTGACTGCAACATAATCCATCATACTGTACAAGGATTTGGTTGCAGCTAAGTTTTATTGGGAGTAAAAAGGGTCGTGATATCAGCGCTTTCGTGTGTGACGTCATAATCCATTTAAGTTTTGTTTCAATTTCCTGTTCAAGCTTGCTGTAGAATAGTCGCACTACAAGCTAATAAAAGCATTGAATAAATTCAAGATAGTAATCGAAGCATGTAGTTGGGAGACCACTATGTCGTCATAAAGCTGTTACAAATTTGCGAGTTTCGACTGATTTCACTGCAATTATTATCCATCATAAATCATAGCAAGGTTTTGCTTGAACGTTGTAGCTGATTTTATATCGAGAAGAAGGAGTCTAGATCAACGCGTTCGTGTGTGATGTCATAATGCATTTACGTATTCTTTTCTTTCATGCATTATAATTTGGTTTTAATTGATTAAAAAGAGTTTTAAGGGTGAGTTCTTCTCAGTGATATATGCCATTGATTTCTACAGTATTTGAAGTACGCTATCTGGTGACATTGATAGCTCCAAAATTCTTCAAAAAGAAATGCTCTTTGATTACTATCTTAGCTCTTAATTGCTACAATAAACAAGTAAACACCACACAAGTTAGTTACTTAGCTAGGTGTACCGTCAGGCCAGAGACTCTTTATTTAGTAGAATAGGGACAGACGCGCGGAAAAAAAGAGAAGAGCATTAAAGAAAAAAGCATACTTTTGTTGTAAAGGTTTTTTTGAGGCCACGCGTATTCTGCTGATTTGATTAGACGTATTTGTAGAATAAATAAACCGTGAAGAAAACAGTCACGCAAATTGCACGAATCGGCATATTTTAAAACAAATTAAGCAAGAAGAAAAAATACAAAACCATTAGTTTCCCGTTTGCTGATAAAGAGTCTATGATCAGACAACTAGGACTATGCCGCTCTGCTCGGCTATTACGGTCAATCGGTTTGTTCAACAGCTTTTGCCATGCTTTTTTGTGTGAGAAAGCATATAATAAATACAGCATAAGTACGTTAACTTGCGGGAAGATTTCGAAACTTTCTAGTTTAGAGCTAAATACGGTTATACTTTGCTTCGTGATAGTGAATAAAACTAGCATAGCCTACTGATACGCTATATACTTTATAGCCTCCGGATCAATGATAGATAGCTTTATTTATAGATCCTGCTTACCGATAGATGACATTATGTACAGGGGTGCCGATCTTTGCTGAGCATTGAGGGGAACAATTTGCAATTTCATCCCAATTTTGCCCTATTTTCAACATTGGGGGGATGAACCTCCACCACGATTTTGTTTAGGTGAGCAAATTAAGTGAAGACCAAAAAAAGGTCTTTCCAAAAAATGGAACACTTTTTCCTCAAATTCAAGTGGACACCTACACTCAGATGCACACCAGAGTCAAATTATTGGGGGGATGCATACGTAGACCACACTCAAACTATTAAGGAAATACATTTAAAATTATTGGGGGATATATCCCCCCCGGGTTTCGACACCCCTGATCATGTATTTATTACAGTTGTATACAAATTAAAATAATGATAATTTATGAATTATGATCAAGCAGTAAGCAATTATTATGATCAAACGTAAATGCATTATGACATCACACACTAACGCGTTGATCTAGACTCCTTCTTCTCGATATAAAATCAGCTGCAACGTTCAAGCAAAACCTTGCTATGATTTATGACGGATAATAATTGCAGTGAAATCAGTCGAAACTCGCAAATTTGTAACAGCTTTATGACGACATAGTGGTCTCCCAACTACATGCTTCGATTACTATCTTGAATTTATTCAATGCTTTTATTAGCTTGTAGTGCGACTATTCTACAGCAAGCTTGAACAGGAAATTGAAACAAAACTTAAATGGATTATGACGTCACACACGAAAGCGCTGATATCACGACCCTTTTTACTCCCAATAAAACTTAGCTGCAACCAAATCCTTGTACAGTATGATGGATTATGTTGCAGTCAAATCAATTGAGATTGGCAAATTTGTAACAGCTTTGTGATGTCATAGTGGTCTCCCGATTACATCTTTCACTCGATCCGATTTATTTCTTTTAGCTATTTTCCATTTATTCAATATTGGCATTTGGCTAAATCAGGCTGTCCAATAGCAAGCATAAATACGAAATTATCATCATCATCATCAAATTTATTTATTTACCAAGAGACGTCATATCACAAGAAAAAAACTGCAACTTCCTCTGGGTCTATCACCAAAGCATCGAAATATGCAATTCCTTTAAAACCAAACACACAAACTTGCAGAATGAAAGCGATATTTAGTCACTTGGTGAGGAGACAGCGAAGGACCGAAAGGTCATCTAAGTCTACTGCCACCTCACCAAGTTAAGGTTAAAAAATGCAGCTTCTAGATTTTCTCAGTCTGCTACTTTCTATTATAAAAAATTTTACGCAAAATTAAAACAAAGTGTTGCAAAGATATGTACATTTTGTACAGTGTATACACAAAACTCACAGTCACCATGTAAAGAAAATGTAAGACAACATTAGAATTGTTCTAACTCTAAGCATACTAAAAAATAAAAAAAATAAAAATGCTGTAACTACAGATTGGATAGAAATAAAATTAATAAAGTTCATAATGCTTATTTATGTTTTATAGAATTTAAAGTGGGCAATTGGAGTGAAAAAAAAACCTCCTTGCTTTATTTTGTATTGTTTGCCAATATGTCATTAGTACTGGTACAATTTCCAATACCAGTATATATCAACCTCAGTCAGTTATTGCAAAATTACTAATAATTCAAGGGCACATCAAAATGAGAGATGACTTATTGTAATAAATGTGTGATAGATGAATGCACCAAACTCATGCTATTCATGCAATAGAATAGGTTATTGTTGAACTCAAGCATAAATATGCAACTATGATTCCTGTAATTACTACTGCATTGCTGATAGAAAGCTGTTATTCTAGCTTCTATCGGTTTCATAGGTTGATAAAAAATGAGCTTTAACAGCTTTTTTAAATCTGTAGAATGAAACTTCTTTCATACTGCTTGGAATTTCATTCCAAATTTTAATTCCTGCGAATGATAGAGAAAGCATGAATACGAAATTAAACAATATGTATATGCATTATGACGTCACAAATGCATCTCGTCCACCGTCTACTTCGATAGAAAATCTTGAGCAGCCAAGAAGACCTTGCTTTGATTTAAGGTCGACGATTGCACTAAAACGCTTGAAATTAGTATATTTCTAACAAGCATTATGACGTCATAGTAGGCTCCCGACATCTTCGAGCATGCTTCGTGCCGATTTCTAAGAATTGAAAAACCACAAATGTAACAGTTCGCTTGCCCACTGCGCTTTCCTCAAGCGCAAAGTCTATTAATTCAAATAAAAAACCCCAAAGTTTTTTTTTTAATATACAATATTAAAATAATCGAAAAAAATTGGAAACATTTTTTTCACCACGTAGTGACGTGACCCACCCAAAAAAGACCTTATAACGCAACACAGGCAAAAAAATGCTGGACATTTTAACAATGCATTTTGCTTGAAGTGAACCTACTGTATATATTAGTATACTGTGGCCTGGGCCCACTGGCCGAACATGTATCCCTAAAACTGGTTAGTTTCATAACAATACAAAAATCTCTAAGGAAAACCTTTGAGAGGATTATTATTTACTGCTAAAATCAGAGTTGGAGTCGAGGACACAAGGCTCGAGGCCAACGCTAAGGACACAAAAGAAAATCCGAGGCCAAGGACAGGCCTTCCGAGGACAGACCCTCTCGAGGCCAAGAACAGGAATGCTCGAGGCCAAGACCAAGGACCAAGGACACAGGCGCAAGTGTTCTCCAAAAAAAAAGAAAAATTAGGTCTTCCAAAAAAATTTTTGCTAGTGCTAGAGTTAAGTAGCAGGGGCTTTTATGTTCAAGCCTATGCCAATGATCTAGCAGTGTTGGTCACTGGAGCTGATATGCTTTGGACCAGAGGTATGGCCCAGAAAGCAATAAATATTGCTGCAAACTGGGCTTCGGAACAAGAGCTACAGTTTAGCAGCAAGAAAACCAAAATTGTACTGTTCACTCACAAACGGAATCCACATTTGGGTTCCATGTCCACGAATAGTTCAAAACTTGAACTTTCCAAGGAATGAGCAAGGATGTTATGTGCTACTCTGGACAGCAAGCTAACTTGGAAACCACATATTACCCGAATTACCCGCACAGCAACGACAGCATTAATGCAATGAAGACAAATTGTGGGTAAAGTGTGGGGAATAAAACCATCTATGATAAAATGGATATACACAGCTATGATACGTCCAATCATGTCGTGTGCGTGTGTGTCCTGGACTGGCGGGCTCAGCAACAAGTATCTAGTGCGGAAACTCACAAAGATGCAGAGACTTGCTTACCTGATGATTTCATCAGCTTCTCCAGGCACCCCTACTGGTACTCTGGAAATATTGCTCAACATAACTCCCATTGAGGAAATTTTATTGGCTGAGGTATTGCGAGGGTCATACAGAATCACTGTTAGTGGGCTCTGGCTTGTCAACCGAGTTGGTTCCTTTGGGAAAAACGAAAAGTTATGTTGGTGTTTGCAATGAGGCAAGAAGATTCTTACCCCTGCCTCAAATGCCAGCTGACCGAATGAAGAAAACAAAGATATTCGAGAGAAATTTCGAATGTCAAATTATGGATAAAAAGAATGCTATCAGATCTGAAAGCGTTCTAAATCAGAACACTGTCAAGGTTTACACCGATGGCTTGAAACTAGGTGGGAGAGTAGGTGCGGGTTTTATGCAGAATACCTAAACAGCTCTCCAAAACAAGCATTTTTCCACCTTGGAATCTGCAGTACTGTGTTCCAAGTAGAAGTCTTAGCTATTTCAGAAGTGGCAAAGAACCTGGTTTTTGAAAAAATACACAATCCAAGTGTTTTTGCGCTGGTTAAAAGTCAAGCAGCTATCAAAGCACTCATTAAGTGCACTGTAACATCAATTACAGAGTTCAACTGCATTAGAAACCTAAATCAGTTAGGTAAACAAAACTACGTCAGTATTGCCTGGATTCCTAAACGTGCAGGGGTACATGGTAACGAAGTGGCAGACTATGTAACCAAATCAGAATCTAAATCAAAAATACATGATCTTGAACCTTTTATTACAGTCCCGTATGCTAGCTGTGTTAGCACGTTCAAGGACTGGTCCTCAGATAAATGGAAATCTATGTGGAATGAACAGAGGGACTGCTTGAGGATGAAGGAGTCTGTTGGTTGGACGTCTTCTCGACTAACAAAACGTCTGCTTAACCTTAAGAGGCCTCAACTAAATAGAGTAGTGCAAGTTTTAACAGGGCACTGCAATCAACAGCGACACAAGAAAACTACAGGTCTTGCTGAGACTTCTTTGTGTCCAAAATGTAGCCTAGAGAACAAAACACCAAATCATCATGTAGGCAATTGCAAGCTTTACCAAGATATTTGTGTTAAATATTTTGGAATCACCAAAACCACTGTTCAAAATGTGATAAAGAAATGTAACATTAAACAGAGGTGGAGTCGAGGACACAAGGCTCGAGGCCAAGGCCAAGAACATAAAAAAAATCCGAGGCCAAGGCCAAGGACAGCCTTTCCGAGGACAGACACTCTCGAGGCCAAGGACAGGAATGCTCGAGGCCAAGGACAGGAATGCTCGAGGCCAAGGACACAAGCGCAAGTGCTCTCCAAAAGAAAAAAAAGGTCTTCACAAAAATTTTTCAAGCGATCTCCACGAAAAACGTTTTCCAAAAAGTTTTTCAAGCGCTCCACAAAATTTTAACGATTCAAAAAATACTGCTGTCCTCGAGCCGAGGACAGGCCAATTTTCGAGGACTTGTGGCATCGAGGCCAGGGCCAAGGACTTGACCTTCGAGGCCAAGGCCAAGGACTTCAAAATGTGTCCTCAAGGACGTCCTCGAGGCTAAGGACGTCCTCGAGGACTCCACCTCTGGCTAAAATGTTGCAAGAGGCAATATACCTTACTTTCCCCTACCTGGACCAAATCACTTACTGTTAAAATTTAACACGTTGACTGCCGACCGCTTTTTACCAAAACTGCTCAAAAATGCCAAACGTATTAGAGCTAAAGTAAGAATGCCACAAAGCAATGAAGTCGATTTTTGGCAACAGCTAAACTTATTTGCAGAGGTGGAGTCCTCGAGGACGTCCTTGGCCTCGAGGACACATTTTGAAGTCCTTGGCCTCGAAGGTCAAGTCCTTGGCCTTGGCCTCGAGACGTCAAGTCCTCGAAAATTGGCCTGTCCTCGGCTCGAGAACAGCAGTATTTTTTGAATTGTTAAAATTTTGTGGAGCGCTTGAAAAATTTTTTGGAAAACGTTTTTTCGTGGAGATCGCCTGAAAAATTTTTGTGAAGACCTTTTTTTTTTTCTTTTGGAGAGCACTTGCGCTTGTGTCCTTGGCCTCGAGCATTCCTGTCCTTGGCCTCGAGAGTGTCTGTTCTCGGAAAGGCTGTCCTTGGCCTTGGCCTCGGATTTTTTTGGTGTCCTTGGCCTTGGCCTCGAGCCTTGTGTCCTCGACTCCACCTCTGCTTATATCACGCGAAAAAACTACCTACGAGTATACTCGTATTTGGCACCTGAATCAACAAATTTGTAAAAAAATGTCACTCTACAAGATAACTCTTAGCTGAAAATGACCTTTTTTACACATGACCAAATATTGCTTTACAAAATTTTCAAAATAACTTACGCTATCATCGTGTATTTGTATTGAAAAAACATTTTCCGATTACCTCATAGTATTTTTGTTTAGCTATAGCGCATGTAGTGGTCACTCGTTACTAGAAAGAACTTTAGAAATCTAGAAGTCAGATTAGAATCAAACCAAATTTGAATTTGGATTCAACAGCTAGTGTGAGCTGAAATCAATTGTTAATGGACAAATTCTTATAATGCTTCTTTACTAGTGAACAAGAAGTCAACCAGGCTACTGGTAAGCTAACACACAACACACAAACTTGCAGAGTCAAAGCGTTATTTAGTCACTTGGTGAGGAGACAGCGAAGGACCGAAAGGTCATCTAAGTCTACTGCCACCTCACCAAGTTAAGGTTAAAAAAGCAGTTTTTAGATTTTCTCAGTCTGCTACTTTCTATTACAAAAAATTTTACGCAAAATTAAAACAAAGTGTTGCAAAGATATGTACATTTTGTACAGTGTATACACAAAACTCACAGTTACCATGTAAAGAAAATGCAAGGCAACATTAGAATTGTTCTAACTCTAAGCATACTAAAAAATAAAAATGCTGTAACTACAGATTGGATAGAAAACAAAATTAATAAAGTTCAAAATGCTTACTTATGTTTTATAGAATTTAAAGTGGGCAATTGGAATGAAAAAAAAACCTCCTTGCTTTGTTTTGTATTGTTTGCCAATATGTCATTAGTACTGGTACAATTTCCAATACCAGTATATATCAACCTCAGTCAGTTATTGCAAAATTACTAATAATTCAAGGGCACATCAAAATGAGAGATGACGTATTGTATAAATGTGTGATAGATGAATGCACCAATCTCATGCCATTCATGCAATAGAATAGGTTATTGTTGAACTCAAGCATAAATATGCAACTATGATTCCTGTAATTACTACTGCATTGCTGATAGAAAGCTGTTATTCTAGCTTTTATCGGTTTCATAGTTTGATAAAAAATGAGCTTTAACAGCTTTTTTAGATCTGTAGAATGAAACTTCTTTTATACTGCTTGGAATTTCATTCCAAATTTTAATTCCTGCTAATGATAGAGACTTTTGCCCTAATCTTGTTCTAGTTCTTGGAAGAAAGAAGTTGTTTTTGTGGCTCAATCTTGTCTTAGGTGTGTAGCAGTTTTTAATTAGGTTCAACTTATATAAATTTGCAAAAGATAATACATTATTGTGAATTTTGTACATTAGCTTTGCAGTTTCCAGAGAGTAAATATCCTTGAGTTTTAAGCATTTAGCTCGATAGAACAAAGGATTAGTATGCTCACGATATCCACTTCCAGTTAACAATGTGATGCTTCTTTTTTGCAGAATAAAGAGAGGTGCTAATGTGGATTTTGAAGCAGTCCCCCAACTACTTATGCGGTATTGTAGATGAGAGTATATGAGGCAGTGGTAAACAGATCTTAAGGTAACAAGGTTTGCTCATCTACAAAGTGTTTTAATTGATTAAGGGCCCAAGATCCCCTTGCTACCTTTGAACATTGTTCCTTGATTTGTTGTTTCCAGTTTAGATTGTCGTCTATGAGAACACCTAGATACTTTATGTGATGTGATTGCTTGATTGGATTATTATCTATTGATACTTTGAGTTCAGGTTTATTTTGCTTTGTGGTCACTACCAGAGGTGAAGTCGAGGACACAAAGCTCGAGGCCAAGGCCAAGGACACCAAAAAAATCCGAGGCCAAGGCCAAGGACAGCCTTTCCGAGAACAGACACTCTTGAGGCCAAGGACAGGAATGCTCGAGGCCAAGGCCGAGGACCAAGGACACAACCGCAAGTGCTCTCCAAAAAAAAAAAGGTCTTCACAAAAATTTTTCAGGCGATCTCCAAAAAAAAAGGTCTTCACATAACTTTTTCAAGCGATCCCCACGAAAAAACGTTTTCCAAAATATTTTTCAAGCGCTCCACAAAATTTTAACAATACAAACAATACTGCTGTTCTCGAGCCGAGGACAGGCCAATTTTCGAGGACTTGACGCCTCGAGGCCAAGGCCAAGGACTTGACCTTCGAGGCCAAGGCCAAGGACTTCAAAATGTGTCCTCGAGGATGTCCTCGAGGCCAAGGACGTCCTCGAGGACTTCACCTCTGGTCACTACCATAAACTCAGTTTTATTAAAGTTAATTGATAATTTATTCACCTTGAACCAATTGCTTACATTGACTAATTCATTATTAATATTTTGTTGCAGTGTTGAAACATTAGAATGGGAGAGAGTAAGGTTTGTATCATCTGCAAAAAGATGAATTGTGGAATTTGAGGCAAGTGGTAGATCATTGATATAAATATTAAATAACAACGGATCTAGAGTTGAGCCCTGAGGAATACCAGAAATAACATCTCTTGACTTGGATTTATATTGGTTTACAATTGTATACTGGTGACGGTCAGTCAGATAACTTGCTAGTAACTGTAATGGTAATCCTCTAATTCCATACTTTTCTAGTTTCTTGATCAGTATTGTGTGATTGATGGTATCATATGCTTTTCTTAAATCTAAGAAAATAGAACATGTAATAAGCTTTTTATCCATATTGTCAAGTAGCTTATTGTAAATATCTAAAACGGCTTCATTTGTTGAGCAATTTTTCTAAAAACCATACTGGTTTGGACTAATCAAATTATTGCTCACAAAATAATTGTTTAGTTGATCAAGCAGACAATTTTCAAATAGTTTGGCAAAAGGATTTAAAATAAAAATAGAGCGATAATTACTGCATAACTCTCTTTCGCCTTTTTTAAAAATTGGAACAACTTCAGCGGTTTTTAACACTTTTGGAAAATATCCTGTTGATATGCATGCATTAAAAATGTTAGTTAGAACTGGAGCTATAACAGAGCTTGACATTTTTATATACTTTGCAGGAATTCCATGTCTTCCTGTACTTTTTGATGGATTCATAGCTCTGATGTAATTTACTACTTCTTCTTCAACTATTGGTTCTAGAAAAAACGAATTGCAACTACTCTGAATCAAAGATGTGGCATTAAATTTGCCATCAATTGATCAAAGATGTGGCATTAAATTTGATCTGAATCAAAGATGTGGCATTAAATTTGCTGGTGTTTCGATTGTAGATGCAAGGTTAACTCCTATCTTTATAAAATATTTATTGAACAAGTTACTGATGGCCTGTGGACCTTGTGCACTTTCACTTTTGGAAGCATACATTTTATTAGGAATGTTATTTTTCTTCACATTTTTCAAGTAAATAAGTTTATTTATAATTTTCCAAAGCGACGAGGTGTCATGCTTATTATCATTCACTAAATTTTTAATGTAAAGTCGTTTTGCATATTCCTAAATATGAGTCAGTTTATTTCTATAGACTTTGCATTGTGCCCATGTGTTACTATCATTTAATTTAAGGGCTCTTTTGTACAATAAATTTTTTTGCTGGAATGATATAAGGATTCCTTTGGATAACCATGGTTTGTTTTTTAGTTTTGTTTCATTTCTGCTTTGTTTTCGTAATGGTGCATGCGTGGTGCATGTATGTTTAATGTCTAATGAAAAGTGTCAATAAACTTTTCAGTGTAGTTGTCAATGCATTCCTCTTTGATATCACCTAATAGCTCCATTCCTTCAGTTAATTTGTCTAGAAATTTTTCTACTTCAAAATTTTTTGTATCACGAATTAGGGTGACAGTTGATTTTTCACTCTTGGGCAGGCTTAAATTAGAACACACCATTACTGGCAGGTGATCACTTACATCTTCCACCAGAATAAAACTTTTGTGTTCACCCACTACATTGTTTGTATAAACATGATCTAAAAGAGTTAAGCTTGTAGTGGTTATTCTTGTTGGGTGTGTAATGAAGGGAATGCAGCCTAAGCTATATGTTAAATTCATGAAATCTTTAAAGGCGGTGAATCATCCAGCCAATTCCAGTGGTTTACAATAGCCAAAATTGAACTATAATTTTTGATATTTTTAGTTTTAATTTTGGGACTGCGGTTGCAAAGATATTCAACAAATCAAAAAGATGTCCCCCTGAAAAAAGTTTTTGGAAACTCTGAGTTTTATTCTTCCCGCCAAAACCACAGTAGGCCTAATGGTTTAGAGAACTGTGGTAGGCCTAATAGTTTAAAGATAGTTTATTTCTAAATAATTTAGGCCTAATTAGGCCTAACTATCTCTAAACTGGCCTAATAGTTTAGAGATAGTTAGGCCAAATAGTTCAATAAGATTAGCCTACAGTAGGCATAGTAGTTTAGAGAACTGTGGTTTTGGCGGGAAGATCAAAACTCAGAGTTTCCAAAAACTTTTTTTGGGGGGACATCTTTTTGTATTTGTTGAATATCTTTGCAAATGCAGCCCCAAAGTCCAAACAAAAAATATCAAAAATTATAGTTCAATTTTAGCTATTGTAAACCACCGGAATTGGCTGGATGATTCACTGCCTTTAATATTGATATCAGAGTTACTGTTCAACAAATTTGCTTTGAAGTCTCCTCCGATATAATACATCAATTTTCTACTATTCAATTTTTCAATGGTTGATTCAAAACTCTTGCAAGACTCTGATAATTTCTGTTTAGGGTGTCTGTAAATTACTCCCACTATACATTTTTTGTTATTCCCTAAATTTAGTTGAATCCACATATCTTCACAGTTAGGAATGTTTAAATCAAACTCCTTGCAAATTGAAATTGATAAAGACTCCTTAATAAACAATCCTACTCCTCCCCATCTTGTAGTTGTGCCTTTGTGGTAAAAATGGTACTCACTTAACTTTGCATTGTATACCTGTAACAATTTAAGTTTGGTTTCACTTATAGCAATGATATCAAGTAAGATATCATAATTTGTTAAAAGTTCATTCAATTTATCAAAATTTGCATTTAACAGAGGTGGAGTCGAGGACACAAGGCTCGAGGCCAAGGCCAAAGACACCAAAAAAATCCGAGGCCAAGGCCAAGGACAGCCTTTCCGAGAACAGACACTCTCGAGGCCAAGGACAGGAATGCTCGAGGCCAAGGACACAAGCGCAAGTGCTCTCCAAAAGAAAAAAAAAAAGGTCTTCACAAAAATTTTTCAGGCGATCTCCACGAAAAAACGTTTTCCAAAAAATTTTTCAAGCGCTCCACAAAATTTTAACAATTCAAAAAATACTGCTGTCCTCGAGCCGAGGACAGGCCAATTTTCGAGGACTTGACGCCTCGAGGCCAAGGCCAAGGACTTGACCTTCGAGGCCAAGGACTTCAAAATGTGTCCTCGAGGCCAAGGACGTCCTCGAGGACTCCACCTCTGGCATTTAAGCTTCTTATATTCACACAAAGCAAAGAAAATTTACATTTTTTGTTAATAATATTGGCTTCGGCCTGTGAGCAGTATTTTGAGTCAACCAAACCAGAATTTAAATCATTTAGTAAGCTTTTTATCTTGTTGTCTGCCTGTAAGCATTTAGCTGGGAAAAACGAATTATTTGTGTGATTAATATCAAAGTTTAGTTTGTCATCATTTCTCATTTCATTTAACAATTGCTTATCATCTAGGGTTTGAAAAGGAAACAATTCACTGTAACAATTTTGGCAGAGGTATGGTTCAATAGAAGAACAAAGAGTGTGAAATTTAAGGGGACTAATGACTATGCATTTGAGGTGAATCCATCCATCACACATATCACACTGAATAGCACACTGGTTCCTTTTACAAGGTCTAAAATATATTTCACATGGACATTTAACTGACATTACAAGCAGTCAAACCAATGAAAGATTCTACACTAGTTAGACAAAATAGTAAATTTAGAATCAGCCACAAAATACGCAGAAAAAGTTGTTTTGAATTTAAAATGAAAACAGGTGAAAAGTATCTTTCAATACACTGGTAATTATAAATTTAGACAGAAAGGTACAGAAAAAAAAAAGTCAGATCCAACTATGTACACAAAAATACAAAAACTACAAATGTCAGATCCTGCTATGTAGGTACAAAACACCAGAAGAGTGCTGAGTGTCAGGTTGAAGTAGCCTTCTTATTCATACACCCAAGAGTTGTTAGCACAGCAATAATTGTTAAGTTCACCTTCTTTAAACCATAAAGCTATTTCTTTCCTTGCTATTTCCACAGAGTCAGATCCATGACATAAGTTTCTCCCAATGTCAATACAATAGTCTCCACGAATTGTTCCAGGAAGAGAATCAACAGGGTTAGTCTCTCCAAGAATTTTACGATCAGTTTTAACTGCTCCTTTTCCTTCCCAAACCATTGCCACAACTGGCCCAGACAACATAAATTCAACAAGTTTTGGAAAAAATGGTTTTTAACTGAGATCTACAAAGTGCATTTCTAGCAAATCTTTACTGGCAGTCGTCATTTTCATGGCACAAAGCCTAAAACCTTTCTCCACAAAACGGCAAATTATTTTGCCAACAAAACCCCGCTAAACACCATCTAGCTTCACTGCAATAAAATCTTCAAGAAAAAGTTGGATTTGGCTAAAGAGGGGGAAGGCTTGAACCAAAAGTTAAAAAGATTCTATCACCAACTATCACTAGGCCTACCACTAGGCCTACCGTTTAACCTCTTTTACCTTATTCAAATAAAATGAGCAATAAGCAAATAGAATTATACCTTATTCAATTTTACCTTATTCAAATAGAATGCATGCTAATCTACCAGTACAGGGTATTAGGCGTAATATATAGGACATAAAGACATTGCCATATATATAACTAAGCTGTAGGCTGTAATCCTAATGTGACAAAAACTTTATTTCAAAAAATAAATTGCCTGTTAAAGTTGATTGATTGATTGTTAATCAGTTTTTCAATTGGCCTACTGGTATTGCAACAGGATATGCCTAGCCTATAGGCCTACTGTACATCAGATGTTCATGCTTTACTGTTTATCAGTTAGGCCTATTGATTACAAGTTCATAGTATGCCTTTCTGATATTGGGTGATTACCGGCAGTACTTAAATCGTAAAATTTTGCATGGGGAGGACACTTTTGCAGCCTTGACCAAACTTCTGCGAAAATTATGTCATTCCGTCTCCGCAACTGAATGAAGATCAAAAAAAAAAAAAATTGAAGTGTTTGTACCTCAATATCAGGTGAAGACCAAAAAAAAAAGATCTTCACCACAATCTGGGACTTTATTCGGCCGGAATTTGCAGAATTTATTTGCGCTAGCTGGCTCTTGATCGTTTCATCATCCAGCTCTCAAATCTCGATGGGGGGACGTCTAAATCTTGATGGGGAGACGTAAATCTCGATGGGGGAATGCTAATGCTTGATGGGGGGACGCTTAGTTAGCATTCCCCCTACCCTACAATTTAAATAGTTGGAAACCTCATTCCTTGATCGATTTTGTTCAACAAGTATCAATTTATATTATTTTAACGACCAAGAAATTCAAAAATGCTGTCCAATTTAACAAAAAGTCTAGATAATATAGAATCAAGGTATTTTTGTGAAAATGCATTGTTCCACTTCCGAGTCTTCCCATTCCTCCAAGCTTCAACATTTTTCATTCTGCTTTGTACTAACATGTATTATGATGACACAAGTTTCTACAAAGATCAAAATATCTTTTATGGATCGTGTTTAGTTTAAAAACAATCCAAAAATTTTTTTGATGCAGTTTCGAATGAATCCAAAATTTTTCTAAACCAATGACCATTAGGGTGTTGAAGTTGCCCCGACCTCTTCTGATTTTTTTCTACCTTCTTCAAAATCGGAGGTTGCCAAAAAAAAATCAAGAGTATAAAGTTTAAGTAAAAAACATTGAAGCTTAGGGGTCGCACAGAGACCTTTTTACCCAGGATTTGGTACCGATATTTGTTTTATTTTGTGCCGCTAGATGGTGCTATGTGAAATCTTTGTTACTAATGAGTCTTTGCAAGATTGAACATTTACTTATGGCACAGTATAAATATCATACAGTAGGTTCACTCAATTGTGACGTGTGTCCGCATTTTTTGAGAGCCAAGCAAACCTTTGGAGTCAAATTGACGTCATAATAGTGACATCGTGAGCGGATTCGAATTATGCCAAATGATAGCAATTGTTCTGAAATTTTACGAATTTTGTCTCCACCTTACGAAATCAAGTCCTTCCCCTTTTTTTATGGCCCTAAATGTTGAAGGGCACCATTTTTCACAGCTGTCATACTCCTGACGTAACTTGACATAGCTTTCGTTGTGCTTTTCGGATCGAAATAAATTTGGTACCAATAAATCCGTTTAAGCTCGGGCTTTGATTCGCTCTAATTGTTACGTCACTTGTGTATGACGCCACAAAGTTACAAGCGTAAATATAACCTAAAATTGGAACGTTTCGTTCTTTCGGTAACTTTAGTTATGGGGGTTTTGTTCGCGTTTGACACCCAACAGTTTTGTTTTGCCCGAAACTTGCTCTGTATTGTCAACTAGCTTTCCTGCAACTTTTGTTTTAATGGCTGAAGGATTTACGAAAATATCGTTGGTTGTTTGCATGACATGGCCAAGCTATAACGATAAATGTAGCATTAATAGCCTTTGTGTTTTAACTAATAGAAAACTCTGCTGATACAACTTAATTGTTACGTCATTGTCATTAGTTAGCGACTTGATTGATGTCTTTTGGTTCGAAACAGCATTTTTTGGTTCGAAATAGTACTTCAGCAGCGTAGAAATAACTCTATAATTTTAACTATTTTATTTCTCAAGTTTGAAGATTCCACCGGTAGTATTTCGTTGTTGCGTGTACCAGTTGTTGTTATTCTCATGTTCTGTTAAATTGAAGGAATATTATTAAAACCAACTTTGGAGTCAAAAATGCATCTCTTTCTCGAAGAGTATAGTTTCAACCTGGCTGTACCAAATTTACTAAAACCTGTTCACACACACTGTAGCGATATAGCCGCAGTGCTTCGTAATAATTTATTTTAATTCTTTTCAATGACTTCCGACATTAGGCAATTTAGTTCTTGCAAATAGCTCTAAAACTGTGCGAAGGTGGTACAGGTGGTGACGCCACGCTCATTTTTGCCAAAGGAAGCTCATTTTTGCTCAAAATTAAAAAGAAAAAAATTACGAACATTTCAGCTTCAGCAAAAAAAAAAAATGAAGAACACAGGCTGGTGCAACGGATTAGTAAACTATCAGCAGACTTTTTTAAAACTTTTTCTATATTGCTATTTTTGATTTGTCGAACCAATGGTCGAACACGAAGTCGCTAATTTTCAATACCAAAAGATAATATAATTTTCAACTAAGCAAGAATAAATTTATGTCACTTTATTCGCCAACAAAATTGAGAACAAATGAGGCTGAAAATTGGTGAAAATTTAGGAACAGCCAGCTTCAAATTAAGAGGATTCACGTAACAATTAATTGGTATCACTTAAAGCACAAAGGCTATTTAAATGCTGCATTTATTGTTATAACTTGACCATGTCATGCAAACAACCAACGATATTTTCGTAAATCCTTCAGCCATTAAAACAAAAGTTGCAGGAAAGCTAGTTGACAATACAGAGCAAGTTTCGGGCAAAACAAAACTGTTGGGTGTCAAACGCGAACAAAACCCCCCATAACTAAAGTTACCGAAAGAACGAAACGTTCCAATTTTAGGTTATATTTACGCTTGTAACTTTGTGGCGTCATACACAAGTGACGTAACAATTAGAGCGAATCAAAGCCCGAGCTTAAACGGATTTATTGGTACCAAATTTATTTCGATCCGAAAAGCACAACGAAAGCTATGTCAAGTTACGTCAGGAGTATGACAGCTGTGAAAAATGGTGCCCTTCAACATTTAGGGCCATAAAAAAAGGGGAAGGACTTGATTTCGTAAGGTGGAGACAAAATTCGTAAAATTTCAGAACAATTGCTATCATTTGGCATAATTCGAATCCGCTCACGATGTCACTATTATGACGTCAATTTGACTCCAAAGGTTTGCTTGGCTCTCAAAAAATGCGGACACACGTCACAATGGTTTTTGCTTGGAGTGAACCTACTGTATGATATTTATACTGTGCTTATGGTCTTACACATTCAAAAAAACTTTATTACAACTTCTAAAACTGGTTATGTTTATGTTTTTTTTTCAGAATTAGTACTAATAGTGGTCAAAATTGATGACGTTTATGTGCGAGGAAACTACAACAGAAACTGTATTTGAGTTAAGACCTACTTTATCTATTTTGGCTGGCTGTGTAAAACAGGGTGAAACATACCTACAATGTTGAAACATACTTTCATACATACTTTCATACATACTTTCATACATGAAACATTCTTTCAAACATACTTTGAAACATACAAAGGTGAAACATACTTTCTAAAACAAGGATGGGTGCAGACTATGCTTTAGACCTAGTCATTCAAATCTATTAAACTGCTGTCCTAACTAAATGTAGTCATGTAGTAACGTAGTTGCCAGCAGCTGCTTACTAAAACCATATTTGTTATGTTTTGCTGTGAAAGATACGGAGTTTAGTGCAATCTATTTAATAAAAGCTGTATGAAACATAAACATTAGTACATCTGCTAGCAATATACTGTTACTAGATCTGTAAATTCTCGCAGTTGGCTGCCAGGAACTATTTCTAGACCTGACGACAATACTATTAAAAGCACATGTTTTCCTTCCACAAAGCTGGAATTCCTACAATTTGTCAATTAAAAATAATCGAGGAAGTAAAGAAGCTGGTAGATGAAGTGCAAAATTTGTACAAATGCAACTTTAACTAACAAACAGTAGAAAAGCAAACATTTTCTGTGAAAGTTGCGGGGGCAGCAGCTTGAGATTAAGCTACCACACTTCACGGTTTTCCATCACCCCCATCATTTCGCTTGGGTGAAGGCCCAAACAATTCCACTCAAGATCCTCAATCTAATATTGATTCATCTACAGTAGTTCTAGGTCGTCTAACTCTTTTTTTTTCCCATTTGCTTTGGCAAGTAAAGCTTGTTTAGAAGTTTTTTCTGATACATTCTGCTTACATGGCCAATCCATCTAAGCAGAGATCTTTCAATTTGGAGAAGTAGCAGCTTTAGAGATTTTTGAATCTTTAAGAGATGTGCCCCTTGTCAATGATGTAACTCCTTTAATTTTTTGGAGAGACCGCATTTTGGACGCTTGCACTTGCAGTCGCACCCTTTCATTCAATACCGAATTTTCATGACCATACGGAGATACAGTAGGTGAAAAGGGACAAAGACTGTTTCAAAAACTGAGAGCTTTGCTTCATTTTGACAATTTTCGTCTCACAACAACTGAATCATCTCATAACTACTGAATAGTGTAAAGCTTTCATTATTGCAATTGCCTTGCCAATTGGGATACCCAGTTCTTTGTTTTGCTTTCCGTCACTCGTAAATGCAACCCTAAGATACTTGTACTGGTATGCTTGTTTTTGTGTCACTACATTCAGTTGCAACAAGCACTGATTAGTGTTTCTTGAAACATGAAGCATATGAGTTTTGACTGTGCTTGTTTTTATTCCTGCAGTGTCATAAGCAGCTGCAGACCTATGTAATGTGTACTGAAGGCCAGATTATGTAGAAGCAGAATCAAATGATCAGCACATGGCAGGCAACTGATTTTTCAATTTATTAGGGTGGCAAACTCTTCAGCTTGGTTGTAGAGATGGCATGGGCCGCTACGAGACCCGTTAATGGGCCGTTAACTGGTCTTTTTTACCAGTCCGCTAACGGCCCATTACAGTTCTTTTTCAAAGCGGTCCGCTAACGGTCCGCTAACGGTCCGCTCGGGTAAATGTTTGCAGAAACAGGAAATCTCGAATGACTACCTTTCCAATTTTTTAATATTTTCGAGAAATTACTTCAGATTTCGTTCAAGCGTGACTCACAAAAAATCTGTCCATTGTCACAGTTGATATATATAATGTCACAAAAGAAGTGTGTGCCTAAGAACGTGCACAGATAAAAGCCGAAATACAATACAAAAATCAACCATGGAGAATATTGTACCATTACTTTGTTTCTATCTTAATGTTTTAAGATATAAGTAATTTTAGTACAAACAGCATCAACTCTTTGCCGTGTTCCTAATGTTTAAAGTCCGTTAACATTGAAGATCAAACAGGACAAATTAAAGCAAACAAACAACAAAAGGCAGAACAGAAATTTTAGCAAGCAAATAGCGCATGACAAAAACAGGCAAGTCAGAAGCACGGCATTGCTAGCATGTGGTATCACACAAGTAGGGTTTACTCAACCCAGCCACGAACTAACTTAACACAACCACAGTAATAAGATAACCCTACTCCTTACAAATGTAAGATTACCCAACCAAATATTAACCACAAACAATGCAAAAACAAACAAAAACAAAAAAAAAAGCAAAAAAAAAAAAACAAACAACAAAAGTCGCATTCTACAAAAAGAGACACTGCAGAGTGAGGGTTAGCTAACAACTGAAGATAATAAGCATGACATCCTAATATCCTAAACGATGAAAAAAAAAAAAAAAAAAAAAAAAAGAAAACCTGTCACAGTTGAGGAATCATTAGGCAATTAGGCATGGGCTGTGCATACCGATAGCCTAATTATTATTGTTATTATCTCAATAGGTTTACCGGTACTGCACAATTAAAATAATAATAGTCTAATAATTAACATTCAAGCAGAGATATTTTGGTTCTTCCCTGTTTAAAAATGCCCTAAATCTGACAATGGCATTATTTGATTAGCCTATTATCATGTAGGCCTACCCTGGTATACAGTACCGGTAGGCCCTACAATGCAGAGAGTGTGAAAAAAGAGATTGGAATTTCAGAATTTTTGTCGAAAAAAAATTGAATTTAGTGACAGTGCAGTCTGAGTCTGGCAGTGATATCAATAAGCTTTTTGCAAAGCTACTAGCCTGCCAGTACCGGTAAGTTCCGGTAAGGTACCGGTAATGGCATTGGCAGACTACGGAATTAATAGTAGGCCTAGCCTACTATGGTACCGGTAGGCCTAGCCTATATGTTTGCATATTATTCGCTGAGTTGCCTTGGCCAGGAGTTAAATACTGTTGCAAGCCCATAGCCAACTGAAAGTTCCCAGTATTTCCGTAATGGTACCATATGCTGGAAACGTACCGTATCTGCACAAAATACCACGCCAATGAGTATCCTACCGATAAGCTGATAAGCTATCACTAAAGCTGTAAAGTGGTGAGTGTTCAAACCTGTGTAGCAGTGGTGCATTGTCGTAACTAATGCGGTAAGTTATCGTACAAAAATTTAAATTTTTAAATGTGCCATTATACATAGGCTATACAGTTATAGCCTAAACCGTAACACATTTTTTGTCATAGTAGTAGATAGTACAGAATAGCTTGTCTTTTAAAAATTTCTGGGTAGATTGATAGGCCTATTTTTGTTCTTACAGTTATAGCCTACTAAAGTGAATAGTCTATTGGACTACTGAACCTTCAAAAGCCCTATGCTAACAATATTGCAAACAGAAGCAAAGTAAGCTAGCTACACATTAATTTTATTCAGTCAGTGTTTTCTCCAGACTATCAGGCTGCGTAAGCATTACGAAAATATTCAATTTTGCTTTTGTAATTGGATACCTCATCCATTTTTAGCATGTGCTTGAAGTAAAGTGCTGTTATTTTTACAATTTTACATGTTTCAAGTTTCAGGGTACTGAATTGCCTACTGTTGTTATTTTTAATGAATAAAGTCAATGATGGTAATTTACGTAGTACCTGTACCAACAACTTGCCTAATATTTCTGTACTTGTACGATACAATGTACATGACACTATTATTGCTTTTCAGTAAATCAATTAGCCTACTGTGCTGTAGTAACCTAATATTGTTGTACATACTGTATTGTAGTGTTGGTGACATAATTCTTTTTTGTTTTGTGATCACAGCAAGTATTTAATCTTGAGGCTTCTATTAACATTTTCCAATTTGGTAACACTTTTCCAAGTTTTAATTTTAAAACAGTAAATTAGTCATTAAATCAAATATTTTGTTGGGTTAATTTTTTTTGAGTGTTGTACCAATCAATGGTTTATTTTGAAACTGTAAGATCTGCAAAAAAGTGTAAAAATTTCACTTGTAAGAGACCATTATTGCGCATTTCTGTTGCAAAGGAATATGATGCTGTTTAATTGTGATACCGATGCTTGTGCTTTGCATAGTCAAGCAAAACTGCTTACAGTTTTCTATTTTTGCACATTAGAAGGAGTACAATTGCATCTACCAGACCTACTACTTTGTGTTGTATATTGTTGCAAAACTGTTAACGGTACAATTTTTTGTTTTTGAAGTACCGGTATGTCAAGGTGTTTTTATTTCTTTTGGAAAGTTTGCTTCTTTTAATTTTAATTTTGCTTCTTTCAATTTAATTAATTTGTTTTTGCTTCTTGATAATTTACTTGTTTACAGTTTACAGTACATTATCAAAAAATGTTTACTTTGTACCAGTAACTTTGCAGTTTGCACCATGCTTAGTAGTATCTGCACAAGTGCTCATATTTTTGTACTGTATTTTTTATTCTTCATAGTACACCATTTTTCTTCAATTAGGATAACATCAGCAGTACTACCATTACAGGTTACAGCAATACTGTTGTGCTCAGTGTAGTATTTGTATTTTGTACAACACATACTGTAAGCATGCACTGACAACTTATTTCATATTTGTTCATTTCAGCATAGGTTGCTATTGTTGAAAAGCAAGTCTGAAACTAAGGAACCAACATTATAGGCCATAGCTTATAGAGTTTACTGTGCATTTTTGAAAAATTGATAACTGCAAGAAAGAAAGTATGATAAGATTGCAAGCATAAAATTCAATTGCTCAGGTTAGTCGTTTCAGCATAGGTTGCTATTGTTGAAAAGCAAGTCTAAAACTAAGGAACTGACATTATTGGCCTTAGCTTATAAGAGTTTAGTGTGTATTTTTGAAAACTGAAACTGCAAGAAAGAAGGTATGGTAAGATTGCAAGCTTAAAATTCAATTGCTCAGGTTAGTGTTTAATGTTGCAACCCTATATTCGAGTGGTGTAGTAGGTCAACTTCAATCTCTTGCAGTTCCTGTCAGCAGCAATTGACGATAAAGCTAGCCATGATTTTTGTCGATCAGGCAGGGAGGCCGTATTTGGTCGCTTTTTTCTGACCGGGCTTTGGGCGGGCCGGGTTCTGGTTTTAGGCACAAGTCCCAGGTACGGGTCGGGTAGCGGGCTGAACCCTCCGGGCTGTGGGCGGTCCGGGTTGCAAATTTTGAGGCCCGTGCCATCTCTACTTGGTTGCATTTGTCGATCCGATTCATATATATAAACTAGATGGGAGTTTGCCAGCAAACCCAGTGAACGACCGACGCGTAGTTTATAATGCTGTGACGCTCAAAAGTACTTTTTGTCAACCGTGAAATCAGCAATTATTCAAAATATTTAATTTTGGAACCTTCATAAAAGTACAAATCAAGTCAAAAAATTATCAACGTTATCGTTTTTGATCCTAAAAAATAACCCATCAGGTTAAGTCATTGAAAAATCAATTGTTGGAGGGCAAATTTATGGTTTTTGGAATTTACAGGATATTGAGCACCAGTGCTGGGCACCGCAAGTTTTTTTTTTAAGTCCGCAGTCCGCAAGTCCGCAACCGAATTTCAAATTGCTTAATCCGCAACCGCAAGTCGGCAATTGCATGTTTTTAAGCTTAATCCGCAAGTACGCAACGACGTTTCAGGATTCTTGAATCCGCAACCGCAAGTCCGCAACTTCAAAATTCTTGAAGTCCGCAAGCGCAAGTCCGCGACTTTTAATGAACCGAGTGGAAGAGTTTTGCAATCAACCATGTCCCGAAGTGATCTGCTCAGAGTTGATTAGCAAACATAAGTCAAAAGTTGTGACTTGTTGGAAGCATAGCAAGCGTATGGTGGATACATTCCACACAATATCTTAAGACATATAACCATGAGAAATATTTTTTGCCGTACTTAAGCCGTTTTTGACTTAGACCGCTTTTTACGCCAAACTTTCGGGGCGGTTTTCGGGTCATAAACCCGAAGTCACGTGACCGATTGCCTCGAAATTTGGTACAAACATAAAACTCATTAATCTCAAACTGCTGTCAAAATTTCATGTAGTTAGACCAAACGGTTCTCGAGTTATAAGCAAAAGTCTGAAATCTCGCACTCATTAGTTAGAAAATGGCCGAGTAAAAACAAAGGAACACGCGACGCGAGCGTCGGTCGTTCCAATTAAAGATATCTTCTTGGATACCCAAGAGGGTTTGGAATTTCAAACATTGTCAAAATATATATTTTATCGACAACTTGTACACTGTCTTCCCAGTTTCCTGTAACCTTTTCCATAGTTTGTCTTGTCTAAACCTGTGAAGGTGATTAAACCCGAGTAACTAAACCTGATTAACTTGTACAATGCACATGCGTTATTTTATCGACAACATAGCGACTGATAATAATAAAAAAACAAAAAAACATCGTATTCAAGCGTAAGCCATTGGAACTATGTCAAAATATTTGTCTCTTAAACATCTGCTGGTATAAAAAAAAAATTAACGTCCTAGCTTGAGCCATTCAAAAAATTGATTTTGGGGGATCCATTTGAAGGGGTCCCAAGGAAAGTGGTACCCCAAACCATGTCAAAATATTTGTCTCCTAAATATCTATTGATATCAAAAAAAAACTGGCACCCTAGGTTAACCCATTGAAAAATTCATTTTTGGGGGTCCATTTGGGGGGTCCCCGGGGGGGTGGTACCCCAAACATGTCAAAATATTTATCTCTTAAATATCTACTGATATCAAAAAAAAACTGGCGCCCTAGGTTAAATCGTTAAAAAAATTTATTTTTGGGGGGTCCCCGAAGGGGTGGTACCCCCAAATTATGTCAAAATATTTGTCTCTTAAATATCTACTGATAACAGAAAAAACTGGCACCCTAGCTTGAGCCGTTCAAAAATTTGATTTTTCGGGGCCTCATTTTAGGGGGGTCCCCGGGGGATGGTACCCCCAAATCATGTCAAAATATTTTTCTCTTAAATATCTACTGATATCAAAAAAAAATGGCACCCTAGGTTAAATGGTTAAAAAACTTGCTTTTGGGGGGGTCCATTTGGGGGGTCCCCGGGGGGGTGGTACCCCCAAATCATGTCTAAATATTTCTCTCTTAAATATCTACTGATATCAAAGAAAAATGGCACCCTAGGTTAAATCGTTAAAAAATTTATTTTTGGGGGGTCCATTTGGGGGGGTCCCCGGGGGGGTGGTACCCCCAAATTATGTCAAAATATTTGTCTCTCAAATATCTACTGATAACAAAAAAAACTGGCACCCTAGGTTGAGTCGTTCAAAAATTTGATTTTTTGGGGGGGTTCCCGGGGGGGTGGTACCCCCAAACCATGTCTAAATATTTCTCTCTTAAATATATCTACTGATATCAAAGAAAAATGGCACCCTAGGTTAAATGGTTAAAAAATTTGTTTTTGGGGGGTCCAGTTGGGGGGTCCCCGGGGGGGTGGTACCCCCAAATTATGTCAAAATATTTGTCTCTCAAATATCTACTGATATCAAAAAAAAATGGCACCCTAGCTTGAGCCGTTCAAAAAATTGATTTTTTGGGGCCCCATTTTGGGGGGTTCCCGGGGGGGTGGTACCCCCAAATCATGTCTAAATATTTCTCTCTTAAATATCTACTGATATCAAAAAAAAATGGCACCCTAGCTTGAGCTGTTCAAAAAATTGATTTTTTGGGGCCCCATTTTGGGGGGGTTCCCGGGGGAGTTGCCCCAAAAAAATTTCAGGAGACACAATTGCGTATGTACCTCAACAACTTCACACAAAAATTAGATTTCTATGTTTTGTGGTTTAGGAGAACTCGAGCGTACAAGATTTAGGAAGAAAAAAAAGGAAAAAAAAGGAAAAAAAAAGGAAAAAAAAAGGAAAAAAAAGGAAAAAAAAAGGAAAAAAATAAGAAAAAAACCTCATCGCGGCCGAAAGTGGGTTGGTAGGGATGAAAGGATATCTTAAGACATATAACCATGAGAAATATTTTTTGCCGTACTTAAGCCGTTTTTGACTTAGACCGCTTTTTACGCCAAGCTTTTGGGGCGGTTTTCGGGTCATAAACCCGAAGTCACGTGACCGATTGCCTCGAAATTTGGTACAAACATAAAACTCATTAATCTCAAACTGCTGTCAAAATTTCATGTAGTTAGACCAAACGGTTCTCGAGTTATAAGCAAAAGTCTGAAATCTCGCACTCATTAGTTAGAAAATGGCCGAGTAAAAACAAAGGAACACGCGACGCGAGCGTCGGTCGTTCCAATAATGAAGAAGAGAAGAAACAAATCGCATTCTTGCCGTAGTTCAATGCCCATATGGAAAGCTTTGATTGCCTGCCATTTACTCAACCACGAAACTCCAGTCGGCACCATAGAATGGCTTAATGGCATGTAGCAACTGACCATTAACGCCATTCTTCTTCAGAACCTTCCAAAGATAGAAAGGCAATCATAATTATTATACTTTTTCAAGATCAACAAAGCATGCAAAAAGATCTTTGCCATATTTCCAAGATTTCTCAAGCATTGAAAAAAATTGAACACAACAATGAAATCTTGGTCATCAAACCAATGCCTTAAAATGATTGAAAAATGAAGAAGAAAAAACATTTTTGCAAAGTTTGATGTGTGATTAAAAAACCAGTATGGAGAATATGAGAAAAACTTTAGCTGTCAAAGAAAAGAAATGAAAATTATACTAGCTTATTAATAAGATGCTTTTTGTTAACACAGCTGTCTAGAATAAAAAAAAGACTAACATTGGGTAGATAACAATAATGAGCACTTTTTAGATTAATATTAGGGCCAGATATGAAATTAATTATTAAATTTAAAATATGCAATAATTTGGTATTAATTGCAGTAGGTCTATGATGCATCTTTTGATAACTTAGATTTAAGAAGTTCTCTTGTTGGCTATAAATCAACTGAGGATTTACAACTCAACGAACTTAATAAGAAGGAAGAAATGAGGGTGACGGGGAAGTGAGCTTGCGCTCTTTGAGTCCCCAGCTACCCACGTATGTGTTGAAGCAGGCGGCCTGCAGACATAATCGAACTCGAGTGGCAGTATTGCTCACGCAATAATCAGCGCTCATTTCCGCTTGGCCATGCTGCTATGCAGTATGTACTAAACATCGACTCCCAAAAACAATAGAAATGATCAAAAGGATATAGGTTCGACTTATAGTCCAAAAACATTCAAAATGAAAAAAACATTTTTTTTGAAATTGCCAAATTTTTGAGGTCACTGTGCGACCCCTAAACATTGACAAATTTTTACGAAACTTGACCAAAAGGGTTTTTGTGCAAAGCCTCCAACTTGAGCTAAGGTAGAAGTTGCCACGATAAAATTTTCAAATTTATGGGGCGTCTGCAACACCCTAACGACCATGTGTAAGCAGTGTCATAAAATTTTCAAATTTTTTTGTTAAATTTCATGTGATTCTCTAAAAGTCATTAAACATAAGAACTTCAATTAATCTAGCTAAAAAGATTTGGTTTTATTGCTTGATTTTTAAAGAAAACAGCTTTGTTGGAAGAATTACAAGGGCCAAATTTTGAAAGAAAAACATGCATGTTCTTATAAGGTGAGGTTCAAGAAAAGATTTTAAAAATGTTACCTCTTGCAAAGAAAGTTTTTCCAAGAACAAAAATCCAAATCTTCAGTAGCGATTGCACATCAGTTTTACTTGATTTGATTAAAAACAGTATATACCTCATTTACATCTTCCAAAATAACTTTTCATTGTTTTGTCATCAATGTGCATAAACTCTTCTATATCACTTTCGTCTGTTAAATGCTTTCAAGCTGTTTCGTTCTTGAATAGAATAGGACGCTTTATGATGATTATCTCTGCTTGGTGACTTTGAACCAACAGCAAAATCAGGGAATGGCTAAAAGGCAGAAAAGTAGGAAAAAAGCGGAAATCGTGCAAAAAGGCGAAAAAGTAGGAAACTGCAGTTAAGGTTAGGGCTAACCCTAACCTAACCCCAACCCTAACCCTAACCGCCTTCTAGCGCAATTTCTGCTTTTCCTTTGGCGGAAAAGTGGGAAATGGTGGAAATCGTGTTAAAAGGCGGGTTAGGGTTAGGTTGGGGTTAGCCCTAACCGCTTTTTCCTTCTTTTCTGCCTTTCTGTTCGCAAAACTCTCATCAAAATCCCTCGTAATTTTGTTGAAAAGCTTGGAAAATGGTCAACTCCTAAGCGGGTGTGGATTCGTCCAAAGCATAGCGCACCGTCGCTTTTTGGTGATAAAAGGATAAAGATTCTTCAATCAATCAATGCTTTAAAGCTACACAATAAATCAGCCACAATATCAAATTTCTCATCCACTCCACCTCGCAACGTTACTAACTGAGACTTGTAAAGTTGAACGCATTCTTGATTGTTGCATCCGAAATGATATCCCCCAGACAAGCTGCATCTAGCAAGTCGACAGGGTTGCCGTAAGCGACCCCCCTCTGCAACCCGAGGTAACCTATTTGCTTGTTTTTTTTTGTGAGCCTTTAACGTGTTACCAAGTTTGTAAAAATCCAAAACATCACTTAGATATAAATATTTCTTCAGTGCTGCAATAATTTTTATATCACAAGGCTGGTAAAGTTTGGTGAGAGAACACCACTTGAATGTTACCTTTTTCAAAAGCGGGAAAATGGCCTGGAGCATTGTCCCACAGTAAAAGAACTGGTAAACTGCACGCCCTGTTCTTTTTTTTTCCTCCGGACAGAACACATCATCAAAGTGTGTGGTAATTCACTGACACACATGGTGTTTACAAAACAATTCAATTAGCTACTCTCGATTTGAACATAAATTGTTAAGTTTGCACCTACAAGTTAAGTTCGCAAAAGCTGCATAGATTCAAGTTGCAAATTTAACCGGTAAGTTACTGTACTATGGGCTGGTGAAATATTTCAATAACTTAAAAAATGAAAATTTGCAGCAGTTGCACAAAACTAATTGAAAATGTTTGTTTATTTGGTTGCGGCTCCTGTCAACTTTGTGGTGGTTTAAAAGTTGGCTCTGGACCAAAAAAGGTACCACTGATCTAGTTTATGCCATAAATTTTCACATAATAACTTGCACTTGCAACATAACTTGAAGTAACAACAGTAACAGTATCATTTCTCAATCAATGTTAATATATGTGGTGTTAGCTGCTTATTAAATCTATCCACACAGGAGAGAGCCTTCTTTATAGCAGATTTTATTCAAATGCTCTACTGCTTGAATCCTTTAAGGAATAAACGTTAACCTAGTAGTTGAATTGTATATGAACTTTAACGTTCTGCATAAACCTTATATCAATTTTTATTTCGCAAAAATCCAAGTACAGGACAAAATTATGTGAGGGTAATTTGGTGGTTAGAAATGCATTTTAATTAAATAAAGTTCCAGAAAAGGTACGCATTTTAATCTTAGGAACTTGTAATTATTATCAATATTGTTTAGAAATAATGCTGCTGTAAACAATACTACAGTAGCAAATATTATGTGGGTGAGGTATTGTATTTGGATTTTTATAAATTAGTTAAAATGTCAACTGCTGTTTATAACATTGCTCCAGATGCTTTGGAGAAAAAGTTTTTTGATCTGGTAGTACAACCATCAACTCCAGTAGAAAATTCTGCAAAACCTCTTGAGAAGTCTATAAAGTCTGACAAAAAAATTGAAAAGCGTCAACGAAACAGGTTGGTCTATTGGTTTAATGACTTTTCATTTTTGTGTACATGAAGTTATTTTTTAAAGTCAGAAATTAAATTTTTTTTGCAGTTACCACCCTTAGGATGTTTTGAACTGACTATGGGATTATTTTGTTTGGATGGGGACAGTGTTTCCACTGGGCCGATTTTTTTTAGCCAATCAGCAATTTGTTGGAGCAAGGGCAAATAATTTTTGACAATGTGGTGAACATAACTTTAGAAAACTCAACAAATTAGTGGAAATATGGCATTTGGTATACTTTAATACTTGATTGCTATGAAAATTGTGACACATAAACGTCTTTCTAGAGCTTTGGGCACAATTGTTTCAAGAAAATTTGGGCACTTACCAATTAGTCATAAAGTTAGAGGGAACACTGGCATGAGGACACAACCAGGTGGCTGTCATAAACCTGCCTTGGAATTTGATGAAATTCTTAAACAAATCAACAAGAAATTAGTTGAATCATCTCAGAACTCAAGTATTACGGTTCAAAACCATTTCTAATTCATTGCAAATCAACAAAAATAAAAAGTCTTAACTGCTTAATCTCCTAGTTTTTTGTTTTCTAGATTTGACAGACGGCGCCTGTTAGTAGGAAACAAGAAATCAAAAGTGAAAGAAGAACCAAAAAAGCAACAAGTATGTAGTTTTAGCTTTTTAGTATTTTTTACCACTGAACTAAGTTGCAGCATTTTATTGTTCAATTTTTGATTTTGGTAAATATCTGGTTTTTGAACTGTGCTGCAGATTTCAAGATTGGTGTTTGAAGATATATGAAATTTGACCAATTTTAGGCTGTAGTCAGATAAGGTTGCTTCTTCGCATATCGGTATCTTTTTCTCTTGTTTTTGTTTATCTTTTAACAAATTAGAGTGTTTGGAGCTTGACCAGGTTTATTTGTTACTTTAATTGCTTGATCTGAAAAATCAAAATTTGGCAAATTACAAATGCTTGGGTGGAAATGTTTTTTGAACTTACGTTACCTTTTGCAAAAACTTGCTTCAGTTCTTAATGCTTTAAGATATTGCTTGCAATTCTAGAATGTTGTCAGAATAGTCAATCGGTAAAAGAATAATCGTATTTTCCGGACTATAAGGCGCATGAAAAACCTTTAAATTTTGTCTAAAATTGAGTGTGCGCCTTATAGTCCGGTGCGCCTAATGTATGGATCAGGTTCGGCTTTATGATCATGCTCTGAACCAATTGTTCAACTCTGACTCTGAAGATGAACAGTTTGATGGATTTCTGGGAGAGGATACCACTGAACAATTTTGAGTATTCAATTTTTGTTTGTTTGATTGACTGTTTCTTTTGAATAAAATATTGCACATTGAGTATTGCTTCATTTAGCTTGCCTTATAACCCGGTGTGCCTTATAGTCCGGTGCGCCTTATCTATGAAAATAAAATAGTTTGAAGCCAATTTTTGATACTGCGCCTTATAGTCCGAAAAATACGCAACTTTGAAAAATGACCCATTTGTCCTCCTACATGATTAAAAAAAAAATTGTTTTATTTTTTAGCTTGTTGAGTTTTCCAACAAAGTCTTGCCACTCCAAATTTCACTTACTCCAAACCCTTCTGCCATCTTACTTCAAAGCAGAATCTTGCATGCGGTAAAGTTTTTTATAATAATTACGATACATTGTTATTGATAATGATCAGTGTTCCCTCTAAGTTAATTTTTGTCAGCAAATCAATGGCAAACAATTTTTGGCAGTATGATAAGCATAGCTTTAAAAAAGTTGACAAGTTTGTGGAAGTATGACTTTTAATATACCTACTTTAATATAGGATGGTTACAAAATTTACGACACATAAATGCATTTTTCCAGCTTTTGGAACGTTGTTTTGAGTAAATTTGGGCACCTGCTTTTTGCAGGTTAGCCAAAAAGTGAGAAAAAACACTGACATTAATTCCAGTTCTTTATTATTTATTTTGTACAAACTAAATGTAGTATGCTATGTGCAACAAAGAACTTTAAGCTACAGAGCTATATTTGTGTCCCTAGGTTTATTTCTTGCTGATAAATTTTGTTCAAATCTCCAAATTTAGATGTAATTTTGTGGTAGTTTCAAAATTTATGCAAGCATGATTTTAGGTCTTGAATGCAGAATCATGCTAATTTTCGTTTTGATCAAATTGGCTGATTTATTTAAGGTCATTCACCAAAAATTTAAATAAATGATCTACAAAGGATGGAAAAAACAACAACAAACAACAAACTAGTTTGTGCCGAATGATTTTGTCCTGGCATTTTTTCGTGTTGTTGCATTTTTACTTGCAATTATAATCGTTACAGTTCTGGATATAAAACTTAACAACTATGCTTAGTACTTTTACAGTGTTTCTTTTGAAAGCTTTTTTAATGAGCTATTTGTACTTTCCAGTTTTGTAGTATCAGTGGCTTTATTAGTTTAAACTAATAGGTGAAAGATCTAGGGTTTTGCAGATTAAAGACGCTGAACAGAAGGAATTAGCTTCAAAAGCTGCTGCAAAAGAGCACAAATCAGATGAAACAGCTGGCGATGACAATGGATCACAGTCAGCAGCAGCAACTATTCCACAGGTAGTCTTTATTTAAGTCATTTTAATATCATAAACCGATCAGTGTCGAGTAGATAAAGCTATGCCCAAAAATGCGTTATAGTCTGCTTCTGAAATGGTAGACTTAGGTATGATTCCTGGTCAGGTCATACCAAAGACTATAAAAATTAATAATCACAGCTTCCCTGCTTGAAGTTCAGCAAGTGAAACAGACATTGTGAAGCCTCCACTGTGTGTGGTAGACAGGTTGCAGTTTGACTCGAAAGGTCGAAAGATTCCTTTGCTGTCTCCTGGCCAAAGCAACATGGTGAGTAAATATGTAATAGTGAAATTGCATTTATGCAATAAACAGTAAACACTGTTATTGCACTGCACTGGCCAAGGAAAAACAAAATGCCTTAATAACTTATTCCAAAATATCCTAATTAATTATCTTTAATGTCAAGGTTTTGTTTTTGACTGTGGTTCAATACCTCCAAGCAGCTTCCATAACTAACTTGGTACAAGATGCTTAATTCTCTCTCTGCTCTTCATCTGTACAGTCGAGAAGAGGATTACGTTAATTCAGTATTATATCCATAAAACCATTTAAGGGGCATTTGCTCTTTAGGTTGATTCCAGGCCAGTCTCTGCACAGTGCAGAGCATCACATTATCATATCAACAAAGCCTCGTTAAGGCTCAACTAGTCCACTTCTAGTGAATGGATTGAAAATGATAATGAAAGATCGTGGGCATGAGCCAGGCACTTAAAGCGTATCTGACTACACCGATGTAGAGCAGTTGCTTAGGTAACTTGCTTGTCTTTCGATTTGTGGGGCCACTATAGCTGGGAGACTAAATTGGAAATAAGTATTTAGTGTCTTTGTAAAGATACAGTTTGTTGAATTACCAGTTGGAGAATCAAACCAGGAACCCTTTTGATCTCTTACGCAGTCGAGCTATACTTCCGTCCTATCAACTGAATTCATGAAGAAGTCGTTTGCTAATAGCACAAGCCTTGGTTTTTAGATTATTGAGCTGGGATTGGTTGGAGTTTTTGAGCTGATTCGTGAAACAGCTTCCCACCATAATGCATTATGCTGCAAGGCATTGCAGGCTCTTCTGCACATGCTTCAAGGCCAGAAGTTGGAAGGAATGAAAAATGAACCTACTATTGTTCTGGGTAAGTTTGCACTAAATTGCAAATTCTGATTTGTGTGATTTTACTGATTCATAACTTATCCATTCAATTGATTTTATCCAGGATTTGGTGTTTTTGTTACATTGATTGAAAATTGGATGATGATTGTGATAGTTTCATTTTTTGTTTAACAACCTTTCACCTAAATTTATAGTGAATGACCAGAAAAAAATTTGCTATTTTGGTCGAACTCAGTCATAAAACTCGAAAGAATTACAAATTTTTGCATACAAGCTCTAAAAGTGTGCTTGATATCATAAATAAGACCTCAAATTGTTTTGAAATAATTGAAAACATGATTTTAGAGTTGTACTTCTGCATTTACCTGAAAATTTCAAGCGAAAAAAATATGCTCAATTATGATTGAATTTTTAGCATGTTCATTTACTTTGCAGAAGAACTATTTCAAACCCTTTTGGATTTATCAAGATTGTCAGAGGGAAGCATTTTATCAGATGAAGACGAGACAACTGGATTTCGAACTTCACTGCCTGGAATGGGGTCTTTACTTGAATCTAATAAAAGTAAGTATGATTGCATTTTCAAAATTGGTTTGATATGGTATCCAATCGCACTTGATTTACGAGGGAACTGAGAAACTTTATGGAGGGCCACCTTTAAACCTAAACTAAAGATCAAAGTAATAGGCTGAAAGGATGACAGAAATGACTGTGAAACTGTCTGGAGAGCAGTGAGCGAAGCTGACTGGGTAATTAATTACTAAGTGATGTCCAAATATCTATAGAAATCCGATAAGTGAAAAGGGTGGTAGAAATCTAGCTTCGCAACAACATGCAACAAAACACAACCAGCTGGGCCACCCAACAAGCTAACCAGGAGCAGTTTTTTCAAAGCACTGGCCTGAACTTGAGTTTCACTTAATACTAGAACTACAAGTTTGGGACCGTTTCCTTTTTGCTTTTTACAATGTTTCGCCGATGTCCAGCTTAAAGAGCTCAGTAACAGCTAATGTTCAGCCTTCAAAATAAGTATGATTTTGGAACTAATTTTTGCTGACTATTTTCAGCTATCAGCAATATTCCATCTCTGGCGTGCTCCTGTTTACTAAGCCTTGTTTTTGCTTGGGGAAACACTGAGAAACTACTGGCTGTTGTTGCATCATTTATTGCTGACTGTTCGAGCCAAAAAGCTCCACTGTTTATCAAGGTAATGTATTATGGCGGCTTTAAAGCAGTAAAATCAAATAATGTGACATGTTTGACAAAAACACGAAGTTTGTAATTTTTATTTTTGTTCAAGACTCTGAACTAAATTTTGTCACTGTGAACTAAATTTTGTTACTAAAATCTATTCACTTAGATTGAAAGCAGTAAAATCAAATAATGTGACATGTTTGACAAAAACACGAAGTTTGTAATTTTTATTTTTGTTCAAGATTCTGAACTAAATTTTGTCACTTAGATTTGGTCACTGTGAACTAAATTTTGTTACTAAAATCTATTCACTTAGATTGAAGGTGTGCCAAATATTTTGATTGGGTGCCAAATGCAATGCAACGAGGGCACATGTAGGGCTTGTAGGCTTGCTATCAAGATCAAGCATAAGTACTGTAATGGGATAATTTTGTGCAGAAAAGCTCAGCTTTTGGTCAAAGCATATAGTGAAGGCTAAAAAAAACTCGAACCAAGTCAACTGACTGAAGTGACCGCCGCAAACTGAATGTTAACCAACTGACTGCTCTAGTATTAGGGTTAGTTGATGGTCAGTTAATTTGCCGGTTGTTGTGGACCTAAACACTAGGTCCCCGTCACATTGTGGTCTGAAAGGTGAGAAACAAAATTTAGAACTGGGCAAGGGCCGGATAAATTTTTTTGCTAGCCTTAAATGACCTGCGAGCTGGACTTTGGACTACCCTGGCTTGTAATCAAAACTGTAAGAGACGTAACTTCAATATGCAGTTAACTGTTAGCACTCTCGTAATCATTTTCAAATGTTATGTTGTTTGCTTGCACCACCCTTTTGTGATCACTGTGATTTTTAGCATTATGGTTCACTAAAGATATTATAAGTAAATACCCAAACATTTGAGAATGATTGCGAGTGTGCTGGTTCTAATCTTTGTACTGAACTTGGAAAAAAAAGCTGTACGCTACTAGTAATGAACATGTAAAGTGAAAACTTCATTTTAAATACCTTTTGTGTACAATTACAATAAAGTAAAACGAACTATCATTTTATGGCTAGTTTGCTAAAAACATTTTTAATGTACTCCATAAGTTCGATTATTTTTTTTTATCAAAGGTAGAGTTCTCATGTTTTTGAAGGATGCCACCGAAGTCGTCCCTCGAACAAGTCGTCCCACCTAACCCTAACCCAACGGTAGCGCTAATCCTAACTCAAATCTAACTTAGGATGATTGCCCAAACCCTAAAGGGCGCTAACCCTAACCCCAATCTTAACTAAACCCCTTGAGCAAGGTGCTAACCCTAATTTCGGATATAAGCTCACTACGGCGGTATTTTGGGACGACTTCGGTGGCACCCGTTTTTGAATATTAAAATTGGTCTCAAGAGTTTTGGTAAGGATTTTGCTGATAAGATTATGAAACATTCGAGTCAAATTCATTTGTGTAGTTTTTGTTGTGAAACCACATGTTCAAATTCAATTACCAAAAATTTACTATTAATGACGAATCAGAAAGAAAGAGAGATAGATTTCAAAGGCAATTCAAACTATTTTTCATAGGTCATTGGAATCCTATTAATCTTATTCCAAATCCTAATGTCGTAGTAAAACTCGGGTTTGGTTCTGTTGTTATTCATCAGAAAGAGACGTCTCGAAAAAAAAAACGTTGCAGTATTCCAAGATAAGCGCACAGATGGTTTTGTTAGACAGTTAGATATAACATTCTACTGGAAACATAGTAACAAAAAATTGCAAAGACTGGTTAGGATATCCTAGCTGAAAAATTAGATGTAAAGCAAAGCTTTTTCTTGTTGAGAGTAATTTCAATAGTAGATTGTGGTTGATATCAAGAATTCAAAAAGTGCTCAATAATGAAAAGTCAATTCTAATATCACCGCAGATTACCATAGTGTTAAAAAAATTAAATCCTGTAAAACCCAACCGTCTTTTTCATCCATGAATAGGATCATCAGGAGTTTATCTCATTCAAATGAGATACTGTTGAATGGTATTTACTATTTGATGAAGATAAACCCCTAATGATTCCATCTACCGGTGAAACAGACTGGAGGTTTTTTATAGAATTTCAGTTGTTTAGTATTCAAAGTTGAACTCTAGTCTAGCCAGGCTATGTCTTATTAATTCCCTCCGAAATCCTAAGGTCTTTGCAAAAAGAACGAACTTTCAAAACCTTATAGTTTTGATGAAATACGCAAAAGCTGGTGAAATGGGAAGTCGATTCTGATTAGGTGACGATCTGATGACGCAGTTGTGTGGCTTGCGTTTCGCGAATTCTGTGGAATTCAAGCCTATAGATTTAGCAAGTAAGTTGAATATTTCGTAAAAGAATAAAATACGGGCGCAGCTGGTTGGCGTTTTTTGATGCTACTAACACGTTATATGCTCAGGTAATGTAAAGGTGAATGTACACAGTATCCATTTTCGTCCGCTTTTTACGTTTTTGCTTCTTGAAAAGTATGCGATTTTTCATCCGCATTTTTATGTCCATATCCGCACTAAGTAGATTGTTATACATAGATAAGAATTTTGTGTATAAACGATAAGAGCGGTATTTCAAAATAGAGCTGTACCCCTTTATAAAAAATTTTTTTCGGAAAACTTTTGTCGAGTATGTGACTGTCTGGTTAGTGCGGATATGGACATACAAAAATGCGGATAAAAAATGGCATACTTGTTCAGGGAGAAGCAAAAACGGATACTGTGTAAATCCACCGTAATAGGTGTATAGTCTCGATTTGTGTACAGAGCAGACTCAAAAGACTTTTCAGCTGTTACCATTATGTCTAATCAGCAACTTGAATTACTAAAAAAGCTAAGACGGCATTCAATACTAGTCCTGGTATGTTTTACTGGTTTGCGATACCATTTGCCGTACACACCCATTTTGACTAGTGTAGAGTGAGCAAATTTTGCATAGGCTTGTAACTAAAAATTGACGAGATTCGCGTTTTATGATACCAACCTAAATATTTTACGGGTATACGCAGAGCAGTATGTTAAGTTTACTTGTGAGATATTTAAGCTGAGACAATTCAATAGTAGGTCAGAAAGCATTTTTCCGCATTTTATTTATTTCATAGCAGTCGATTTCTTTTTGTTTCTCTTTGTATGCAGTTAAATTCAAAATTTTGACGGGCTATGGGTTAGTTCCTGTAGCGTAATGGTTGCAGCGCGTATCTGCCGACTCTTGCGCTTGAGCTCGATTCTCGCTACACTATTTTATTTTGTTTTTGGTTACGGTTTTTTTTTTGCATAATGCCAATCTGAGGTAGTAATTCTCGGAGCTAAAAGAAGGGCCGGGAATATTTAATATCTGCACTATCTTACAGTATCTAGTACAGGAAATAAACTTCCGTTACCACTGCTTTTTTAGACTATTTTAAAGTTATACTACTTCAACGTTAGGAAAGCCAATGATAAGTGCTTTATTGAATTTTGAATGCAGCAACCATCTAGCTTTTTTTAAGTTGAGAAACATTGTAGTGTTATTAATCTGGCAACAAAGACAATAACATTAAAACTACCAGAACCTACGGGTACAACATACCAGACCTAGTATTGAATGCCATCTAGTCACTTTTTTTCAAATCAAGTTGCTGGTTAGACATATTGGTAACAGCTAACCCGCCTATATGGGCGTATGTGGTAGTAGGTTCGGCGACTGTATCACTAAAAAGTCTCTGCATATAAGTTGAGACTACGCCTATTACATTGCCCTGGGCATATAACCTAAAAAACGCTAACCAGTAAAAAACCAAAAAAAAAAACAAAAAACCAAAAAACACCAAAAAACGCTTACCAGCTGCGCCCGTATTTTATTCTTTTACGAAATATTCAACCTACTTGCTATATCTAGACTTGACTTCCACAGAATTCGCGAAACGCAAGCCACACAACTACGTCATACGACCGTCAGCCAGTTAGAATCGACTTCCGTTTCACCAGTTTTTTGCGTATTTCATCAAAACTATAAGGTTTTGAAAGTTCGTTCTTTTTACAAAGGCCTTACAATTTCGTAGGATGTTTTATGATATATAGCCTGGGTAGGCTAATGTTCCTTTTTTAAAATGTAGCATTCTGTGATTTCAGTACAAAGCACGAATAATAACTTTTAATGTAACGTTTTTTGTTTTTTTTTCAGATTCCGGCTACTTTTATAGAACTTCAGCGCACAGTCATGGCATCGATTTTAGAAAAAGATTACATTCCTACTCCTCTAGATGCTGGCATTCATAAAGATTGCTTGTTTCAAACATTCCACATTGACTCAACCTGTAAGTTCGGAATGACTGCAATATGCTTCGTGCTTTCTATGTTTTATATGCTATGTATGTTTGTACTTGACAGTATGTTACGCAGAAGTGACAACTTAACCCTAAGTTCCTCGTATTTTCTACTGCAGAAGGCAACTTATTGAATAGATAGTGTAAAAATGGCCAATGATGTAGCAAAGCTTTGTTTCACCTTTAATAATTTTTATCTAGTCTTTTATTAATTCTGACTCGAATCAAACCCAAATCCATTCTCTACAACTTGACCCAAATCTAACCCTAATATAAAAAATGTGTGGAACAATATTCCACCTGCTTTATTTACCCTTTTTAACAAAATTTTCCAGTGCAGTAATCGCTTTCTAAAACGTTTGTAACTGAAATGGTAGACTTTGGTGAAATTCCCAGTCCGGTCAACCCAAATTCTAAAGAAATTGGCGCACGCACACGGCGTTCTTTGGTACTACGTGATACACTTTGTCCCGCTTTACGTTCAGTAATAAGTAATTAAAACAGACAGTGTAAAATCTCCACCATGTATGTTAGTTGGGTGGACAGAGGGAAGCTTGACACACAAACGGCAGTTTTTCTCTGTATCGTGATCAGACCAGCATTTTATATCAAAGTAATTACAATGCAGTAATTGAACCACAAAATTTATGCGATTATGCAGAAACTAATAAATTTTTGTAAAAGCAAAAGCTCCAACCGTTTTTGTTGTCCCTTAGCAATATTTCTATTGAAATACGACAGAGTGTAAAATATCTAGGCATTCATCTTGACTCAACGCTAAATTTTACTAGTCATATTCAAATGATTGAGCGACGAGTATCTACAGCCATTGGCATACTATGCAAATTAAAATCTATGGCTCCTGTTAAAATTTTGCTTTCTGTGTACCACGCTATAGTTTTTCCACATTTAATGTACGGAATTTTGCTCTGGGGATGCTCGTCTAAAAATAATTTGCATAAACTTCAGATGCTCCAGAACAAATGTTTGAGAATAATAGAAGGTTGGCAGATAAAACAAAAACTTGAACCTTTATTTATAAAATTTGAAATATTTAATATTGATCAACTACTAAATTTTGAAATTGCTAAATTCATGTTTTTGTATCAAAGGAATAAGTTACCGCAATTATTTAACAATTATTTCTCTTATATTAAAGTTATCACCTCTCGCCAAACCAGAAAAGCGGACAAGGATGATTTGTACTTACCCCTTTACAAAACAAAACGTGCTCAAAAATCAATCTAATATATAGGAGTTAAGATTTGGAATGATATACCTTTAAAGATCAGAACTTTACCCTTCAACAAATTTAAACAAAAATATAAATTGTACTTGTTTCAAAAAAGTGCAACTACACAAAAATTAATATTTCATTGATTATAAAAATTTTAGATGTTTTGTACATTCAATTTGTCTATCTCACTAAATTTTCAATCTTTCAACGGCAAAACTAGCTACTGTACACTCACTGGTGACCGTAGACTCGACGACTGAAAGGTCACTTCCGGTTTCCTAGTTGATTAATATGTATGAATATTGTTGTATTGCATTTTTTCTATACTGTAACTTTTCGATAAAATAAACCTCTGACTGACTGACTGACTGACTGACTTTTAGATGAAAATCTTGATGTGCTTTCAATACAGTGTGATGGTTCGTATTTATTTGCTTTGTTTTCCAACTCGTTGTTGATAAAGATTGGCACTGGTTACAATTCAACAGTCCAAGGCCACGTTTACAACGAAAGAATAATATCAGAAGGTGAAATTGAATGCTCATCAGAGTATGAAGATAATATTCCGAAGCAACTTTTTTGGATTGAAGTAAGTTTTGTGGACGATTTTACTTGATTAATTTTGGACTATTTGCAGATTAATTTTTCATTATTTGAGAAGAGCACTTAAATCCTTAAACTACAAGTAAACTTTTGGAGAATTTTCAGATTTTGAACTATCTATTTTATACTCCATTTACCAAATTAGAAATATTAAAAAAAGGTAGAAATCAGCCATGAAGTTGGATTTTTTCAGCGAGTGTTTATGACGCTTTGCATGTAGCCTTTTATTTGTCAATATGCAATACCTCAAATTGTCAAATACAAATACATTAAAAAAACAGTTTTAAAGAATAAAAAAAAGTTGCTAAATGCTCTTATAACTTACCACTTAGCGCCTTTTTTACTTTTTAATATTTTTTTGAAGTACATCAAAGTATATTCTAAATATTTGACGATGTGTTTGAAGTGCATAACTGCGTATTATTTTATTGACTCAAGCAAATGAGCCCAACAATATAAATAAACCTAGAATTTGTTTTGACTCTGGTCTGAACTACTTTTTTTTTCGATTATTCGACGGGACTCATTGTTCTAAAAATTTAAACGATGATCGAAAGTAGGTGAGCCACTTCGGTCAAATTAATCAAAAAGAATTAAAAAGTAGTGAATGATTTTGTTGGCATGTTAAAAAATTGCGTTTTGCAGGAATGAAAATGATTAAATGACCACAAAGTTTTTGAAACAACCCAATTTTTTTTACCAAATTCGGTTATTTGACAAAAATTTCTGTGCCAAAAATTGAACTCAGTAGAGCCATTATAAACCCAATTGAAATAAAGTTATTAAAAATTGAATATTGAAGATTTTTTCCTGCCGTTGGGTGCGATTTCCTAATATGGTTTAATGAATTTTTATTTAGGATACTCTTTATTGTGTTACTAACAAAGGGAGTTTTTGCTTGGTTCGAAGAAATGATTTAAGTGTGAAATTTCTTTTCAAAATATCTGCTTTCGATAACGTATGGTTTTGTGGCGAACATCCGTGGTCTATTGCTCCTACCGCAAAAAAGGTGAAATATTGAAACTAGACATCAGTTTAGACTTCGGTGTACAACAGTTGGGTCGAGTAATTAGTTAGTGCAACCTTCTCAGGAATGGGAAGTCTAGGCTGCAATTTTTCATTTAGTCTAATCGAACTAAGTGTTGCCGATCGCCCCCCACCACGGTGGTATTTTCTAAAAAAACTGGATTGCCCACAGATATAGGCCCCACAAACTCGTTACTTGCTTCGGCGTGTTAAAGCAAATTTGTCCTGAAATGTGAGGATGTGATTTTGAATTTAAAAATCAATCATTAGCATAATCAGTTTTGGCTCACCGCCGTCGAATGCGATTGGGGTTTTGGGCTTATTTGGCAATCATTTAAATGGTAGTTCAGAAGCAAAGATTTTTTCGCTCAAAACGTACTTGCATTTCTGATTTTGAGTGTGCGTTTTTGTGGCTGAACTACACTAGTATGTATGGTACGACTATGTTAGCCTTTAAGCATGGTTTGTGCTTCTTAGTTTTTATTTTTGCTTTGTGCTGATGTTAACTTTCTTGATTTTGTTGTAGGAAACTTATTCTTTGAAAAGCTTCACTACCGACGGGAAAAAACTTTTGCTTAAGAAGTCTTTGACTGTACGACCGACTCAGCAACATATTAAACAACTAGGCAAGCCTGTGCCATATAATCCGATTAAAAAACCTTCTACAGGTAAAAAAGCGTATTGTTGTTGCTACTGTCTTATTTTTAGTTATGAAGATGTTTTTTTCGTCAGCTAGTCTAGAAACTAGCATGTAACCGTTAGTTTTCGACTGTTTTTTCCAAACACACAAAAAGCAACTCCAAAAGTTTTAGATTACCCAGCCTCCACAAAGAAATTTTTGGTCGCGTGACGCTGGAGGAAGGCTTACAACTTTTTGTTTTACCCACCCACAAAGAATTATTTGCTAATAACTTTAGTTGTCAGTGAGCAAACCAAAATCTGTAAATCGCACTTTAGCGTGACATAACCTAAAGTTGCTGTGTGGAGACTTGAGGCAAGAGTTAGTTTAGGGGGCTAAACGATCTGCTTATGGGAGCAGAGTGGCTAAATGTCGCCTTTCTCATTACTCACAATGTTACATTAAAGTTCCTTTTTTTTGAAGTTTTTTGTTTTGTTTTTCTAAGCACGATATTTTGTTCCAGACAACAAAAAGGTGGAAATAGATCAGATTTACATGGGTGAAGACTTTTCGATTTCTCGTACTTCAAGCGGCCAAGTTTATTTTGCTGGAAATTCGCAAGCTCTTGGATTGAAGGTGTTTGAGTTAGACTTTTACAATTTCTAATTTTATATTTTACTGTTTCTGATGTGTACCGGTTACCAGTTGTATTTTGTTCTTGGTATGGGGTTTTGTGTTGAGTTTTGTATTTTTCACGTATTTAAAAATCCGGTTGTTGGTTCAGCGCAGAAACCCAATCACCAATATCGTAAAAACTGCATATTTGCTAGAGCTTTACAACATATTAATTTACATTTTGTTTATCAGGGTAAAAGCAAGAAAGTACAACATCCTGAGATACTACCTTTGCCGACCAGCAGTAAGATCAACCATATTTCGGTTGCAAAGGATGCGGGTCATGCTGTATTAATTGCTGAAAATGGAGAAGTATATTTTGTTGGCACAGCTCATCGCGGGGAAGATGGTGAAGCCAGTGAGTAACTTTTGTGGAATTCTAGCTTTTTTGACTTACCATTTACGTAAGTTAACTAACAAGCGTTTAGTTTATTGTCAACTCAGTCGAAGAAATGAAAAACCGAACTCTTGCTGAATTCTTTTTGGGTTGCCCTTGTTTAGCCCTTCATAAGTTTACGTGAAGCTTTGCTGAATTAGAGAAAATACTCATTTAAACTATTGTGGCATCTTGATAGTAGGAAGCATTGAGTCAAAGTCGTTTTTTAGATCTACCGATAACGGATCATTTTTGCAGGCAAAAACAAACGCCAACCTCCTCAAAAGCCAAAATTAATGAAGTGTATGGACGGCAAGAAAGTGATCAGTGGTTCGTGCAATTCTGGAACAACTGCACTTATCACGGAAAACGGGAGACTGTATCTCTTCGGAAAGGATTCGACTCAGGCCGATTCAAAAACTGGTAAGATATGACTTTATTTAAGTTATAAAATGAGTCAATCTTTTTTCAATTTTTTTTATGAATTTTTTTCCACAACTGTGAAGTAGCACCTTCCTCACATAACGCTCTTCCATTTGGCTAGTGTTTCATCAGCATCTGATTTCACATAGCCTATCCTGCTATGGCATTGTATATAGCAATTTGCTTTTCGGGCAATTTGGCTGATTTTGGCTTTCGGGGTTCAAAATTTGCGGTAAGTATTTACACAGTTATGTACGCCTGATGATAACAAACAAGTTTGAAATATGTATATAGCGTACTATTGTGTTAAACTGCTTGTGTATTGTCATAATATGGTTTCCATGCTTAGTGATGCTAACGCAATGCGGTTGAGCTAAGTGCAGTGCCAGTGTGTTACTGGTCGAGAATCCTCTTTCTGGTGTCCTTGTTGTCAGACTAGTCAGTCTGATCAGAGTAATCTGAGAAGTGGGTACGATAACAAGTGCAGAAATTGCCCTCGTGTGTGGTTTGAAGGTGGGGTGCCAGGATAGGCTATGTGTAAATTCTGATGCTGATGAAACACTAGCTTAACGAGAATGCAGATATGTGATGGAAGTGCTACTTCACAGTTGTGAAAAATATTTACGCTATAATCTGGTATGCAACTTCTGAATTTTACGAATTGGTAAAGGAAATATTTAAAATCAAAAGTTTGAATTTTTTTCCTCTACCCAAACACCAGCTTGCATAGCAGAGACAATTAGTATTGCATTATCTCCTCGCGTACAGTTGCAAATTTTACTACTACTCACTGTTAGATTTATTAATATTGTACAGTGATTTAGCGACTGGGTGGACGCGAAATTAATAATGTGACTTAAATCTAGAAACTGATGCTTGTCTTCTCATGTTAAAAAACAAAAAATTGCTAACTACAATACTTGCGCTACGTTACTTCCAATACACTTTGAATTGCATAATTTT